>RJWJ010000551.1:0-212683 GCA_004363605.1 Indri indri
ATCACACCCATCAGGTGTG
Organism: Indri indri; assembly: GCA_004363605.1. Taxonomy (NCBI): domain Eukaryota; kingdom Metazoa; phylum Chordata; class Mammalia; order Primates; family Indriidae; genus Indri; species Indri indri. Next base: position 20 of record RJWJ010000551.1, read on the forward strand.
AATATACCCATCCCCTCCCCCGCATCTGCCCCACACCTGAGGAATGTCATTCCTATATGTGCCCTTAGGTGTTGATCGGTTAAAACCAATTTGCTGGTGAGTACACGTGGTGCTTATTTTTCCATACTGGTGATACTTCACTTAGTAGAATGGGTTCCAGCTCTATCCAGGATAATACGAGACCATTTCTGATTCCGTCACACTCACTGTCCCTTCCTAGCTAGTTCTCCCCACTGCACCCTACCCCAACTCGAGTTCCTTTAACTCTGTAGCCTCAGTTTAATTCAATCCACCCTGTTTCCAGTGGAACAAAACCATGTTGGTTATGTACAAGGCACTGTGTCAATTAGTTTGGGTCTCTGCTCAGGGGTCTCCCTTATCCTAGTTCATCTATGATAGATCCTTTCCCTTTGACCCCCACTATTTTTCTCATTCCCCTCATTCTGCTTCATTTCTTAAATGTTATAGTTCTACCCAACCCTGTATCATATACTTATTTATCTGCTTGTTCTCTGCCCCTCCAGAGCAAGGCTTCTCAAACTTTAATGTGCACACCCACTAGGCAATCACGTTGAAATGCAGGTGCTGTTTCCTTAGGTCTGGAGGAACCTGAGATTCCACATTTCTAATAAGCTGGTGAGATGCAGATGCTGCCAGTTTGGGGACCACCTTTTGGATATTAGGTCTCGAAGGTTAGCAGTATGAAAACGGGACTTTATTCATCTTGTCTGTCTGTTAAATCCCTGACCCAGTGCCTGCACATAGACAGCACTCAATAAATATTTGTGGAATGAATGAATGAATTCTTCAGGAATCAAAAGTCCCTCTCTTTAAAGAGAAGAGACATTTGCACAAACCACTCTAATATAAATGATGATGGAAGAGAGGAAAAAAAAGCCAGATGAGTGATGTGGGAGCTGAGAGGAGAGAGAGACTGATTTTGACAAAGGCATCTAGAAAGCGTTATAGCAGGGGTGGGACTTGAGGTGGGCCCTGAAGGATGGGCAAGATTTGAAGAAGAGGAAGGTGGGAGAGGCCCTCTGGGAGTAGGGTGGGGACAAATGCCTGCAGTGGGGCAGTGCCTGTCAGGGAGGTGCCGGTTTGCAGCGCTGAGCCAGGAGCCAAGAAAGTTACAGCACCTTGAGTGCCAAGTAGATTCGTCCTCCGTCCCTCCCTCCCTCCCTCTTTCTTTCTTTTCCTTCTTTCCAGTCTGGATCCTGGGCAGCTCTCTTGGCTGAGTTGAAACTGCTTTTCCAGGGTGGCTGCCTGCTGGTTCTGCAGATGCCCTGAATCAGAAACTCCCTGAGAAGGCTCCCCTCGCCCCAGGCTTGTGTGGGACACTGCTTTCGGCTACCCTGGCTCAGTGTCCACTATTAATCAGGCTATCTTGGGCTTTTCCGGTGTTCCCTCTGTGTTCCACCCTTTTATAACCCAAAGGTCTCCAAACATCTTCTCATTTTCCCCTACCCAAGACCCTCAGTCTTCTTGCCAACTAATTCCCCTTCCTGAATCTCAGGGAATTACGTGAGGACGCCATCAGTAAAACTGTAACATTTTGTCCTCTGAACTCTCTGTTTCCCTGGGGCTCCACCCAGGCGTGATGCAGCCCAGTCCAGGGTAATTTGTGGGAAGGTATTCCATCTTTCCCCCACGATGTAAAGGAGACTCTCCAGGGCCTGAAAACTACTTTATACAAAACACAGATAAGATCATAAAAGTTAATCTACTAAATATGTATATTTCAGTACTGCTTCTTGCACAATGTATGTGGTCGGTTCTTTTCCTTATTTTGAAGCTCCTACTCCAGCAGTGAAGGTGTCTGCGGGCCTGCAGAAAGGGCTAGGTTGGTAGCTGCCCTCCCACCGCATGGACGTGCGGGTTGTCAGTCGTATTTGAGAAGAGCCATGGTGAGTGGGTGGTGGCTGTCCTTGTGACGCTGCCTCTCGGGTTCACCAGTGACAATCTTCTGCTCAGAAAATGCTGCCTCATCCCTAATGGCTACCCAATCAGGAAAATATTATTTTCAGATGTTTTAAATTTGTGCAGTGAGAAACATATGTCTTGCCATATGGAGCACAATAGGAGCTAGTTAAGGCCAAAGTGGAAACCAGGATTGGGAGTTTTCTTTATTTCTGTTTTTGAAGTCAGACCCTGCAGGCCAGATTTCCCCAACCAGCGGACTAAGCTGTGCTCTAAATTAGAGTACGTTTGCATCATAGAGAAACCATGTACACAAAACAGGCAACGGCAAGCTCCCCAGCTCCTAGTTAGCAACACATCCAATTAGGAGAGCCACCGTGGCGCTGCCGTGGCCCCATCTGGAGATGAAATCACAGACAACCTTGCAAATGCTCCAAAGTCATCATGATATAAAATGTTAAAATAGACCTATCTTCACACCAAGATAGTTTCACTAAAGCTGCACATTTGATTTGTGTAATTTTTGTTGTCAAAGCAATTTAGGCTTTGTTAAAAGTTATAAGGGGCTTGTGCTATTAAAAGGTAGGAGAGTATCTTTTTCTACATCATATAAGAGATAAACGGATTTATGTTAATAATGATTATTTATTACACTATACCAGTGTGGTATACAGACTTTCCTCGGAGTTAAGAAAAAGTAGTGATTTGATCATGCTTACAAATTACGTTTGCAGTCTTTATGCCTGTGGATAAGTTACATGCTAATCCTAACTCATCTTCTTTAAAAGTTTTATTACCAAGAGATGGCTTCTGTGCCCCCACTACCTAGTAAACTCAGCCATCTGGACAAGTATTTATAATAATTTTAAAGCTCACCTGGCAAACCTATGAAAGCTACCAAATGACCACCACTATTTATCTTTTCGGGAAAAGACCAGTGTGTAGGCAGTAGAACAATCAATCCGATCTCATCACTTTTTGCTTCTAATAACTACACTGGTACAAAATGAAAATTATTGAAATAAAAAAATTAAAGAAATATTTTACAGATTTTTTCCTTTTAAATAAAGAGGAATGGACATTATAAAAGGCACTAAATTTTCAAATTTCACATATATGAAAAATAAAGATAATAAAATATATGAACTTGAATACTTTTTACATAGAAGTTTTTAAAATCAAAGTCTTGATGAGTGGTGTAATTTTAACCATTAATTTTAAAAACAAAGTTCTTAGCGTTATAGTAATAACAGCTTTGGACTTTCACGTTTAATCTGAGAATGAAATGAAAGGGACACTAGAATATAAAAAGGGCATTGGCTTATCAGCCGCTGACTCGCTCAGCAAGCCCCTGCCTTGTGCACAGGCCCACGCCGGGCTCTGTGGAGGAAAGGCCCGTCAGACAGAGTCCTGCTCACCAGGAAAGGTTCCACTCCACCCCACTCTCAGCCTGGCTTTTCCTTTCAGAACTGGTTGGTTTCATTTCTTGACCTGCTCCACATACCAGGCAACAAGCTCTTGTAGTAGTGGAGATGGGTGAGAAAACAGATAACTCCCTTGCATGAGCTAAATCTAAGATTTAATAACTATGAGATGCTAAGGAAGCTCAGTGAGTTCACGGAGACAGGGCATAGGTCAGAGAAGGCTTTCCAGAGGTCATGACACCCAACTTGCATCTGATGCGTCTTTACTCAGTTTGTTAAGGTGGTGCTGAGCATCTGTCTCCATGATTTTAAGTTGGCAGCCACGGTCTATTAGACCTAACTTCCCTACAAACCTGTGAGCACGGAGCCATGTACCTCAAGTCTGGTCCCTGTCCAAGCCAACAGAAGGCTCAGTTTCCAAGTTCTGCCCAAAAGGAATGCCCTACTGAATTCCTGTTTCTAGCCTGGGGGTAGGTATCTCTACTCTCAGCTCATTTGCAGAGGAAAGAAGTCTGGTGGTGGGTCCTAAGTTCAAGGAATGGCTTCTCTTTCCCATCTCCAGGTACCAACTCAGCCCCTTTCAGGTGACTCAGGTGTCCTCTTACCCTCTCTCCCACCATAGGTGAACATAGGGTCTTAACATGACAGACTTACAATAGAAAAGCATCCTTACCGAATACCGGAGGGTGGCTGTTCCCGCAGAGGGAGTGTTGGGGAATGATGCTGTAGAGATGAGGGCAGAGCCAGATGGTGGGTGCTCTTGAACACTGAAGAGCATGGACCACGGGGCACCATTGCTGGTTCTTACCCAGGAAGCACAGGGTGAAATAATGGAGTTGTAGAATAGCTCAATGATGGGATATAGCATGAATTAGATAAAGAAAGAGACTAAAGGCAGGGAGACCAACGTGGGCACAATAATTCAAGTTTAGTGAAATAAGACCATGGGCCGTGGAATAGGAACAAAGGATGAAGCAACAGAGGTGGAAAGACTTGAAGGGGATGGGAGAGCAGGTCATAGAGAATCAGTGACGATGACTTCTGAGGACCCTTGGTCAGAGTTAGTTTGGGTAGAGGGGTGCTGCTGTCTACCCGCAGTAATACATTTAGTTATTATCGTAGCCCTTGGCTAAAAATAAGGGTTGTAAATTGAGTATGACCACGTGCTTTCAGATTGGGCATTTGTCTTTCCCAGTTTTCCTTTTCTTCCTGGCTTGTATTTCCTCAGCCTTGGGGTGTTCCCTGCCCTCCTTGCACAAAGGTAAGAATAGCTATTCTCCACCTGTGCTTTGGCGACAGGCACTAAAGGCTTGGGCCCAGAAACAGGTAGACAAGCATAAACAGATTATACCTGTATGCAAGGCCTGAGCTTTAAATGGTCTTGATTATTATTTTAGTAAAATGTGTGGCTTTCTTTGAGTGTAGAGCTTGAAGGGTAATGTTTTTAAATCTCAGACACTTCTTCTTTGAAAGGTAGAATCAAATGAAAATTAATTTCAGGTTGAATTCTGGAAAAAGTGCTCACGTCTGAATTCACCACATCAAACAATTTACATCTGAATTGTTTTGAATGGTCAGATTATTTTGTAAATGTATTCGTGTCTATGGTCAGGGCTTTCTGGCCTCCAAATTGTATGACATCTGGATTTTTAACATTTCCTTACTTTGAAACAGCAAGAGGGGTTCTTTCTGTCTGTTCGCCATTTTAAGTTTCTATTCTGACATGCCTCAGACAAGGTTCTTTCAGAGCAAAGTGATGGACCCTTACAGACCTCCAGCCCCAGCTTTATTTTGAAAGGTAAAACTCCCGAAGGCCAGTCTTCTTTAAAAACACAGGCCACTGCATAGAATGCTTTGAGGGATTGCCTTGCATTCTGAGTACCTAAAAGCCCTCAAATGAAAAACTCAGATCAGGCTCAAAGAACCAGCGATTTGTTGATAGCCAACTTCTCCGCGCAGTTTCTATCTGTTCTTTACTGCCAGACCAGCATGAAGTCAGTGCTGAAAAAAGTCAGCTTCACATCTTTGTTGCTTTTTCAGTTTCTGTTTGGGCCTTGGTGCTGCGTTAATCAAAGGCTCCTGGGAAATATAACATCTGGTGCTGGTACCCGGAGCAGAAGAGCTACAATTGATTAGAACATGGAGGGCTCCTTGTAAATGCTGTATATTGCATTGTTGGGTTAGCGTAAAGTCACTGAAATAATACCTAAGTCTGTTTCCTCAACCATTCAAAGCTAATATCCAGCCCCTGGAGATGACAGGGTTGAGGAGGAGGGGGAGGGGAGACAATGAATGTTCAGCTGGAACAAGAAATAGAATAAAGTGCTCTGAGTACGCTGATGCTCCCCACCCCCCGTAAGATTTATTTGGCTTAATTTCATATTTCATGCTTTAAATGCTAACTTATAGATAAATGTTTAGCAGGAATGTAGGAAAGCAAAAAATAAAAAAAAAAATTTTAAATAAAATAAAGTAAATTATAGATAAAAGACCATTAAAAACATTTATTAGGATTTTCATTCAAGATAGCAGAATGAAACTATTTGAACATATATTGGTATTGCTTTATATTAACATAACAAATTTGAGATGTTCAGTCAACTCTTTTGAAAGGCAGAATAAAAAGAAAGAGACAAAGGCACCGGTCCAAGAGGCAGAATGAAAACAGAGAACTCTGTTCACCTGGTCAATTATTTCAAGGCAAGAGATAAGGCTCCTCAGTAAGAATTAGCATCATAAAAAGTACTTTGGGTGAGGAAATTAAACAAGAAAGAAGGAAGGGAAAACAGGAAGCGAAGGCTGTGGAAAATGCTTCTAAAGTTTTTAAATTATTCACTTCATTTCCTGGAAAGGAATGGCTACCCAATGACGGGTTGCTCTAGTTTAACGTTTACTTCAAAGTACAGTTTTATTGCCTAAGCTTTAACAACACAGTCACAATTACCAAGGAAAAGCAAATGAACATTAGAAAAATTTGGACTTCCTGAATATTAGCGGTTGTGTTAAAGGGAGAAGATATTGTCTAATTTTTTTTCATCATGTTTTCTGAGGGATGGGAGGTTAACTTGAGTAGATCATGCAAACAAAAAGAACAGAAAAATCAAGTAGGGCCAGAGAGGCAGTTGAAGTAACACTTTTTTTCCTATTACAGAAAGATGGCTAGAGGTTTATATAGAAAATTAAATTACGTTGCCTGTACTTGACCTCAGATGGTGGAAAATCACCTAACTCCCACCTCCCCGAATCCTTGTGCTTATTTTCATGTTTCTTCTTAAAATAGTTTCTATAGATCAAACAAGAGGAGTGATCACTCTTGCCCACGGCCACTGTCTTGGAGACACTAGCGCCATCGGCTGGGGGTATTGGCACGTGGGGGTGGGAAAGGGGGAAATTTCCATCTGACCTTTCAACGCATCCCTTTTCTGAAAGTGACTGTTTCAGTGTGAAGTTGATGATGTAGTTTATTCGACTGAAGTTAATCTTATTTTTAGCCCATTTTGCAGTGAAGCCAAATTTACTATCAATGAGTGCGTGTGGGTGGGGAGGGACAGAGGGTTTGACTGGTTGAACTGTCACCGAGGTTCAATCATGATCACCGTACCTTTGGCCCGGACCTCAGTTTTCTGGAAGGTAAAAATGGAGATAACACCTGACTGCTAATACCTGGCAGTAATATCTATAAAGCGATTTTGTGAATTAAATCATTGTTATTACCATTGTTATTGTTACTATTACTGCTGTTAGACTGTGTACAGATTCCGGATTAAGAAATTTACGAACTCTAATTCCTGGAACAATACATTTAATCTTTCTGGAGATGTCTTTATGCAACAAATATAAGTCATATTAAATTTGTTTTAAGATATATTATTCTACTGGACATTGAACTTCAAAGCCTGGACAAAATTAACCATCATTAGCAAGAAAACGGCAGAACCAGGTAGGAGAAGCCTGTGTTTGAGTTCCTTGCATGCTGTGTCTATTTTCTAAATGGAAATCATTACACTTCCCTATCCTTGGACAGCATGCTGAACTCATATCTATTTGGGACATATTATTCAACAATAACAATAATATGCTGTGACTGAGACTTCTGTCATTTGACGTGGGAATAACACCTTTGAGTGTTAAAAGCGATGGTCTCCCATCTCTAGTTTGCTCTTGTCCATAAAAGCCAATTAATTGCCTCTGGGCTAAAGGCTGGTCTTATGGAAGCAGCAGTAGAGGCAGGTGGAGCTGCTAAATATGCTGATTTGGGGCTTGGGAGCAGATGCTCTGATTGTGCAGGGGCTGGGAAATCAGACTGACAGACACAATAGGGTTAATTTATTACCTTTGGAATTGGTGGAGGCTTTGCCAAGAAATGGGCAAGATCAGTGCTTCTCAAGCCTTAATGGGCATTTGGGTTTATGGATTATCTGAGGATCTTGTTAAAATCCAGATTCAGATTCAGCAGGATTGGAGAGGACTTCAGATTCTGCATTTGAACAAGCTCCTGGGTGACACCAAGGACTATACTTTAAGCAGCAAGGGATATGGTTGCTAGCAGGAGATTCTTGGTAAAGGAAGAGAGTGTGTACCAAAGGGTGTGAAGAGAAAAGACAGAGGAAGGGACCTGGATGGGAAGTTGAGGGACAGGCCCTAAGGCCGATGAAGGCAAGGGGGATTGGGTTTTCAGAAAGCAGATCCAGAGCCAGGTGAGCCAAGAGACCTGTGGTGCAGAATGGGTCAAGCTGGTCCACTAAGACATTCCTCTTAGACCGTCATTCATTCTAAGATATTCTCACTAAGGCAAGTTGTATCAGACCCACACGTGCAGCATAGGTATGGCTGTTCAACGCAGGCTTTCTGAATGGCCCGTCTTGGTTTGAAAGCTCTTTCTGTGGGTAGGACAGGATATAACAGCCTCTAAAACTGATGGGAGAACCCATGTAGTGTCAGTAAAGGGTAATAGTTGAAGAGAAGAGTTCTTTGAGTCAGGTCTGGGTTCAAGACCCAGCTCCACTAGTCACGAGCTATTTCTGGCAAGGTTAACCTCTCTAAATCTCAGTTTTCTCATTGGCAAGATAATGCTCACCAGCTGGTTATCCAAATATAGTTCTCTTTATATTCAAGATATCCTGAGCATCATGCTTGCTCTGTCAACTTTATAGAACTGATTTTCCACTTACAGGTGCTGGACTCCAAGGTGGGTTATACTAAGCATGTTTATTTCCTTTCATGAATGTATTTTTTTGGATCCTGCACTTGGAAGTCAGGCTTCATTATATCCACTATAACACTCCTTGTGGAGCAGATGAATATGGCATATGGATCTGTTTTCTGTTTTCTAATCTATAGAAAGACCCTAAGATGAGAGTGAGCTTGATATGTTTCAGGGACAGAAAGACATCTGGCTTGGTTCAAGCAGTGTTAAGTAAGAAAGAGTGGCAGGGGTGATGCCTGAGAGACAGGTAGGGACCAGAACATGGAGGGCCACGTAAGCCACGAGAAGGGTTTGAATTTTATTAAAGCAGCAGGGGTGTAATGCAGATTATTTAGATGCCTAATGATTAAATGGAAGTAGTGGTGATACCTAACATCTTCCTTACCATGGAACCCTCATATTAACCATGGGAGCTGGGTACTATTATTGCAGGTTGAGTATCCCTTACCCAAAATGCTTGGGACCAGAAGAGTTTCATATTTCAGATTTTGGAATATTTACATACACATATTTTGGGGATGGGACCCAAATATAAACACGAAATTCATTTAAGTTTCATATATCCTTTATGCACACAACTCGAAGGTAATTTTACACAATATTTTTAATAGTTTTGTGCACGGACCAACGTTTTGACTGTGTTTTGACTTCAACCTGCCACATGAGGTCAAGTGTGGAATTTCCACCATGCTGTCATGTCAGTGCTCAAAAAGTTTCAAATTTTAGAGCACTTTGGATTTTGAATTTTTGAATTAGGGATGCTCAACCTGTCCCTTCGTTTTTTAGATGAGTAAATTGAGGTTTGGGAGATTAATTAAAATGCCCAAGGTCACCCAGCTGGTAATTAATAAGAAGCAAAATACCATCATACTGTGTACTCCTGCTAAGTCCTCCTCAGCCTGTTCCCATGCGCTCCGCAGCGGATGTGGACATGAATCAGAGGCGGGCAGGGCTCTCTTGGCAGTCCTGAGAGAAGCACAAGCATCTTCTTACCTGGACCATCACGGCATTCTCCCCAGTGCACGTCTCTGCATGGGAACGTGTCCAAGCGCGTATGTCTTCTTTATGCCTCTAATCCTCCTTCCCCCAGGCTACAGTACATCACTGCTTTGCGCCGGGTGGTGTAATTAATCCATCTGCCCCGTGGTGCCTCTGAGCAGTGTTCCCTCACCGGGCACAAGCTTTGGGGAATCACAGGCACTGGGAGAGTCTTGTTTTCTATGTCTGCACACATTTCTCCCTTTCTCCCTGGGGTAGCCAGCTCCCTTTATGTGGATTAGCGGGGAGATGCAATATTCCTGAGTATCTGGGGGCAATTTTGAAGGGCAGTCCCATTGAAAGGCCTCCTGGATTGGATGAAAGATGACGACAGGTATGAATTTTATGGATCAGATCAAGGGTCTCTTTTATAACACATAGTCCTTAGAGTTTCACCGTGGCTCATGACTGTGACTAATGCAGGAAATTGTGAAGATAGGTTACCAGTGGGAAGGAGGCCCAGGTTTCTGATTCTGCAGGCCCCAGGCTTCATTCACAAAGTTGAAAGAGCTACTCTCTAAATTCAAAGGGAAGCAGTTGCCATAGAGAACTCAAAGGGCAAATCTGAGACCCCACTTGGAAGACAGCAGGATCAAACTTCTCTCCTGGTCCCCACCTACGACAACTATTGCCATTGTATGGCTGTGAGGAATTGGTAGATGAGAATATTTCATCAGTGGTATCAAAACAATGAGGATAAAAATAATCACTGCATATTGAGGACCTGGCTTTTTTTTTTTTTTTTTTTGAGACAGGGTCTTGCTAGGTTGCCCAGGCTAGAGCATAGTGGCATCATCACAGCCCACTGCAACCTCAAACCCCTAGGCTCAGGGGATCCTCCTGCCTCAGCCTCTCATGTAACTGGAGCTACACAGATGGGTGCCACCATGCCTGGCTAATTTTTCTATTTTTTTTTTTGTAGAGATGAGGTCTCACTATTGCCCAAGCTGGTCTTGGACTCTGAGCAATCCTCCTATGTTGGCCTCCCAAAGTGCCAGGATTACAGGTGTGAGCCACCCTGACTGGCCAGCCTTGGTGTTTATGAGATGCAGGCGTCATTTTGGGGAAATGTAGGAGCACATAATGCCTATTGTCATCTTAGTAATTGCCTTGGTCTCCAAGGGTCCTATTGGGGAAGGGGCTTAATAAGCTTTGGCTCCCTAGAAAAAAGGAATTGAAACAAAATATCTATTGTTTGAACATAACAAGAATGATTCCCGGGACTGAAAACCCTGGCCTGGAGCTACGTAGGGAAGAGTACCCATGACTGGTGAGGAGATTCTCTCTGTTACTGGAAACTTATTTAAATATGGAAATAATACATAGTACTATTAATAATATAATCAAAATACATAGTTTTTGAAACCCAGTTTCATTCAGCACATAGTTATTGAGCATGTATGCTGGGCCAGTACTATTCTAGGCACAAAGGATGGAGCTGTGTATATAACAAAAATGTTCCTTTTTGATATGATTTTAAACTTACAGAAAGGCTGCAAGAATAATAAAAGGAGCGTCTATAAATCATTACCCAGATTTACCAGTTGCTGACATTTTTGTTTTGTTTGTTTACCATTATCGTTCTGTGTATTTTATATATTTGTATTTTCCCAAACCATTTGAAAATTAAGTGGAGACATCATACCCTTTAGCACTAAATATTAATACTTTGAATATGTATTTTCTAAGACCAAAGATATTCTCTTACATAATTGCAGTACCCTAATCAAAAATCAGACAATTTAACCTTTATGCATTATTATTATTCTATTATTCTATTCTAATCTATAGTTCATACTGAGAGTTCATAAAATGTCCCAATAATGTTCTTCCTTGCTACTTATTTTCAGGGCCGGTATCCAATCCAGGACCAGGCATCCGTGTACTCAGTCATGTGTCTTTAGTCTCCTTCAGTCTGGGACAGCCCCTCGGCTTTTCTTTGTCTCTCTTGACTTTGATGTTTTTTGAAGAACACAGGCCAGTTATTTTGTAGAATGCCCCTCAGTTTGGGTTTGTCTGATTTTTCCTCGCGATTGATTAGATTTGGGCTGTACGTCGGGCAGGATTATCGCAGAAGTATTGCTATGTCCATCTGAGTGCATGATCTCCAGAGGCATACGATTTAGTTTGTCCCAATACTGGTGATGTTAGCTTTGACCTCTTGGTTAAGGTGATGTCCCCAAGGCCTCTGTAAAATGACTATTTTTCTCTTTGTAATTAAGAAGTAATTTGTGGGGAGTTTCTTTGAGACTATGTAAATATGCTGCTGCTCATCAAACTTCTTCTAGTACCCACTGACGAATTTCTAAATTCATTACTCCTTCCATGTTTATTATTTGGAATTCAACTATAAGGAAGAGCTTTCCTTTCTCCCATTTATTGTGATAAAACAGGGATAGTGGGGAGCAAAAATGAAGCAAGGAGATCAGTTAGTGGGCTATTGACATACTCTACATGAGAGGTGGTAATGGCTTATACCAAGGGGCGTTAGCAGAGGGATGGAGAGAAATGGATAGATTCAGGCTATGTCTTAGAGGTAAACTTGAGAGTTTTGCTGATGGTTTGAATGTGAGGGTAATGCAAAGAAAGCTATCAAGGATAATTTCTAGATTCTTGTCATGAGTAAATGGTACCCTTTAATGGTTCTAACTGGTGGTATCATGATGCTACCACTTATTGAGATAGAGACGACTGGTGGAGAAACTTTGGGCAGGAAAAATCCAGAATTTTGATTGGCCATAAGTTTAAAATGCTTGCTTACCATCCATGTGGCAATTCCAAATACTCCAAATAGTTGGTGCAAGGGAAGGGGAGTAACTGGTATAAAGATAATATTTAAAGCCATAACTCGGGGTGAAACTACTTACAGAATAGGTGCATTAGAAGAGAAAAAGTCAGAGCATGAATCCTGGGGCACTCTAACAGTTGGAAGTCAGGAAACTGAAGCAGATTTTGAGAAAGAGCTGGACAAGAGGCAACCAGCAAGTGGGAAGCAGAATTAGGAGAGTGTTAATAGTCAGGGGAAGAAAGTGTTTTAAAAGAAGGGAGTGGTAAACCATTGACTTCCGCTGGGAGGTCAAGTGTGATGAGGCAGGGATTGCACGTTGGATCCTGCAACACAAAGAGTGGCGGGTGGGGACCCAGCAGAAGTAGGTTAAGGAGAGAATACTGGGAGAGTGGAGGTGGTGACAGTAATCAATACTGCAAGAAGCTTTGCTGTGAAGGAGATCAGAGAAGCTGGGCAGGAATAGAGGGTTAAGGGAGTTTTACTTTTTTCTGTTTTTAATAGGGGAGGTACAAGATCACACTCTCTGGTAGACAAAGTAAATGGATGATGCTGAAGAGAAGGAATAACTGGAGAAACAAGGTCCCTGAGAAGGACAAGGAGAGATGGGAGCTAGAAAGTGGCTGGTCTTGGGAGAGTGGGACACTTGGTCCTTAGCGGTAAGAAAGAAGTCACTGAGTACAGGGGGTGGCAGTGCGGGTGTGATATTGTGAGGCAGATCTTTTTGGTTCTGCAGTTTTCTAGATGAAGTGTGGGTGGGGATGGTGTGAAGAGAGAAGATATGAGATAGTTACTATGAAGAATGGAAAAGTTAACACATATGCAGAATGTGCGGATTACCAGGCATTGCTGAGGGCCAGTTTGGAATTTGTGGCCAATGAATTAGAGTGAAACTAATCAGGAAAGTTGTATTGAAAAGAAAGAAGAAGTTATAAAACAGCATGTGTCTCACACCACTGTTCACAAAGCACTTCTCACACGTGCTAGCTTGTTTAGCCATCCCATAACCACGGGGACTGGGAAGGTAGCATTAATACCTCCCCTTTAAAGATGCATAAAACTGTAGCTCAAAGAGATTATATGTCCAGCCTGGGTCCCATAAACAAAGCATCTGATTCCCAAACCTGTGCTTGTTCCATCACATCAGCATCTATGGGAGAGACTCAATAAATACAATCACGGAAACAAAGTGTAACTCAGACCCAAAGCCTTCTCTGTTTTTAAATGATTTTATAGATGTTGCTGTAGCAGAATACGTCTGAAGGGTTTGTCGCCGGTGATTCATGATAGGATGATTACTACAAAGATTCTTATGACTTGCCTCAGAGAAAAATGTGATTGACAAATGTGGATGATAAATGGTGCTAACAGAGCATGGTGGTTAAGAGGGTGGACTTTGGAATGAGCAATATGTAGGTTCAAAGCCTGGCTCTACCGCCTACTAGTTTGTGACTTCGGACAAGTTATCTAACTTTCTAAACTCAGTTTACTCATCTGTAAAATGGTCATAATAACAGTACCCTCCCCTACTGGGTTGTAGTGAGGATTAAATAAAATACTTCGCATAAAGAGTAGAGCACAGTTCTTGGTATACAGTTAGGGCCCTTTAAAGCTAGGTTATTATTATTGCTAGTGAAAACTAAAACTGCGATGTGAGGATGGATTGCCATAAATTACATCAGCAAGTATAATGTGAACCCTAGTAATTATTTTTCAAAAGTGGGTTGATAAAGAAATTAACACAGTACTCCATTTATTATTATATTGGATTTAATAAGTCACTCCTAAGATTATTTAGCAATAACTTATACTGATTATACTAGAATAGAAGCTTAATGGACAAACCAAGAGATTTGGCCTATAAAACAAACCTCTTGCTACCGGCTAAAACAAAAACCCTCCAGATATTTATGCATATTTATTTCATGCACAAAAATATCTCATTTAAAAATCTGTGCAGGAAATATAAGAAAGTATGCAACTCTGACAGAGAAACTACAGATAACATGAAAAATTAAAAATTCAAAGGAAAACTTGTTGGGTCAGCAATCTGAGGGATTCTTATCTTACCATATGGACGCTTTACATCGTTGCTACATTACAGCAACCTTTCAAAAGGCGAGAAGCCAGCCGCTTGCCTTGGCATCAGGAGAGCTCTGGTCCGGCCATATGTGAATATGTGGACTTGGCTCACAGGCCTCCGTACTATCATATTATAGTCCTGTCGTGGTTATCTGAGTTAGTAAAATAAGATAATAATGCAGCAATTCTGATATTTCTGGTCGCTAACAGGTTGAATGAGGTTAATCCAGACCATGTGCTATGTAAAATGAAAGTAGAAGCCTGTATAACTTACAGTAGAGGGTTGCATATAAATCCTGTGTTTTATGAAGCTTGATAACTTTTTGTAACTATGTACAATAATTCTGTTGAATTAGAATAGAAGAACTATGCCAAGCTGCCCATAAAGCTATTGTGCCTTTCCAACCTGACTCTTGGAGGAGTTAATTACCTAGGAGTGTAGTTCTCACGTGGCACACAGGTACCTGTGGAGCTTTAAAAATTTGTGATCCCCTGACCTCATTGGAGGCATATGAAGCCAGAGTCTCCAGGGTTAGAGCTCAGGCATGGGTGTGTTTAGAGGAATCCACTGTAATTATGATGCACATGTACACACTAAGGGTCAAGAATTGCATCCAAAGCAAACCATCTCAGGTTTCATAAGCTACTGTACAAATACATATGTATATCCACACGTTCATAGATAGACTCAACAAGTACAATGACTCATTTTTGTTACAATATTTAGGATTATTTAATGCCTGCAAAGCTAATGCTTCTGTGAGTTTGATTAGGAAGTCAAAGTGACTGTAGATTTTTCTGCTAGGTGAGCAAGGTATTTCAAAAACTTATCACAAAGCTCTTTATCAGATAAGAATGTTTTCAGCAGCAAGCAACAGAAAACCCATCTGAGTCACTTATACAAATAGAAAGATTTTTTTTTTTTACAAAACTAAGAAGTTTGAGCGTAGGCAGCCCAGGGCTGGTGTGGCAGCTAAATGATGTTGATAAGAACCTAAGTTCTTTTTTCATTCTCTTCCGACATCCTTACCACGTTGGCTGATTGCTTTATGGGTATAACATGGCTGCACCAGCTCCGTGCATCATGTCCACATTCAAGGCAAGAGGAAGGAAAGGAAAAGTTGCACTAGCCATGTCTTTATCGGGAGACAAGATCTTTGCCCACATCTCTTTGGCCAGAACTACATGTTATGCTCATCTTTTGCTGCCAGGTCTGAAAAGTGACTATTTAGCCTTCCTTGTCTCCACAGTGGAGAAGGAACAAAAAGAAAAGAGGGCAGGAACAGCCAGCCAACACTGAGTCCCGTATTTTGTAGACCTACATGTTTAGTTTATTAACTTGCTTCCCTGGCATCAGGGAAAGTCTCTTAATACACCTCTCCAGATCATTTAGTATTTCTTATTACTTTTAGTGCCACTATTTTTATTAAAAATGTCAGCAGAAGCTGGCTACCATTTATTGACGACTTGCTGTGTGCCAGGGATTGTGCTAACTGATTTTTTTACTTTGCCTCCAACTCAGTAACAATAACCTCCTGAAAAGTGAAAAATCACTGTTCCCATTTCACAAATAAGGAAACTGAAGCTCAGAGAGGGTAAATGGTTTGCCCAAGGCTACACACGAGGAAGTGACGGAGTTAGTGTTTGAACTTAAGTCTTCATGGCTGTAAAGCCAATGCTCTTCTCAACACAGCCACTGCCTCTATACCTGTATCCAAAATAGCCTTGAGTGATCCACACACGAAGAAATATACATTTTTCGAGATTCCTCCATATTCTTTTTATAGAGGCTCCAAGTGTTACTCACTTGCTGCTCCCTTACAACTCCTTGAAGTTGTTCGAGAAGAAACAATGTCCTCCTGGTGTTGAAGACATCTCCCGGGTGACGTCCTGGAACGAGCTGGGCAGCCAGCTCACCCTGGGACTCTCCACGGACTCGTGCGCACAGCAGTCCCTGTGCTCTTGTGCGCCCTGCAGGATGACGTGCTACTTGGCAGGCTCCTGCTGCCGTCTTTCCAGCAACTGAGCAAGGTCTCTGGGAAATATGGGAGGCACGCAATTTGCATAGAGCAAGTGCCACGGCCATATTAGCACTGCCACAGAAATTGATTTTACAGCGGCAAGGTCAAGCCCAGATTCCTGGGAGAGGCCCAAGCTGGGCACTGATGCTCTGTAAAAACGAGCGGAGGCCACCGTGTGGCCATTCAGCAGCCCTGGGACTCATGCCTACAGGTTGGCCCTAGGAGTGGACACACTTGAGGCAGAGTGGGTCTCGTTTCTTGAAGTCTGATGTTTCGGAGATGTAACAAGGTACAGCAGAGAGAACCTCCGGCAGGTCCTTAGATGGAACTTTCTATAAAGAGAGGAGCCAGCTGCACCTTTGAGGCTTTCCTTCTGCTCCAGAAAACTCATGGGGACATTTTTCTGCTGGGTTATAAAGTCAAGATCCTCTAGTTTTATAGACCAGCGTGTCATGGCCTCAGGAGTTTGCAAAATGCTTTTGAGGTCTTTGCTATGTGGCTCCTTGAACAGTCAGAGGCGCCGTGTGGGTGGAGGCAGCCTCTTGGGGTGTATTTCAAACCATGGCAGGGAAGCGCAGGTAATTAGAACAAGCTCTGCAGGCTAGGTAGTGCTTAGAATTCACTTGGGACTCAAAGGCAAATCAGAAAACATTTTCCTAATTTCGACTCTTGCACATACTCAGTTTTGCTTATGATTATGCATTAATTACTTACTCTGAGGAGGCAGATGATCAAAGGTGACCCAGGGACAATGCGTCTTCAGTCTACCAAGGAGCTCCCAAGAGCCTCAGGCTCCCTTAGACTGGTGCAAGCCAGCACCAGGCCTTTCTTCCATCAGGCTTGGATGGCTTCGGCAGGCAGCCCCCATAAAAAAACCCGGGGACTCTTCTTTGGGCCATGGCAAACAAAGAACATTTGTTAGTTCCACTCTCTCTCTGCCTTACCTGCAGCATCTTCCTCCGCCATCTAGGAGTTCCACACCTCAAGGCTTTAGTCTCCACTGCTTGCAAATCTGATGGAGTGGGGAGTTCAGTGCGAGGATTTCTACACTCAGAGGTCAGCCTAGAGCTCTGCTCTGACTCACAGCCATAGATGCACTCCATGAGACTCCAGAAGTTTCTTACCTAACTTGGTTCTAATAATGGGGCCCTGACATTTCTAAATTCATAAATTTATAAATATCACTTGTCTCCTTTCCAAAGTCTTACAATTCAGATGAGGCTATAAATATCTGAGGGTCCTCTGAGCTAGTCTTCCAGGCTTGAAATTCTCTGAGTCTTTCCTTGCAAAACAGGGGAGGACTTGGGGTTTATCACATTGTTCATTGCTATTTTGTTTGCCTTCGAAGGAAATAACCCAAATCTCATAGCATCTGCCATTATATTATCTAGTATGCCTCATGCCTTATTCCCTCTCGATCCCTTAATTCTCTGTGACTTTTTGCTCTTTCAAGGAGAAAATCCTTAGGGTAGAGAAGAAGAAGGAATCTTTTTGCCCTACATATGGGCAGCCCTTCCCCAGGAGGCAGGAAGGACCTCTCAGTCGGGATGTGGTACATCATTTCCAGTCATTCTGAGTCAATTTGCATTCAGTAGGTTTCTTTAAGATATCACCATCTCTGTTCCCTTGTCTTCAGCAATTCAGCAGGAAATTAGCAGCACAACGCCTTCCCACAGACGTGGCAGGATTTGGGGGGTTGGGGGGTTCTGGTTTACCACAGACCTCCAACAGGTGAGGTCACTTGAACAGCTCAATTGGAGTATGACTTTAAAAAAACAAGCTATAAAGTCATCACAGGCCCTTCAGTGGCAAGAATAGAGGGTCCCCAAATTCCTCTAGTGGCAGATACATGTGCAGGTGTCTTTCCAGCTCAAGATAATTTAACCTTTTCTGGGAATGACCTTCACCTTCCCACACCATCCACCAGGTGGGCTTCCAGAAAACCATGCTTGTTTTTTGTGACCCTGCCTTCCCTAGTGACAGTTTCCGAGTCGGTCTTTGTGGTGAGTGGAAGTCTTTCCTCAGACCTCACCTTCTTACTGGATTTGACTCTGGCCCATATTTAAAAGTGCATCCTGCTCACTCCACCCCTGCCTCTTGCTCTGGATCCACCTTGCTCCGCCCTGCTTCTCTTTCTCCGCAGCCCTTGTCATCTAACAAGCTGTACGACGAGCTACTGACATGCTTGCAGCCTGCCTCTCCCACTGGAAGGGAGGCTTTGTCACTGGTGCAGCTCCACACCCAGATCAGTGCCCGGCACATACTATATACAAAACACAGCAGTTGAATAAATGAATTGGAGTTAGGGTCATTTTCTATTGTGTGGTCCAGAGGAGCAGGAAAAGCCAGTAGGTACAGAAAGAAGAAAAAAGCGGACTCACAGAGAGAGGCCAGCAGGAGAGCAGAGCTTTCTCCCTGAGTCCCAGTACCTCCCTGAGTCTAGGCTTCCTCCTGCCCTTGGATTTTATGAGTTCTTATAGTAAATTGCCTCCCTTTCCCCCTTAAGCTAGCTGCAGTTGGTTTCTATGACTTGCAACGAAAGGGCCGTGACTAATGAAACAGACAGAGATCCCAGGCTCCCCCGAGCTTGCGTGCTAGTTGAGGCGAGTGTGAGAAAGACCGAGGGGGTCAGTATGGCAGGAGCCAGTGAACAGGAAAGGAAAGTAGTCGGAGGACTGAGAAGCAAATGAGTGGGGAGGGCCCTGTGGACGTTTTAAGGACTTTGCCTTTACCCGGAGTAAGATAGGAAGCCACTGCAGGTTTTGAGCAGTTTTATATTGTAAATGGATCCCGCTGGCTCTTGTAGGTGATCAGCCTAGGGGCCGTGGTGGGCAGGATGGAAGCAGGCATCCCAGTAAGGGGCTCCTGCAATAATCTGGGAGAAAGAAGGATGCACAGGGTGTGCATTTCGCTGTCGGAGCAGCTGGGCTTTTGGCCTGCGGCAGCCTGCCAAGCCCCCTCCTCTCCCAGCGTGGCCTCTCCTTCTACTGGGTGTGGCTGAGCACACTCCACTAAATAAAATCCTGTGCAGGGCTGCACACGCCTTCCACCTCGAGTCCTCTTGTGGGCTGTTTGCTGAAAGGGAAGATTTTTCAAGCTTGTGGAAATAGACCCTGGGCGGTGGACTTGGATCGAGTCCTGTGTTTAGTTCTGATTCAGGCCTCTGTTTTCCCATCTGAGAAATAAGGGAGTCTGACCTCCAGGACTGCTCATGGTCCTTTCGAGCTCTTGCAGGCTGTAATCTGCAGGTCTGAGGACTGAGTCCATCACTGAACCCAGGTCATCCCAAGTCATAAAATGAGTAATGAATCACTACAGTGGTTCCTGGAGGGATGCGAGAAGCTCAGCCCTGCCGGGGGCCCACAGCTGCTAGTCATGAAGGTGCTCGTTATTAACTGGAAAGAGAACAGGTTATAGAATGAAAGCTTAGATCACGTTCATGTGAACAAACAAAATAGGATAAATGAAATACATCCCAGTCTCTCTGGGAAGTAAAGTTGTGGATTTTATTTTTTTCCACATTTTCCAAATCTTTTAGTATGATTTAATGTGGACATGTGTACATGAATTGTGTACATTCATAGATGTGATCTTTACTTTTCCCCTTTCGATCGCCCCCTCCTCCTCCTTTTGTGTTCTGTACCCCTGCTGCGCTGCCCGGCCCGTAGCCCAGAAACTCGCTGTTTACAGTGAACATCGCTATTACTTTGGTAGTCATGCAATCAGTCATTCATTCATTTATTCAACAAACAACACCAAGTCCCAGCCTGGAAGCCTTCGCCTAACATGGAAAAATCACCTTGGCTGTGATCTATTTTTGATGGGCTGGGGAAAGCGGCTGGCGACAGAACTAGAGACAAGACTGTGGGGAGATTTCTGTCTCTTGTTTCCCGAATAAGAGTCAAAACCCCTAGGACTGATAAATTGGTTCCTGTTTATAAAATGATCAGCTAGCTTTGATAGTGAGTAGATTTAGACCCTCCTACCAGACTTTGACTCAGGGCAAATCACCACTGGACATACATGTTTTTAACATGTAGTTTGGCTAAGAAACAGGGAGGCTGCATGTGTGAGGTTGGGACTGGGCTTGGGGTGGTAGCATGCCAGTTCCCGAGTTAAACTGCCCTATAACTTTGTAGAGAAATTGCTAAACGGTTAAGAGATACTCAATTGGTCACTCACTCTGGCCTAGAAAGCAAGACTAGGGGCCAGGCAAGCCTTCCCCAGCCTGGAACAGGACGCGTGACGGGCCACATGTGACTGGGCAGGATGTTCACTGGGTCACTTGCCGCCAACGAGAGTCACCTTGATAAGGCTCAGAGCACTAAACTCTGGGCTATTCTCAGTCCTTTGAATCTTTCCTAGAACACATATTTTTTCCATATGCATATAGTTACATGTATGTAGCTACGTATATTCTTTTCCTTTTTCCCTTTAGCACCTCTGAGTGGGACTTTGATGGTGGCCAGAAGAAAGGTGCATGTGGATTGCAAGGTGTGAACACTGCACGTAACAGCGGCTGGGTTCCCAGCGGCAGGGCCTCAGGAAGGGGTCTGGGCAGCTTGCGGCAGATGAGCGGAAAGCCATGGAATTACACAGTCTACCAGAGGGAGTAGATGTAAACGCAGGTCACAGCCATAAGGGACCTCGGAGGTCAGTCCTCCCGCCCCTCTCTTTGCAGGTAAGGGAGCATGCCCAGAGGCACTAAGGAGAAAGTGACCACAGATGGGACCTGAGCACATCTGCCTGCCCCAGTCTAGAAACGATGGTTCTTAGTAAGAACAGAGGTATTAGGGCGACATTTCTTCTTCTGTCATAATAAAACAAATTGTATTGTTTCCTCCAAGGCAGATTCAAACTGTTATGACTCCCTTTACCTTTTGTGAACTGAAAAGTAAATAGCTCTTCATCTTTCTGTAAGTGGGGGAAAGTTGGGTGATGTTTTCGCTTAGGCTCTGTGACACAAATCACCTGCCAATCTTGTCTTCAAGGCCTTCCTAGTGGAGTAAGAACCTTAACTTGTGGTTTGAATTGTTCATTCTTGGTAACTTAATATTATTTGGGGGAAACCTAAGGAGTGGACTGGCTTTAATTACAATCTTTCAAAACACCCTGAAGGATCGGTTGGAGACATCTGTGCCCTGGAGCTGAGGCTCTGAGCAGCAGCAGCAGCGGCAGGAGCACATGGTTACAGACCGCGAGCCTCTCTGCTTGCAGGTTATAAAACACGGCAGAGGATTTCCTCCTTCTTTTACAAGCCCGCTGGGTCAATAGCTGCTGTGTTAACGGTTTTTAAAATCATGTATATACAGGAAGATCTCCTTAATTTGGGCTACTCTCAAGGAAGACCTGCCTGAATTAGGAACAGAACTGATTTAAAAGAAAAGTAGAAATAGAGTTTATAAAAGAAAACTCTAAATATGTACACACATTAAAATAAGGCAGGCACCAAAATCTTGTAATTAATATATACAATGCCTTGTGCACAAGAGTTAATATTTAGCGGAGGCCCGTTAAAGATATTTAGGACCAATTGGTTGAAGTGTAGGTGCTCTGAAATGCTGAAAAGCCACTGTACCCTCAAATAGTGCTAAAATATCTCATTACTCTTACTAATTACAAAAAAACCTATCAAGTTGTTACTAAGCGACTTTATTTCTAGAGATAGGCCTGTGAAGTAGAATTATCACAAACTCCAAATCCTTTTCAAGGTGTTCGGGAAATATTTTCTTGAGAGTCTTTACACCATCTCTATACTCTGAGATGTCCTTGCTTCTCAAATAGTAGTGAACACAGAAAATGTGGGGTTTTCTTTTCTTTCTTTCTTTTTTTTTTTTTGAGACAGGGTCTCCCTCTGTTGCCTGGGCTAGAGTGCAGTGGTGTCATTGTAGCTCACAGCAACCTCAAACTCATGGGCTCCAGCAATCCTCCTGCCTCAGCCTCCCAAGTAGCTGGGGCTATAGGCACACCACCATGCCTATTTTTAAAAATTTTTTTGTAGAGATAGGGGTCTCATTCTTGCTCAGGCGGGTGTCAAATTCCTGACTTCAAGCAATCCTCCCACCTGGCCTCCCAAAGTGCTAGGGTTACAGGCGTGAATCATTGTGCCCCGCTGTGGAGATTTTTTAAAGGGAAAAAAATTACAGGTTCTCTTGGAAAATAAATAGAGGATGGAATAATAAAGGAAACCACACTTTTGAACTGTCCCTTGATCTTAGTTTTCACCTGGATATGGAACCACATTGGGGGGCAGTATACACCCTTACGGAGTCAGATGGTAAACCTGGCTGCATCATCTGCAAAAAGAATGCCTCAAAAAAAAAAAGAATGCCTCGATCTCTCCCAGAGCAAGGACGTCGACTGGATTGCCCTGCCCCTCGTCATTCTCCCTCTTCTCCACTCCCCAGTTCCCGGCGACCCGTGACATCCACTGCGGGGGAGGGGAGCAGTGAGTCTGTGGCTGCCGACACTCCTTTCCTCAGTGGCAGCCAAATGACCCTCCGAGGCATCATCCCCTCCATGGCTGCCCCCCCCTTATCACCTTTGTCTGAAAGCTGCATGCTTTGTTTGAATATCATTTTAAAAATAATTTGCTCTAGAAGAGATACCAGCCTTTTTAGAAAACAGCTTCTGGCGTGAACCAAGATATTTTGTGACTCTAAGCTCTTTGAGAAGGCAGTGTGTCTTGGAAAGCCGGCAATAAAAGTGATGGTTGCTAAGGGAACAATTGAATTGCTGACACTGAGACATATAATGTGACTGAAAACTCTTTTTTCTTCTCCTGCCACGTGGAAAAGAAAGCAGATGAGTCAGAGGGAATGGTGGACAGTCCTTTCTGGCTGTTAAGGAAGCTAAAAGGCCCAAACAGCTTATTAGTTAGCCTAAAGGGGAAGATTCTGGTGGTTGTTACAATTGAGGAAAGCTGCTTGCAGCTGGCAAGCTGTGGATAAGTTTGTGAAGGCTGACTCAGTGAATGGAAAAGAAAAAAGCCACCTATAGATAAGACTGATACTTGGCCACAGCTGATGACAAAATGCAGAAGGCACTCCATAATCATACATAGATACGTGTTTCTTTGAACTCCGTCTCCTAAATATTTTGAAATTTTTTAAATTGATTAGTTCATGCACTCAGCTACCATTCAATTGTCATTTTGGGAAGCCTTCTTTTTTTTTTTTAAATACTTTTTTTAAGGTATGATTTACATACCTTAAAATTCATCTATTGTAATTGTATAGTTTAATGAAGGGGGGGTTGACTTCATCAAGTTTCGCATTTTCCCAATCCAGTTTTAGAACAGCTCATCTCACCAAAAAGTTCCCTTTTGTCCATTCACAGTCAAGACTTGCTCCCAGCTCCAGGCAACTACTGATCTGCTTTCTATTTAGCTCTATAGATTTGCTTTTTCTAGAAATTTTATCTAAATGGAATCATTCAATCTGCAGTCTGTGGTCTTTTGTGTTTGGCTTATTTCATCTTGCATAATGCTTTTTAGGTTTATCCATGTGGTACCACATATCAGTAGATCACTGTTCTTTTTTTTTCATTTTTTTGAGACAGGGTCTGTCTCTGTCACCCTTGGTAGAGTGCAGTGGCATCGTCATAGCTCGCTGCAACCTCAAATTCTTGGGCTCCAACGATCCTCCTGCCTCACCCTCCCGAGTAGCTGGGACTACCATGCCCAGCTAATTTTTCCTGTTTTTGGTAGAGACTGGGGTCTCCCTCTTGCTCAGGCTGGTCTTGAACTCCTGACCTCAAGCAATCGTCCCTCTTCAGTCTCCCAGAGTGCTAGGATTACAGGTCTGAGCTACTGCACCCAGCCACTTCTTTTAATGCTCAGTAATATTCCATTGTATAGATACATCAGGTTTTGTTTGTCCAGTCACCAGTAGATAGACATTTGGGTTGTTTCCAGTTCAGGATAATTATGAATAATACTCCCATGAACATTCATGTACAAATCTTTGTGTAGCCATGTGTTTTCATCTCTTGTGGGTACATATGTGGGATTACAATTATTGGGTCATATGGTAAGTATCTGTTTAACTTTTTAAGAAACTGCTAGACTGTTTTCCAAATTGGTTTCACCATTTTACTCTCATTGGCAATATGTGAGGGTTCCAGTTTCTCCACATCCTTCATCTATGTTTAGTATTGTCAGTCTTTTTGATTATGGTCATTCTAATGCGTACGTAGTAGAAGCTCATAATTTGCAATTACGTAATCATAATGACTAATGGTGTTGGTTATCTTTTCATGTTCTATATGTTTTTTATTAGGAAAAATGTTTGAAATAATAAAATTTTGAGTGGAAAACCTGAAAACCAAAAAGCACATGTGTAAATATGCTCCAACAGAGTTTATAGAACCATGTTTCTCATTGCAAACTACTTGCATCAGAATTACCCAGAGTATTTGTTAAAAATGCAAATCTCCCTTAGTTTGCAGAATCGATACCTGGGGTGGGGGCCCCAGAGCCCACATTTGTAGCTTCCCCTCCCCCCCACTGGGTGATTCTTATTCACAGTGCAGTTTGTGAGCCACTGCCCTAAACTCCAGGCACTTTTCCTCCACTGGTGACCTTTACACTGACTGCAGGTCCCGGAGTCACTGACTAAGAAACAAGTGACCCCGTAGGAGACACCTTTGTCCCAAGCATCATGAATGCAATATGTAAACCCTCAGGAAAACCGTCTTTCTGACTCTAGAGTTCTTCCTCTGAAAAATGGACAAATTAGAATTCGTCAGGCACGATATGCATAATCCCTCTGTGTCGGAACTATACAAAGAAATGCGAGAACCTAGTTCTTCCCTCCTTTATGAGGCGTACTAGAGGAACACAGACCAGAGAATGCGGGTTAAGGGCATTGAGTTCAAATATGAAAACACAGTCTCAACCAAGGGCATGAAAGCATTAGCCACTTTTGAAAAGATAACTGTTTTAGTATCATTCCCAGAAGCAAGGCTTTCCTTTGTCATCGACTAAAAACTCATCGGTAGATAGCTTCAACCCTTTCTCAGGAAGATTACGGGTCTAGTGGTCCAAGCTGGATGCAAGCATTTTAATCATGTCACCAGCCTCACTGTCTGTGAAGACTGACTAACCTAAATGATTTAAAAACACCTCTTGGACTCAGGGTTCATTATGGTCAGTGGGTCGTGCTTTATGTATATTAAGCTTGTAAGCAGTATTGCTGTTACCCAAAAAGTAAGAGCAACTGTTCAAAATGCCATGGCCACAACCTTCGGGACGAGGTTTCACTTTGAAAAGAAGGTTTAAGATAGACAAGGAAACATTCTTTGCATTCCATGATGATGGCTTGAAGCAGAAAGTGTTAATAAAACCAGAAGAAAAGGGTTCAAAAGAGCTTAAAGTGGAGATGGGGTTGGTGGCCTGAAATCTTACAAAGAAGCTGCTTTTCTTTCCTTAAGAAGTCAGGCTAAAAGGGAATCTTCCTATTTGTACTTCACACTAGCTTTAATACATCAGGAAAAAACGTATATACACCCATCAAACCTCCCACCCAGACATCCTCCCTTTGCTGGTAATTCTGTCTGGAGGGTCTGTGGGTGGCACCCTGTGCAGCCAGTGCATCGCCGTGCTGCTCACCAGGGATGTGCAGAAGATGCACACGTGACTACAGGACAGAATACTGACTCTGCCGGGGCTCTTTGTGGGATTGTTTCCCTACGAATGGCTACTTGGAGGCATTAGAAAGTAGAATTGCTTTGTAAGAACCCAGAAATACAAACATTTGTGGAATTGCTAGGCACAAATTGCTTGGCACTGCAAATCGGAACAATTAGCCAACCTTAGTGATGAAGGAATGCTGAACGTGAAACAACTTGAGAATGGGATAAAAATGGACCTATTATTCTTTGACTCAATTAAGTGCACCTAATGTATTCAGTCTGCTTTTGCCAAACCACGTATTTACCTGTGCTGGCAGAGAGTGAGGGTGGGGCTGCTCCTAAGCAAGGCCCATTGGTACCAGCCCTGGCCTTCACCAACTTGGAGTGAAAGGAACAAGCAGTTCTTTCGAACGGACAAGAACTCACTCAGTTGCACAATATCTTGTACACAAATGATGCCAATAACATTGAGTTCATTATTGTAATGGCCACAGATTTTTATAGAAATTAGTGATAGAGAAATGGGCCATCTGAAATAACACCGTTTAGTACTGTGACTTTTCCCCGCTTTAGATAAGTTCAAATTACGGACATACTGTTCTCTGTACTTGCCCAGATGGTAAACTAGACATGTTGGTTGGAAGTGAGCTTTAAAATTGGCACATAATTAGAATCTCTGTCCTAGTAAAATAAAAATATCAAGTGGCCTGTTAATAATTTTACATTTTCAAAAGACCATGATACCCTCTTCTGGCTTGTCTTTGTCTAAATTATTTCGAAACTGCAATTCGAATAATTATTCATGACCACCCTCTGGGGGATGAGTAACCAGTGACTCAAAGCTGCCATCAGAGCATGCAAAGGCTGTAAAGGTGATCTGGGCCTCACTTCCTTCCTTCCTTGCAGGTCAGGCAAACCCTTGTCTTCTGACTCCTTGGCCAGGCCTCGCCTTACCTCGTTGGGTCTTGAGTGTGTGCAAAACACAGCACTGGAGAGCTGAGTTACGCTGTACAGCCTGTCCCAGCCCTGAGGCTGGCATTCAGCAGAAACTTCCTTTTGGCATTACTTTCTTCTACCACCTCTTTCCTTGTCTCTCTCTTGCTCTCTGCAATTTTTTCTTTGAGTGTCATCTTTGCTATAACACAAATTTTGACTTTTATTTCTTAAACTTTTCTGATTCTTGGCAGTTCTTTTGGTATTTATGTTTATAAAATGGTTTCTGTTTCAACTTTGGACATCTTCCATGTTAGGACTTTAAAAAAATTTTTTTTTTAAATTTTTTTGTAACTTTTAAATTTTGAACTAATCTCAGAATTACTGAAAAGCTGCAAGAATAGTACAAAGAATTCCTCCATGCTCTTTACCCAGATTCTCCAGTGGTGAAGATTTCCAAGCATTTGCTCTATCATTTTCTCTCCATGTACATAAATATTAGTTTTTTTCCTGAACCATTTCGGAGCAAGTTACAGCATGATACCTCTTTACCCCTGCATACTTCAGTGTGTCTTACTATGAAAAGTATTGCACTTCAAGGCTGTAAAAAGAAAAAGCAGATAAGCAAAGAGAAGGTAATTAAAATCCATCTGGAATCTCAGCACCCAGAAATAAACATTTTTTTGTATATTCTTCCAGTTCCCTTCTATGCATATATTCAAATTTTCACATGAATGTGATATTATACATACAATTTTGAGCCCTGCTGTTAGAGGCAGCATAGTATGGTGGGAATAGCTCTGGTTCCGGAGTCAGCCTGGGTTCGGGTCCTGGGTGTACTCCTCACTAGCTATATTAGTTTCCTGTGGGCTGCCATAACAAATTACCACAAACCAGGTGGCTTTAAACAACAGAAACTTATTCTCTCATAGTTCAGGAGGCCAGAAGTCTGAAATCAAAGCATTGGCAGAGTTAGTTCCTTCTGGGGGCTCTGAGAGAGAGAGCCTGTTCCGTGCCTCTCCCCTGGCTTCTGGTGGCTGCCAGCAACCTTTGGCAAACCTTGGCTTGTAAACGCCTGGCTCCAAGCTCCGCCTCCATCTTTGTATGAACTTCCGCCCTGTGTATCCGGGTGTCTCCAGTCACTCTCTTCTTTCTCATGTAAGGATACCAGTCATTGAATTTATGGCCCACTCTAAATCTAGGATGATTTCATCTCAAGATATTTAACTCATTACATCTGCAAAGACCATATTTTCAAATAAGGTCACATTCTGGGCTCTGAGTGGACATGAATTTTGGCCACAGTCCTTGTTTGTCCTACTATGCTGACACTATGTTCATGGACAAGGATATTTACCTCTCTGAATATGTTATACTCTGTGAGTGTAAGTTCCCTATACTCAGAGTGTGGTGTTAGTGGGTTGTGTTAAGGATTAAATGTGATACTAATACACATAAACCAACTAGCACAACACCTAGCACATAGTAAGCATTCAATAAATGCTAGCTATTGATTATGGCAATAGCATAGTTAAAACATAATTTATTTGATCAATAGCCTATTGAATATTTAGGTTTTTCCATTTTTTGTTATTATAGACAAGCTCCTAATAAACATCCTTGTGACTGTTTTTGGAAATTTTTTACATACCCATGATTATTTCCTTAGCATAAATCCCAAGGAGCAGTCTGCAAAATTCTAAGGCTTTTGATTGAACAATTCCTTTTTCGGATTGCATGGTTTTATGTTGATTTTTGTTGTCCATTTTGTGAAATCATCTTTTGCACAGCACTCTGGAGACCCATCTTCCTTTCCCCCATAACACCATTCCTGGAAATACACATTGTGCTACAGGTCTGAGGATGGTATTGACTGTTCACTAGGTGATTCTTCTCCTGGTGGTAACTCGGCCGACAGCAAGGACTGGGAGAAGACACACAGCACAGTGTGCTGCTGGAGGCCACGGCTGGGCGGGCAAGGGAGAGCTACTGATCTGAAACAAAGTCACTGGATTTCACAAAGCAGTTTTGAACACTCAGGTAGACGGTAAACCACAACAACCGTGGCAGGAAAACAGCCCATCACAAATAGAAGCCTAAAACCCCAGCTGACTCTGTTCATGCCTTAATAAGAAATTGCTCAGCAGTTCAAATGTCCCGGTTCAAAGCCCTCCCCGCACGCAGAGGAACCCCAAAGGCCATGATTCTGGGGTAACCCTCAGGCCACGGGCGATTCTGAACAGGCTTCACAGGGCGCAGGACGTTTCAGACTCTCCCCATCTTTGCCAGTCTTGAACCTTCCCTCTTCCTTCTCTTGGGCACAGGGGTGAAGTGGGATAAGCAGACAAAGGAAAGGGCTGTGGCATTCCCTGCTGCAGCCAAAGGACTTTGGTTTCCAATTTTAATGACGCGTTTTATCATGTTGGAACACAGAGGTTCATATAAACGCACAGCAAACCAGAAAGAAGACGACATAAAGGCACCTGTGCACTAAGGCACTGGCATGTGACAGCTGAGTTTCCTCCTGGAGCAAACACACAAACCTTTAGTCAGCTTCTTTCAACCACAATCAGAAAATATTACCAGTGTCGGTGACCACAAATGATATTTGAAAACATCCTGACAGTTTGGAGGGGACCAAAACAACAAAAAAATACCCCCTCACACACGTACACACCCAGCCTGTCCTCCACCTCCCACACGAAATGATTTCTCTTTTGTTTGACATTTTTTAAAAAAATATTGTTTGAAATAGTTCTAAAAAGCCACGAATTTGGAGGTGAGTAGATCTATATGAAAATGTATTTTTAGCTTTGCAGCAGGCTTGTGAAAACTTGTTTTTATTTTGGTTGTTGTGGGTTTGTACCCCTGGAGTTTCGTTTTGACTTTTAGGGTTAAATGAGTTTCAAAATGAAATGCATCTAATTGTCAAATTTCCCCCCAAGTTTTAATTTAAAAAATGGAGGCTCTCTTATCCCATAGGTTTTAACTATTAGTCTGTTTCCAGAATTCCTCCTCTCGCCCTTTGGTAACCTATCTCCCTCCTCCCCCCTTTCTAGCTGTTCCTTAATCCCCTGGGAAACAAAAAGCAGAGGCCAAAAAAACACCCCTGGTTTAGGTGTCAAAGAGCTGAGCTCATATTACTGTTCTCGGTGGAGAAACAGACTTGTTCAGATTGGTGCCTAAGTCTCTTGTTTGGAAAAAGGGGATGCAGATAAGATCTCCTGTCTATTATTTAAGGTGCCATGATCAGAAAACCAAGTTAAACTTGACTGGAAATTAAGGAACGGTATTCTTCCTAAATTGTCATTAGGGTGAAAGATTCATCACCAAATGCCTTCTATAAACGTTCGAAGCCTGAGGACATGGCACTGGAAGCTACAAATTGAATTCCTGTTACAGGGAGGTACAGCTTCAGACAGGTAGGTACTCTGATTGGCAAAGAGAAGAACAAATTACTAAGCCAATCTGTGAAGATATAATAAGGTGGGTGAGCTAATGACACTCTATACTTGGTCTGTTATCACATCTTACTGGGATTACTTTTTAAATGTCTGTTAGACATTAGGCAAAATGTTTAATAAGCCACAGCTATGTTCAGCTTGTATTCATTTCCCATTACTACTATAACAAATTACCATAAACTTAGTGGCTTTAAGCACAACCCAAATTTTATCTTATAGTTCTAGGAGTCAGAATTCCAAGGTCAGTTTTACTGGGCTAACATCAAAGTGTCAACGAGGTTGTGTTCCTTCTGGAGGCTCTGTTTCCTTGCCTTTTCTGGCTTCCAAAGACTGCCATAGCCCTTGGCTGTGGTCCTCATGGCTCTAACCTATGCTCCTGCCTCCCTCTCTTAAGAACGTTTGTGATTCCATCAGCCCCACCTAGATAATCCAAGATAATCTCCCCATCTTGAAAGCCTTGACGCAATCACATTTGCAAAATTTCTCTTGCCGTGTAAGGTAAGATTTTCATAGGTTCCAGTGATTAGGATGTGAACATCTTTAGGGGGGCCCATTATTCAGCCTACAACAAACTATAAAAGCAGAGACCCAATCTACCTTGCTCACTGTTGATCTCAGTACCTAGTACACACTTAGTTCATAGTAGGCACTCGAATAATGTAAATGGAATGAATGGGAGAAATAGATTATGCCTGCTCTCGGTAGTCCAGTTCATTAGCTGCTTATTGAATACCTACTGTGAGCCAGACCCACGGAGTGCAGAGCTGTCCTGGAGCATACAGTCTGATAGGCAGACAGTTAAGAAGAAAACCGAAATGAGTAAAAATAAACCTGTGTCCAGAAGCCCAGAAGAGCACGGGCATCATAACAATTCTGTTTGCATCCTTAAAGTTTCTTTAACTGTTGGCTGCTGCCTTCTCTAAGAGTTCTTTGAATATATCCCCTTGGCAAATGTGATTAATTATATTTAGATTTATTTATTTCTAGTCCCCCCCCCCGCCGTTGGCATCTAATGTACACACACACACACACACACACACACACACACACACACACACACACACACACGGGGTCTCCACTTGTGTTCTCAAAGAGAAGAGTCAGTGAGTGTGAACTAGGATGACCACTAGATGGCAGCATATGAGACTCTCCTAAGGTGCTCAGGAGAACGAAGTTTGAGGACTACTCAGAGCTAGGACTCCCAGATTTCAAGCTGTAACATTTTTTAAAAAGAAGGAAAAAAGGGAAGTGTGCCATAGACTTGCCAAGTTTTAATTTTTCCATGGAACTTCATTAAGATATAAATCAGCTTCCACTGTTCCCTGAGAGAAACATTTTAATTGTAAAGATATAGAAAGGACAGAAACTCAAAATAAAGGATTCTCTTCCAAATCTCATAAATGTAGCTTAATCAAAAACTTACCATGTTATCCTTTTGTTCTAATTTTGATGCAGACCAGTGAAAGAATCATCATGAACAAGCATTTGGGAAGTAAGCCTAGAGGAAAATTTATGATTCCAGGGTGTGTTTCCATGAGTGAAATTAAGATCCTTGGGCTTGCACTGTCTTACCTTCATAGTGATTCTAAGACCTAACTGAGTAGGGTTTCAGTCCAGAGGCACAAAGGAGAAGCAGAGATTGCCATTTGATAAAACCTGGATTTGGTAAAACTTAGTGTTACCATCTGAATGTCCTCCACATTCACGTGTTGAGACTTAGTCTCCTCTGTGATGGTAATAAGAGGTGAGTCCTTTGGGGAAGTGATTAAGTCATGAGGGTTCCCTCGTGAATGGATTAGTGCCTTATAAAAGGGCTGGAGGGAACTAGTGTAGGTCCCTTTGTTGCTCTTCTGCCATGTGAGGACACCTAGATGGCCCATCTTTGAGGAACAAGCCTTTACCAGACACCAAACTCACTGGCACCTTTTTTTTGCACTTCCCAGCCTCCAGCACTGTGAGGAATAAATTCTTGCTCTTTATAAATTACTCAGTCTCAGGTGCTTTGTCTAGCAGCACAGACGGACTAAGACACACACTAAGATGCGGTGAGCACGCAGGAACGTGTGCATATGTGCCGGCTGTGTCGTTAAGCTGCCTGCCTCTTCATCTGGACCACCCTGCCTTCCCCTGCTTGTCAGAGTCAGATCTGATGGTTGCTAAGCCTCCTCCGTCTTAGGGATGGACCCACACAGCTGAACCCCTGCTTAGCCAGGCCTGTGGGAACTTCACACAGATCCAGGCTGGTGCGGGAGGCCCAGCTCAGGCTCTCCTTCTCGGCTTTTTACTCAACCTCACCAAAGAATTCTGAACTGGAACACGGCACCTGCCCCTTCTGTGGCCGAGGTGGGTGGGGTGAGATACTATGCCCTGTTAAACAACGTGCTGAACACTAACACGGGGAGCGAAATTCTAGCTTTCAATCAGAGAGACCTGGATTCAAATGCTAGGGCTTGGTCAAGTCACTTCGCTGCTCTGATCCTCCGCCTTGTTGTCTGAAGATTCGGATAGTCCTAACATGTACCTCTTAGGGTCACTGTGAGATTAAATGAGGTAATCTACGGAAAGCATATACTGTAGCACTTACTGTGTGTCCAATATGCGTTAACTAATATTAACAACATAACTTTGGTTTGGGGTGCTCCTTTCTAGAGCAAAGCAGGCTGGGTCACCCCAAAAGATGCCTTTTCTGGGACGAGAATGCTCTACACCATGTTTTGGAAGAAATTTGTTCCCAGTTCATCCCCATCTCTGAATCTCCAGTTTCCCTTTAACAGCACTTAACTCTGTGACTGGTCACAGCACACAAGTGACTGGAATGTTTGCTCCCGAGGACTTGGTTCTGCACTGGGGATCTGGGGTGGCTCCTTCTGTATCCAAGTGGCCCTGCTTATTCACAGGGAGGGAAATGACCTGACATTCAAAGGCTGGGGAGTCCAGTTAAGCTTTTCCCCCATTCATTACACTCAATTCAGTAGAAGGTCTCGTAGCAGCCTCTGGTGAGACCGAAGAGCACAGAGAAAACTCCAGACAACCGAACAGACTGAAACTGACACCACACATGGGGGTTGTGGGATGACTAACCCTGGCCTGGTTAGGAAACCTCTCACTTGTCACTGCTGTGCGTAGGCGGTGTTACGGGACCCTCGAAGGCTGTGCTTGTGCTGCCACCTAGTGGTAATGCAGCAGGGCCTGCTCTGGAAAGGGTCCTGGATCCCATAATGCGCAGTTATCACCAAGAACCAACATCTTTCCTGTGACAATTTTATAAGATGAACGTTTTATTCAAAGCTTTGCATGCACGCATTTAGTAATTTAATTTTATGGTCAAAACATTGAAAAGTTGGTGAGTCAAAATAGAGTCGGGGGGCACCAGTCTAGGAGTGCAAAGGCTCATTTGAGTCAGTAACTCACAGTATAACTTGGGGGAAGTGGCTGAAAGTTTCTGGTTTCTCTTGGAAAAAATGGAAGCTAACAATACCCAGAGTTTACTTGCTATGTGGGTGGTCGTGAGGTTTGAATGGGAATCCACTTTTTCTCCTCTCTGTAACATACTGCTCCCCCAGCCCATGTTCTCCAACTCCTAAGCACATGTTATTTGTATTTCTTTTTAATGTAACTATTGTGGAAAAATCCAATCCTTCATTTAATTTTTGAATTTCAGGGAAGTATTCTTTATCTCTGGAAACTCTTTGGTTTTAGAATTGTAGTATTGTTCCCTCGAATCATCTGCCCTAAGAATATGAAACGATGCTTCCATGGCCGTGTTCTCTGTGGACGGTTTTCTCCTTGCTACGGCAACAATTACATCAGAGTTCTACCTCTGAATGTGCCAAGCTCTTGAAATTAGAAGTTTGGGAGTTATACTGAAGTGATAGGTTCAAAATCCTTCCTAAGAGTTAATAGTCTATATACATACTTCGAGCAAATTTTAAACCTACCAAGTGTTGGATGTGCTCACAGGGGTGTAGGATGGATGCTCAGACGATTGGTCTAATCTCCAGCACTCTGATCCTGAGCTCCTTAACATCAGTACCCTCATCTGAGAAATGGGACTGTCATAAGAACTCCTTAGGATCGCGAGGGGATCAAGTGAGGTAATATTTGAGACACGTGTAAAGCAGAGAGGTCTGTGCAGGTGTTAGTTATTATCTTTATTATTCCGCCATTCGGCACCTCTCCCATACCAATTACGGTACTGAATGCTGGGTGGCCACCATTGCCTTAGGTTTGCCAGAGGTATGTATTTTCCCCGCAAGATTTACTGTGTTTAAACAATTGATGGATCCACCTAATACCCTTATTTGAAGATGATGTAGTCACAGCCTATGTGGCTTTGTGAGCCAGCAAAGAATAGTTTAATGGTTCAATTAGCTCCTTGAGGAGATACATGGTGGTTGAGATATGCCAAATAAGCAGCATGCAACCTCTGTGGGGAGAAAAGAAGTCAGTCGACGTCTTGTGAAGACACAGCTTCCTGCAGAGCCAGATGTAGCTCGCGTTTTC
The DNA here is from genome assembly GCA_004363605.1 of Indri indri. NCBI lineage: Eukaryota > Metazoa > Chordata > Mammalia > Primates > Indriidae > Indri > Indri indri. The sequence continues at coordinate 35,029 of RJWJ010000551.1, forward strand.
CTCTTGCTTGTTCCCAATAGCAGTGCTCAGGGGGGATAAACTTTACTTAACCTAATTAATTTTAATCACAGCTTTCAAATCTCATACTGTGAAAAGAATTACAAATTGGAATACATTAATAGAAGCCATAGTTTATGCTGCAAGCTAATCATGAAATGTGCATTTACATTTTCTGCATGAGTTTGCAATTACCATTAAAATAAAATTCCGTTATGTCCTTTTAAATTACCAAAATGTGAAGAGCAGATTGAGCCAGGCCCATTTTTGTGCTAAATTACTAGAAGAGTGTCTAAATTTCCAAGAATTAGACAGCTTCCTCCATTTGAGTTGCAGCGAGGAATGATTTCCAGACGTCTGCTCCAGGCAATTTCCGTTTTTAAATAATCTTTTAAACTGATTGTGCAAACGTCTCACCTGCTTTAACAAGTAGTCCTTTGTGTTTAGTAGAGAGGAGGAATTATATATATAATTATATCTGTATGTGCATACATATATGTATGTATATAATTGTACATACATGTATCTATATACATATGATATATGTATGCAATTTTTGCTTTTAGGTTCCATGTAGACTTTTATTTTATGGTTGTATATATGTAAATAAATATCAGCTGGTCCTTCAAAAGATCTGAGGCAGTTTAGAAGAAATGCAAAGGGTGTAAGAATAAAGTTTTAATAAAGAATTAGTTCCCAAATTAGAATAGAATGGCAAGATGTCTGCAAACTCATAGCATGGCTTCTACGTGTGTAGGAATGGCAGTTTTATATCTCCTTTCACGCGCATCATCTTGCTTGGTCCTCACAGCAACAATCCTGAGGTAGGCAGCACAGGTGTGACTGTCCCCATTTTACAGATGAGGAGACCGAAGGAGTGTCAGTGAAGAGCACAGTGGCTCTTTCAACTCAAGTCTGCGGCTGTTTCTGTAGGGGGGCTCCTGACATCTAGAAACACAATTTTTGATCTATGATAGCCCCATAAGGAGGAACAAGTAGGCATAAGCAGTGACCATGTGCTAACAACATCCTGATACCTGAATATAAGTGAAGTAAAATACCAGGAGACGGATGTCTGTCCATAGTAAATTACAAACCTTAGGATGGTATGTTTGGTCACCTGGCTGGACTCATTCAGACTTTGGTTTCTCAGGGATATTTTATATCTAATTATGCCTGAGAATGTTCCTAGCATATTCTCGACTGGTTCTCTGGCAATGCACAGAAATGGCACCCAACAACAACAACGTAGGGGAGAAAGGGTAGTATCTTTTCCTCAGCCATGGCGTGAGGACCTTATGACCTACTTGAGAGAAAGATCAGAGAATTCTTTCATGGCCTGCTTCGGGTGAGAATTGCAGGAGAAGGTGAGAGACACCTTCCTGCTTCTGTTTTCCAAAATGCCAAGGTGCCACGCCCTGAAGCCTGTCAGCAACAACAATAGTAAATGGCAGCTACCAGTTATTGATGGCTTCTTATGCTCTAGACACTTTGTCATGATAGCCTTTCCCATTCAGTTCTGTGTCTTCTTTTTTCTCAGCTAAATATTCTGTTTCTGCCAAGATGCCCACCAACCTGTTTGCTGACCTCTGCATGTTGCCAAGACCCTGAGGGCACCGTGGCCCCCGGCTGGCCCACATGAAAGCAGATCCCCTGCAGGACTAGGAGGGCCAGGCCACTTGGTCCAAGGGTAGTCTGGTCCCAGGTACCCAGGTGTTCCTCAGATGCCGGTATCTCTCAAGCTGCTTCCTCTTGGTCTAGCATGTCCTTCCTTCATGGCCAGTGCCACTTGCTTTTGGATTCAGACATCTAGCTGCAGAGCCTTACTTCTCCATCTTTGAGGGACAAAGGACGGTACACGGGGGTGTACCCGAGAAACCTGGACTTTCAGACCCTGCAGACGTGGCTGCGAGCTGTGGCTCCACTGGTGCCAGTGGGAGACGGGGCTGGCAGTGCCTGCTTTACACCACAAACTCCTCATCTGAAGCAGGGATTTGAAGCTGCTTTGCAAGGACTGTATGCGAAGATAAAATGTGTCATCTGCGTGAAGCAGGAATATAGTCCCCAGCACAGAGTCAGTGTTCAGCGCCACGGCTCTGAGGCTCTGCCTGGGCTCTTGCCCAAGCTCCTGCGTCCTTCTTCTCATATCCCTGGCATCCCACTGAACTCCTGGCACAGGAGATAGCTGGCGTTTTCTGAACAAGTGCCAGCCCTATTCCACAATTTCTACCTCCTTCCTTCCTAATTCCACCCTCCAATCCTGGGCCCATGAACCTTGTCTCATACTAGTCTGCCCTTTACTGGGCCCTGGGGACCTGGACCCCTGCTGGATGGGCCCCTGTGCCTTGGGTGCAGTGGGGACCTGAACACGGTCCTGCAGCAGCCTCTGCACTGTTGGCTACCGAGGTGAAGGCAGCGCATCCCCTGTGGTCTGAGTCAGGCGTGGTGCGGTCAAGCCTGGGGGAAGGGCAGGAGTGAGTGGATTGGATCTCCGTGTGCAAAGTGTGGTCCTTGGACCAGCAGCATTGGCGTTACCTTAGAGCTTGTTAGAAATGAAGAGTCTTGGGCCACTGAATCAGAATCTTCATCTTAATATTTCTGGTGATTCCTATGGACGTCAAAGCTTGAGAAGCCCTGGATTGGCCCCCAGTGGGTAAAGGCCCCCCAGTTCGCTCCACAGGAGAGCCGTGGACAACTCCAGCTCTTCCTTCCAGGGGTCAGCATAGGTGTCTGCAGATCCTCCAATGGGTGTGTGTGTGTGTGTTTAAAACACACAGTAGAGTCAAATTTATTCATACAGGAATCACTTTGTCTTTCTTTCTAGATTTGTTAAAGTAAACTTTTCAATCCTAAGACCCACATGTGATATACGGATGTGGCTGGCCTCATTCCAGGTTAGCTGTCCTGCGCCCAGGCCATTCGGTAAAGTCCTCCAAACCACGCCTACCCTGACCCTTTCTCATCATGGAAACACAATCTCTCCCTTTTCCCCCGACCCTAACACAGAGCCCATGACATTTTCCACCCCTGGACCTGAGCTCATGTCATAACTTCTGCCTGGGATGTCCTTCTTGCCATCCTCTGGCTAAATTTTGGTCAAACTTTAAGTTTCATTTAAAGCGATAGCTCAGCCAGAGCCTCCATTTTGCTCCCACAATGCCCCGTATAAAATGGCCTCGTGATGGTATTTCGGTTGTTACTACCTTGCATTACAGTGTTCTGTTTATGGCATGATCACCTCCTGGAGACACTGACCCCGGCAAGAGCAAGGACTATTTGTATTTATTCATCTTCGTATCTCCAACGCCCAGCACTATGTCAGGCACAGGGCAGAGTACCTGAAAATGCTTACTGCGTAAGTAAAGTGGAAGAAAGCTTAGCTTGTTATGATGGCTTTTTGTTTCGTCCTTTGAATTTTAATCAGAATGAAATAAAATTACTGCTGACTCCAAGCGTTTGGAAATTTCTGTAAAACCTTACAACCCAAGTGAAAAAAATAGATCAAAGGGAAATTAGATGGCAATTTGTAAAAAAAAAAATGTAGTGGCATTTTAATTAGAGAATATTCTTCTCATTGAAATGAGGAACTCCCAGGGAAATACTTGATATGTTAGAATATCCCTCCTCTCATTTTTTTCTCCAGCTATTATGAGACCTGCTGAGCAGCATTTGTGAAAGGAAGCTCCTAGGATGCTGCACAATGAGATGCTCAGCACTTACACAGCACTCTGCTCTTGGGCAGTTGAGCCTTTCACTGCTCCTGGCCCTGCAGGGAGGAAAGCCCACATTATTGACTGGATTTGCTGGCTAAGAGGCCCTGAGGATACACCACTTGCTTCACTTGCTCGACTCCATGCAACTGGGCTGTCAGGCAGAATTCCGAGTTTGGGATCCTCCCCCCAAGTCAAGCAGTTAGTCCCTATCTGAAAATTTAATCCCTTTTGACAAACATTACACATTGAACAAAAAGACCTTCCAGAAAGAGGCTGTTTGGAGTGGATCACTGTTTCCTAGGCTTTGGGATGTCACAAATGAATAAAATATTTGAAACTAAGTAAGGGGTGACTGTAGGATTGCTTTTTATCTTGCTAATTAGAATAGCTAAGAAAATCTATGATCAGAATGATACCATAAAAGAAAACAAATGTTTTACACCAAAATATAAAGAATTGTCTCAAAGCCCACCTTTTAAAAAATTTTTTTACGAAAAACTTAACACATTATATTTTTCTCATTTCACAGCAGAACAAAGAAAACCAGGAATAATTTGGAGCAGTGTTAGAGAACTTCTGGCTTTGACAATCTTTTTTTTTTTTTTTTTTTTTTTTTTGAGACAGAGTCTCACTCTCGCCTGGGGGTGAGTGCCGTGGCGTCAGCCTAGCTCACAGCAACCTCAAACTCCTGGGCTCAAGCAATCCTACTGTCTCAGCCTCCCTAGTAGCTGGGACTACAGGCAAGTGCCACCATGCCCGGCTAATTTTTTTTTTTTCTATATATATTTTTACCTGTCCGATTAATTTCTTTCTATTTTTGGTAGAGACGGGGTCTCGTTCTTGCTCAGGCTGGTCTCGAACTCCTGAGCTCAGAACGATCCGCCCGCCTCGGCCTCCCAGAGTGCTAGGATTACAGGCGTGAGCCACCGCGCCCGGCCTTTGACAATCTTTTGTACACTAGATCTTGTATTTTGCAGAAACCCTGAAGCCAAACTTTTAAAAAAATTTTTTTTAAATTTTTAATTATTGTGGATACATAATAGTTGCTCATATTTATGGGGTATATATGATATTTTGATGCAAGCATATGATGTGTAATGATCAAATCAGGGTAATTGGAATATCCATTACCTCAAGCATGTATCATTTCTTTGTGTTAGGAACATCCCAATTCCAATCTTTAAGTAATTTAGAAATATACAATAAATTATTGCTAACTATAGTTGCCCTATTGTGCCATGGAACACTAGATCTTTTTTTTTTTTGTGGTGTTTCCTTTTTTAAAATTATTTCTGCATATTATGGCAGTACAGATGTTTAGGTTACATATGTTGCCCTTGTCCCCACCTCCGAGTCAGAGCTTCAAGCGTGTCCATCCCCCAGATGGTGCTTATTGCATTCATTATATATGTATATACCCATCCCCTCCTCCCCCCACCACTTGCCTGACACCCAATAAACGTTATTCTTATATGTGCACTTAGGTGTTGATCAGTGGAACCAATTTGCCGGTGAGTACATGGAACACTAGATCTTATTATTCCTTCTATATAACTACATTTTTGTATCTAGTAAACATCTCTTCTTTATCTCCCCTCTTCCTATTACCCTTCCCGGCCTCTGGTAACCATCATTCTCCTTTCTATCTCCATGAGATCAATTTTTTTGGCTCCCATGTATGAGTGAGAACAAATGAGATTTGTCTTTTGGTGCCTAGCTTATTTCGATCAACATAATGTCCTTCAGTTCCATTGATGTTGTTGCAAATGACAAGATTTTGTTCTCTTTTATGGCTGAATAATATTTCATTGTGTATATATACCATATTTTCTTCATTCCTTCATCCATTGATGGACACTTAGGTTAACTCCACACCTTTGCTATTGTGAATAGGGCTGCAATAAACATAAAAGCATAGATATTGCCTCAATATACTATTTTCCTTTCTTTCGGATATATACCCAGCAGAGGGATTGCGGGTCACATGGTAGTTCTATTTTTAGTTTTTTGGGGAACCTCCATACTGTTCTCCACAGTGGTTGCACTAATTTACGTTCCCACCAAGAGTGTACGAGGGTTCCCCTTTCTCCGTATCTTCACCAGCATTCACTATTGCCTGTCTTTTGAGTTAAAGCCATTTTAACTGGGATGAGATGATATCTCATTGTAGTTTTGATTTGCATTTCTCTGATGATTAATGATGTTGAGCATATTTTCATATACCTATTGGCCATTTGTATGTCTTCTTTTTGAGAAATGTCTATTCGGATCTTTGTTCATTTTTAAATTGGATTGTTTTTTGCTGAGTTGTGAGTTGCTTATATATTCTGGTTACTAATCCCTTGCCAAAAGGGTAGTTTGTAAATATTTTCTCCCATTCTGTGGGTTGTCTATCTACTTTGTTGATTGCTTACTTTGCTGTGCGGAAGCTTTTCAGCTTGATGTGATCCTATTTGTCCATCTGTGCTTAGGTTGTCTGTGATTTTGAAGTCTTACTCAAGAAATCTTTGCCAAGATCAATGTCCTGGAGCATTTCCATATTGTTTTCTTCTAGTGGTTTCATAGTTTCCAGTCTTAGATTGAAGTCTTTAATCAATTTTGATTTGATTTTTATATATGGTGAAAGATAGGGATCTAGTTTTAGTCTTCTGAATATGAATATCTGGTTTTCCCAGCAGCATTTATTGAAGAGACTATGTTTTTCCAATGTACGTTCTTGGTACTTTTGTCAAAAATGAGTTGACTGTAAATTTGTGGATTTATTTCTGGGTTCTCTATTCTGTTCTATTCTCTCTATCTCCATGAGATCAATTTGTTTATATGTCTATTTTTATGCTAGTAGCATGCTGTTTTGGTTACTATAGCTTTGTAGTATAATTTGAAGTCAGGTAATGTTATGCCTCCAGCTTTGTTTATTTTTTGCTCAGAATTGCTTTGCCTATTCGGGGTCTTTTGTGGTTCAATATAAATTTTAGGATTGCTTTTTTCTATTTCTGTGAAGAGTGTCATTGGTATTTTGGTAGAGATTGCATTGAATCTATAGGTCGTTTTGAATAGTATGGACATTTAACAATATTGATTCTTCCAATCCATGAATACCAAATATCTTTCAATTTTTTTTTCTGTTAACTATTATGCTATTATGCCTTTTTTTTTATTTCAGCAAATTATGGGGGTACAGTTCTTTAGGTTATGTATGTTGTCGTTTCCATCCCCTGAATGGTGTGCATCACACTCATTGTGTATGCATATACCCGTCCCCTCCTCCCTCCCTCCCCTGCCCAACATCCAATAAATGTTATTCTTATATGTGCACTTAAGTGTTGATTGGTTAATACCAATTTGATGGTGAATACATGTAGTGCTTGCTTTTCCATTCTTGGGATACTTCACTTAGTAGAATGTGTTCCAGCTCTATCCAGGAGAATACAAGAGGTGCTATATCACCATTGTTTCTTAAAGCTGAATAGTACTCCATGGTATACATATACCACATTTTGTTAATCCACTCATGTATTGATGGACACTTTGATTTTTTATATCCTCTTTCATTTCTTTCATCAACGTTTTACAGTTTTAGTTGTAGAGATCTTTCACTTCTTTGTTAAGTTTATTCTTGGGTATTTTATATTTTTTGTAGGTATTGTAGGTGGGATTATTTCCTTGTTTCTTTTTCATATTGTTCGCTATTGACACACTGAAATGGTACTAATTTTTGTATGTTGATTTTGTATCCTGCAACTTTACTACATTTGTTTATCAGTTCTAATAGTTTTCTGGTAGAGTCTTTAGGTTTTCTAAATATAAGACTATATCATCTGCAAACAAGGCTAATTTAACTTCTTTCTCTCCAATTTGGATGCTCTTTATTTCTTTCTCTTGTGTAATTGCTCTGGCTAGGACTTCTAGTACTATGTTGAATAAAAGTGTTAAAAGTGGGCATCTTTGTCTTGTTTCAGAACTTAGAGGAAAGGCTTTCAGCTTTTCCGGGTTCAGTATGATATTAGCTGTGGGTTTGTTGCATATGGCATTTATTGTGGTTAGGTATGTTTCTTCTATACCCTGTTCATTGAGAGTTTTTAAGCAAAAAGGGACATTGAATTTCATTGAATGCTTTTTTGGAATCTTATTGACATGATCATATGATTTTTGTCCTTCATTCTGTTGATATGATGTATCACATTGATTGATTTGCATATGTTGAACCATCCTTGTATTTCTGGGATGAATCCACTTGATTATGATGAGTGATCTTTTTAATGTGTTGTTGAATTCAGTTTGCTAGTATTTTGTTGAGGATTTTTGCATCTATGTTCATCAGAGATATTGGCCTGTTGTTTTCTTTCTGGGTGTATCTTTGTCTAGTTTTTGTATCAAGGTAGAGCTGCTCTCATAGGATGAGTTTGGAAGTATTCCTTCCTCCTCGGTTTTTTTAAATTGTTTCAGTAGGATTGATATTAGTTCTTCTTTAAATGTTTGGTAGAATTCAGCAGTGAAGTCATCAGGTTGTGGGCTTTTTCTTTGATGAGAGACTATTTATTACTGCTTCTATCTCATTAGTTGTTATTGGTCTATTCAGATTTTGGATTTCTTCATGGTTCAGCCTTGATAAATTCTGTGTGTCTATAAATTTATCCATTTCTTCTAGGTTCTCCAACCATATAGTTGCTTATAATAGTCTCTAATGATCCTTCAAATTTTTTTTGTATCGTTTATAATGTCTCCTTTTTTGTTTCTGATTTCATTTATTTGGGTCTTCTCTCTTTTTTTTTAGTCTGGCTAAAGATTTGTAGATATTGTTTATCTTTTTGAAAAACCAACTTTTCATTTTGTTGATCTTTTTTATTGTTTTTAAAATCTCAAGTTCATTTATTTCTGCTCTAATCCTTATTATTTCTTTTTTCTACTCATTTTGGGTTTGGTTTGCTCTTGCTTTTCTAGTTCTTTAAGATGCACCATTAGGTTGTTTATTTGAAGTTTTTTACTTTTTTCACGTAGGTATTTGTCGCTATAAATTTTCCTCTTAGTACTGCTTTTGGTTTGTTGTGTTTCCATTTTATTTGTTTCAAAAAATCTTTATTGGTTTTTTTGTTTTGTTTTGTTTTCAGACAGAGTCTCACTCTCTTGCCTGGGCTAGAGTGCCATGGTGTCAGCCTAGCTCACAGCAACCTCAAACTCCTGGGCTCAAGCAATCCTTCGGCCTCAGCCTCCCGAGTAGCTGGGACTACAGGCACGTGCCACCGTGCCCTGCTAATTTTTTCTATTTTTAGTTGTTTGGCTAATTTCTTTCTATTTATAGTAGAGATGGGGTTTCACTCTTGCTCAGGCTGGTCTTGAACTCCAGAGCTCAAGCAATCCTCCAGCCTCGGCCTCCCAGAGTGCTAGGATTACAGGCATGAGCCATGCCCAGCCTTCAAAAAATCTTTAAATATACTTTTTAATGTATTCATTGACCCAATGGTCATTCAGGAGCATGTTATTTAATTTCCATGTATTTGTATAGTTTCCAAAGTTCCTCTTGTTATTGATTTCTAGTTTTAGTCTATTGTGGTCAGAAAAGATATTTGATATGATTTCAATTTTTTTGAATTTTTTGAGCCTAACATGTGATCCGTCCTTGAGGATTTCCATGCACTGAGAAGAATGTGTATTCTGCAGGTGTTGAATGATGTTTCCTGAAAATGTCTATTTCTGTTTGGTCTACAGTGCAAATTTATAGCAGAAAAGTGAGTTAAGGTTCACTGCTGGCATTTCACAAGCAGGGCAGTCACCCGTTCCCTCCATTCACACCTATGGAGGTAGGCACAGCTCACATGTGACCTTCCTTTCCAGAACTGGTGTGTTATGGCTCTGCTTTGTGTTCACTAGAGAGAGAAGATAGGGGCCAAGAAGGCCTTGATGTGATCTTTCCTAGTGATTTATAGGCAGGATTAGGTGAAGCAACAGTTTTGAGCTACAAATTTTATCCCATGGTGTATACATTACTCTTATTTTTGCTTTGTCCACAGAAGAAAAATTAAAAAGGTAACATATTGAGATGTGAATCTGGGGCTTATATGTTAAAAGGAAATAAAAATAAATACAAAACTATATGTATATTATGAGGATATTATGGGATAAAAACACTAGAAATAATTGTGAATGAATTAAGGAGAATGTAGATTTTTCTCTTATGTTTTCCAAATTTTATTATAATATTTATATTACTTTTGGAATTTAAGTAAGTTTGTAATTGCAAAGAAATGAGAAAAACTGAGGTACTGTACTTTTACTGACTATTAGGGATGTCAACAAAATATTGTAAAAGCAAGTTGCAAACTAAGGAATGTGCTTTGGCAGATTTCATTTTCCAAAAATGTCTGCAATAATATGTCTCCTCCCACATGCGCCCCTTACCATTTGATGTTAACATTCGTCCTATGAACTTCTCCCCTGGAAACTGGATAGACTTTTGTAACTGTCTCAACTAACCGAGTGTAGTGCAAGTGGCACAATGTGACGTGTGAGGCTAGTGTTAAATAAACACTAAATTTATAGGAAGCCATTGATGTGGATTGAACTCCCCAACAGACCAATCAAAATGGAGTCACTCATGCTAAAGTTCCACATTGCAAAGCCAAAATCAAGTTGTTTATCTAAGGAATCAGAATGAGAGAGAGATAATAGCTAAATCGCCAAAGAGGCTAGTTTTACATGGCGTGATAAGGAAGGACACTCTTCTTCAATCTTTACAAGGAAAATCACTTTGACGTGATCAGTTTGCCTTTTGTTCCTTGTTTCTGCTTTCTTCAGCCTTTTCTGCCTATGAATACTCAGTGCCTCTGTTGCAGAGCAGAATTCTCTGAACTTCAGATTTTGAGAGTTGCCCAATTTTCAAGTCATTCTTTGCTCAAATAAACTCTGTTAAATGTATTTTGTCTAAAGCTTTTATTTGATCACTAGATTATAAAAGTGCCATAAATTTTGACAGCTCAGGTGAGGGTCCAGCATCAACCATCAGACATGTAAGTGAAGAAGCCTCTAGATGATTCCAGCTCCCGGCCATCGAGTCACCCTCCAATCTTTGAGTCTTTCCAGAGGAGCCTCAGACATAGCGGAGCAGAGACCGCAGTCTCTTCTGTGCCTGCGTCAAATGCTTGACCCACAGAATCCCTCATTCTAAGCATAATTAAATGGCTGCTTTATATCAAGGTTTTGGGTTTTCCCCCCCACAGGAATATGTGTGTATTATAATTCTCTTTTAGTAGAAGCAAGGGAGTAAAAGCGAAGCAAACTCCAACACCTCTAAGCATCTGTGTATATATGTATTTTAATTTTGAAAAATTTGTATTATGTTCAAATGTACGTATAGGTTAACCTTTAACTATTTTTAAGTGTACAGATCTCTCGTATTAAGTACATTCATATTGCTGTGCAACCATCACCACCATCCATATCCTGAACTTTTCCCATCTTCCTAAACTGCAACTCTGTACCCACTAAACAATAACTCTCCAATCCCCCTCCCCACAGGCCCTGGTGACCGCCATTTCACTTTCTGTCTCTATGAATTTGACTACTCCAGGAACCTCTTATAAGTGGAATTATGGAGTATTTGCCTCCTCATGACTGGCTTACTTCACTTAGTTTAATGTCTTAGAGTTTTACCCCTGTTGTAGCATGTGTCAGAATTTCCTTTTTCTTAAGGTTAAATATGTTCCATTGTATGTATATTCCACATTTTGTTTATTTTGGATATTGTGAATAGCCCTACTATGAACATGAGCATACGAATGGATTTCTAAATCTCTGTTTTCAGTTCTTTTGGATATATAACCAGAAGTGGAATTGCTGGATTATATGGTAATTTTGTTTTTAATTTTTTGAGAAACTCCGCATTGTTTCCCACTGTGGCTACATCATTTTACATTCCCACCAGTGGTGCACAAGGGGTTCCAATTTCTCTTCATCCTTGCCAATACCTGTTATTTTCTGTTTTTTTAAAAAATATCTATCCCAATGAGTGTGAAATGGTATCTCATTGCGATACCTTATTTTAATTTGCATCTTCCTAATGATTAGTGATGTCGCGCATCTTTTCACGTGCTTATTGGCCATTCGTATATCTTCTTTGGAGAATTGTCTATTCAAGTCCTTTGCCCCATTTTTAATCAGGTTGCTTGTTTTTCATTTGTATATATTTTTATTTTTTTAACTTTCTTTTTTTAAATTTCAGAATATTGTGGGGTATAAATACTTTGGTTACATGAACTGCTTTGGTTTAGTTTGAGTCAAAGTTATAAATGTGCCCATCACCCAGATAGTGTGCATTGTACTTGTTAGGTGTGAATTTATCCATCCCCTTCTCCCCATTCCCATGTTTGTATATATTTTTAAAATGTATATATAAACAAGGCAGAGGTACAGACAGAACAGGCTGTTACCGCAGAGGGCGTGTGTTAGGGGACAAGGCCAGGAAAAGTGATTCTTCTGTCTTTTACCTCATTGTGCTAGAGGGTCCTACATGTTATCAGCAAATGTCACTAATCGAATAAAAAAAATTAAAGAAATTATCAATAAAATGTCATTTTGCTTAAGTATCTCAAAATTTCTAACTTGAGGTTTTTTAATAGTACAGCCACAAAAAAAAAAAAATGAAATAGTTTTGAGCTGAACCTCCACGCAGATTTCATTGGCAAAATTTTAATAATGAGAAGAAAACTTCCCTTCATTGTTCTAGTCACATACCCTCGGCCTGCTTTTTCCCACCTCCCCCTCCTCGCTTCTGAAAAGAGCTCAGACTAAGACAGGAGCCCATCTCTCTTTAAAGAGACTATTTGTTTCCATGGTAACTTGCCTTCTTCATCTTCAGAGTTGTAAACTGGGAAATTCTATTAGAGGCTTATCCAGGCAGTTGCTTTGAAATGGTGTCTGATGTTAGCTGTGTGCTTCATTCACCTTTGCTGCCCAGTAATCTTGAATTTGATGGTTTTGTTTCTATTAAAGGAAGGAAGTTAAATAAAACAATATGAAGCTGATTAGAATCGGTCTTATTGGGCTGGGGGTGCACTCTTGTTAGGTCCTGTGATGGGCTGCCTTGTGCCTCCTCCTGGGTGACCGTATGATTTGCGCAGCCCAGGCCCGTGGCTGCACTGGCCCCCAGAGCCCGGCACACAGGAGGTGCCCTGTGAGGTCAGCTGTAGAAGAAATAGAAACTAGCTGTGTTGTCAAAAATGACTTAGATTGTTAATGGATTTTGAGTCTTAGCTATGAGATTCTGATTTGTGCACATGGAGGTGATTATACCCCCTGCTATGAAAGCAAATGTAGTTCAAATAGGTGCAAATAACCAGATTACCTGAGGCTGATGATTTTAATTTCTCCAGTAGTATCTATACTTGAAAAGCTACATTTATCACTTATTGAAATAGAAGGTTTAGCGGATTTTATTGACCAGTGTGATTGATATGCATGAAATCTATGTTTTTTTGGTCTCTCCAGATCCTCAAACAAATAACATTTAAGTCACAGTTTATAAACATGGAAAATATCTTGAAAGCACTTTTTCTACTCAAGAAATTAAACCACTTTATTCCTTTTAAAAGCAACTTCTGATTAAATTGAAAAAAATAATGTTCTATTGATTTTCCTTTTTTTGAAAGCTAATTACCAATCAATAACTTACCTCCGACATTTGAACGGATTTCCTAGATAAAATATTAATATTTAAAAATAATATTTAGATTGAATGATAAAACAGTTCTGGAGATGGATGGTAGTGACGGTAGTACAGCAATGTAAATGTACATAATGCACACTTAATAGTGGTTAAAATGGTAAATTTTATATTATGTATATTTTACCATAACAAAAATAATATTCAGAATTTTTCCATTGGAAAATACAAAAGTGTCTGCAATTGCTACAGAAAAGTACATTAAACAAAACAAAATTATATGAGAGTCTTAGACTCTTAGCCTTTTTTTTTTATCGAAACAGGTTCTCACTTTGCCACCCAGGTGTGGTGTGCAGTGGCACAATCATATCTCACTATAACCTTGAACTCCTGGGCTCAAGTGATCTTCCTGCCTCAGCCACCTGAGTAGTTGGGACTACAGGTGCATGACACCATGACTGGCTAATTTTTAGAAAGTTTTTTTTTTTTTTTGAGACGTTGTCTTGCTATGTTGTCCAGGCTGGTCTTGAACTCCTGGCCTCAAGTGATGCTTCCACATCAACCTCCCAAAATGCTGGGATTATGTGTGTGAGCCACTGTGCCCAGCCAGACTCTCAGCGCTTTATGAAGCTTTCCTTTCTCTTTAAACTTAGACTCCTAAGAAAATTTCAAACTTCAGTTTCCTTCATCCTTTTCAGTTCTGGAACAATTTGAATGCCTGCTTTTCCTTTTCCATGAGAGAGCATAAAAGTACTATGTTTGATAGCCCTTATCTTTATAACAAATTATAGTATTCCTTTGTTTCTAATTCTTGCCTGGGAGGAGTTTGCTGTCTCATAAGAAGGATCAAAGAACATGAACCACCTCAGAATTGTAGGAAATCTCTGTAGCAAACCTGACCATTGTCCTACCAGGGCAAGTGTCTTAGTCCATTTTGTGCTGCTATAACAGAATACCTAAGACCGGGAAATTTATAGAGAACAGAGATTTGTTGCTTACTGTTCCGGAGGCTGGGAAGTCCGAGGTTTAGAGGATTGTATCTGGTGAGGACCTTCTTGATGTGCTGTCCTGTGGCAGATGACAGAAGGGCAAGAGAGCACACACACATGAGATTCGAGATAGAGATAGGGATGAGATAGACAGAGTGCATGAGTGAGCCGAACTCATCCTTTTTATCAGGAACCCGCTCCCTTCCATAACTAACCCACTCCTGCAATAATGGTGCTAATCCATTTCATGAGGGCTCTGACCTAGCCACCGCTTAAAGGTCCCTGGTGGAGGATACTAATATGCCATGTTGACTCTGGTTAACCCCTGTTTCAGAAATATCTCTACATTTCTACTTTATCTACTGTTACTGTAAATCCTGCACTTAGGTCGAAACAACCTTGACCGTAAGTCCTGCCCTCAGGCAGAGTCACATGGCATTCTTGCCATTCTCTGAGAGATTGACTTCAATTGTCCTACCCATTCCTGCCCTATGGTATACAAGTCCTGGGTCAGGGGGTGATGGCACATCCTGTTTCGTCTTGTCACCTCCCGAGTCATGGACTCTGTTCATAAGTCCCTATTAAATGTTTCTTTCTGAGAAACTTGATTTGTCAGCCTCTTTCTTCAGCCTCTCAGCTTCCTCAGACTTTGGGGGTAGGTTTGCATAGACCTGCTCAGCGAGGAACATCCCACCTTTCAATACTGTTGCATTGGGGATTAAACTTCCCACAGATGGACTTTGGGGTGCACATTCAAACCATAGCAGCAGACTTCCTCTCTCCAGCTTCTCCAGCAGACGGGCGTTCAGTCTGTGCCCGATCATGTCCCTACCTCCCAGACTGCCCATTCCACTTGTGGTCAGTCTCACAAAGATTCATTCCACAGTTTGTCTTGGACAGTGTGAGGAGCTGGGGATACCTAGAGAACAAGATGCATGTGGTCCCACTCTCATAAAGCTTACATTAGAATGTTCTTCTGGGTTTTTGTGTGTATGTGCATTTTAAATTGAAATCTTATCCCTTTATCTTAAGCCCATTCGTTCTAATCACTGCAGAGTCATCAAGAGTGCATGACATGGTTTAAAGAGAGCCTGCCTTGGGCAGCCCTGTGCCAAGAACCCTGTTGGCTTTAACCTCCAATTTATTAAGCATATATACCTTTTTGCTCATCTCAAAAAGAAGTAGAAGCAGTTCATAACTTCATTTTAATAGGTAATAGAATGAGGGATTTAATGCAGCCCAGAAAGCATGTAAGGGATGAAATCAGCCTAGATGCCATCTACTGGGTACATGTGAGTTACTCAGGGGGTGGAACATGAAGCCAGACACCTCCCTAGTAAGAGGTGGGGAAGGAAAGACCAGCTAACTCAGCTAAAGGTCAGGAAGGCAGTCTAGCCAGGCAGGGGGAGCCTGGTGTCCAGAGAGCAAGGTGCCAAGAAGAAACGAATGGTCTGATCATTCTGGCAAGCAGCTGACCTTGGAAAGTTTCAGCAGAAGGTGACAGTGTCTCACGAGCTGCCGGGTGAGGCATCTGGAAACAGATCCTATTTGGATGTCCAGACAAGCAGGAAATTGGTCAGCTTGAGGATGGGCGAGCTGCTAACAGGGTTCCTACCAGAGGGATGGGGTGTACAAGATTCTAGATTCTACGGTGGGCATTGGTGTGATTAGGACTAGCAATGGGCAAGATCAAGACAGGACTCCAACCCTAAAGGGAAGTGGTCATGCTATCAGGGCACAAGTCAAATGAGTAGCAAGGAGAACCTGATGTTAAGTCCCTGAGTGGTCCACACGCCGCATCTGTGGATAGGATTGAGTCAAGCCTGAATTAGTTAGGCATGCTTTTAGCTGCAAGTGGCTGAAAATCTGAGTTGCTGTGGCTTATTGCATAGGCACATTTTGTGCTTCCTTAATAAGAAGTCAGAAATGTGGTCTCTGGATTGGTAGGGTAGCTCATCAAGGCCATTCCTCTCCTCTGCTCCATCAGCTGCACATGGGCTCATACAGGCTGGTCGCAGGCATCTGGTCCTCACACCATGTCTTAAGCAGGAAGGACAGGTGGGAACAAAAGCCTGCTTCCTTCCAGGCCTCTGTCCAATTGTCTGGAAGGAAAAGACCTTTTCAGAAGCCTCTCAGCAGCCTGTCCGTCCGCCCGTACTCAGTGGCCATATGTCTGTCACTCAGCCACACTGAGCTGCAGCAGGAGCTGGAAATGCAAATCCCTGTTTCTGGCCTCTACGTAGGGAGGTAGACAAGGTGATGGAGATAGTGGTTGCCATAATATTTCTATTTTTTTCCTTTTTCCCTTAATTTGAGCAGCACTCTAGATGCCCCTGCTTGCTCCCTTGTCGGCAGTACATTAAGTGAAGGCCAGACATGGTGGCTCATGCCTGTAATCGTAGCACTCTGGGAGGCTGAGGCAGGAGGATCGCTTGAGCTCAGGTGTTTGAGACCAGCCTGAGCAAGAGTGAGACCCTGTCTCTACTAAAAATAGAAAAAATTAGCTGGGCATGGTGGCACGCACCTGTAGTCCCAGCTACTTGGAGGCTGAGGCAGGAGGATGACTTGAGCCCAGGAGTCTGAGGTTGCAGTGACCTATGATGATGTCACTGTGCTCTACCCACGGCAACAGAGTGAGACTCTGTCTTAAAAAAAAAAGTACATTAAGTGGCTTTGGCTACTTTAGGAACAAATGGTGTTGATTTTCACAAAAGTTTATAGCTCATCCCTCTCTCCAAGATCGACCAATCCTGATTCTTCAGGGCCAGGTGTCGGAGCATATGAGATCGGGCACCACACCTTGTGGCTCTTGGTGAGGCAGGCGTCAGGTACTGGTCACATGGCAGCCGAGAGACCACTCCTCTACACTCTCGGTTTTGGAAAACTGCCAAGCCCTCGCAGGCCAAGGAGAGTGGATTTCAAGCCCTTGACTTCTTCACTTATGCCTTCTCCCCCTCCTCACCCCAATCCACAACCTTATACAGAAAAGGCCTACAGATGTCATTAAAAAAGAAAGAGGAAGTATGTAACACAGGGCAAAAATTTCTTTAGGTAGTAATAGGGTGGACCCTTCAATTCTGAAAAGACCCGTGGTCCCAGCCTAAAATGGTACCAAAAACAGCTGGGCAAGAGGGCAGTGACTGTGGAACCTGTGTGCACCTTGGGGAGAAAGAAACAAAGGGGCCATTGGGCATTTGGGATGGAATAAAGACACTCAGAAATATAATGAATTAAAAAACTTAACTTCTCTTGTGCCCTTTCTGAAGAAGATATTGGATGACATCAGTGAAATGAAGGAGTAAACCAGGATACGAAAGACATGAAGTCCAGGAAATAGGGATCCATCCTGGGAAAACAGTGAAAGGAAGTCACGGGATGACAGCTCAGCACTGGCCTGGAGAGCGCTGAGTCTGCGTTGGAGCTGGCGGCTGCAGAATGATGTCTCCAAGGGAGAAATGATCTGAGAGCTCTGGTTTTGGAGAATATGAAAAATTATTGACAGGTGTGGGTGACAAATCTGTTGGAGCACGTATTTAAAAAGGGATAAATCTATAGGCAAATGAAAAAAGGTACTAGGAGAAACAAATAATTTAAAACGAAAGGCAATATAATTATTGTTTTGGTCCGTCCATTCAGGCTGCCATAACAAAATGCCGTAGACTGGGTGGCTTATCAACAACAGAAATTGATTTCTCACAGTTCTGGCATATTTGGCCTCTAGTGAGAGCATGCTTCCTGGTTCGTAGACGCCATCTTCTTGGTGCGTCCTACATGGCGGAAGGGCAAGGAAGTTGTCCAGGGTCTCTTTTTATATGGGCACTAATCTCCTTCATGAGGGCTCCCCTTTCATGATCTAATCACCTTCCAGAGTTCCCACTTCCTAAGACCATCAACTTGGGGGTTAGGATTTCAGCATATGAATTTAGGGGGGAACACAAACATCCAGACCATTGCAATTATAGTAATACATTACTTGGATCAGCAATGAATAATATTTATATAGTCATAACAATGCAATATTGACTGTGATTTAACCCAAAATTGTGCATTGGAGTGAAAAGGTAGGGGAAATGGCAGAGGAGTATGTGAATTACCCACATCCTCCATTAACTAAAATACGATACTCAAAGTTTCAGTATGCAAAATTGTTAAATCAAGAAATAGTTGTTTAAGCATATTATTTAAAAATACTGGTTAAATAGAAAAAATGGATCGAGAGGAAAAGGAGGGACAGAACCGCTGATTTTGTGAAAAACAGATTTGATTTAAAATCTATGTTCATGAATTACCTTAAAAATTAAAATTCATCTTTAAAACACACTTAAAAAGTAAGGCAAATTGATGGTTTTGCTGAGGTGTATTCTGCTTCTTGGCTCTGAGGCTTACCCCAACCTGTGGCCAGGTCACCATGGGTGTGCTACAAAATCATGACGCTTAATGAGCTGACCCAGCAGGTGGAAGTGGAGGTGAATGTCAGCGTTTCTGGGCTTGTTTTGACCTCTTGTTAAACAGAACCAAGTTCTGAGGAGTTTTAATTAAGCTCAAATTGGGAATGAAGCAAGGGGAGGGATTGGGAGAAAAGATGAAAACCCATTCCTGTTGCAGCATGCCTTGTCATCTGTTACTGCTCAGGAGGCAAAGATCAGCCCTACTGGCTACCACAGGGGAAATTACCATATGTAAATACAAAACTCGGGATTACCAAAGGTCCTTGAATGCTCAAAGTGATTAGTGTTCAAGTTAATCCCCAGGGATTAGTATTTATGCCAAGTCAATAATTGAAAGGATATTCTGTAAGTGACTCATTTAGTCATAGTGTACGTGTATGGTTTTACAAATAATCACTACGATTCATGGTGATTAGAGTATTAAGTTCAATTTCCACTTATGTTTGGAAGCAGCTGTTTCTCTCAGTGTCCCTCAGGTTTAATACAGCAAGATTTACAGTGGGTCATGTGTTATATCTGGGAATGCTGTCCTGTCATAGTATCCAAGAGAGACTCACCGTTGCGCTGGACTTGCAAACACATCCCTTGAACAGAGCAGCAGTAATTTGGCTCAAGGACTCTCCCTGTAGTCCCAGAGGTCTTTCACTGGGGCCTGTCTTTCAC
This sequence comes from Indri indri, assembly GCA_004363605.1. Classification (NCBI taxonomy): domain Eukaryota; kingdom Metazoa; phylum Chordata; class Mammalia; order Primates; family Indriidae; genus Indri; species Indri indri. Next base: position 54,494 of record RJWJ010000551.1, read on the forward strand.
ACTTGTTCACAGGCTATTTCCTGATTCCTAAGTCGAGGAAACACTTTCGAAATGACTGTGAAGAATTTATGTTACTATTGTTGTAACTGTGAAAGGATTTAGAATCTTTTATAAAAGGAGGAACCAACTAATCCACATTAATTCTAGTTTCCCACCAACGTTTTGATACATTCTCATCAAGGCCTGCAGTATGTGTAACAGAGGAAATGAATTAGCCTCCTGGAGAATGGGGAAGGAACATTAACAATGCTGAGAGATTATAGGCAGTTAGCACTGGATCTGTGTTTACACGATGAGGAAACAGGTCCGGGCTTACCACACGATCAGACTGTGAGGCGGTGTCCAGCTGGGACCAGAGCTGGTTTGCCCCCCTGGTCTTTGCCATTCCCTCACACAGCCAGCTGGAGTTCTCCTGTTTTCAGGCTCCAAGGCAAAATTCATTTGTTGACTGCAGCGCCTTCCCTGCATCCGAGTGCAATTTTATGAATGCTGATGTAAGATAAAGCAGAAATGTACTCATTAGTGAGCGCGCCCATCTTGGAATTACAAATAATAAAAACTGGAGATTGTCACGTCAGTGAATAGTCTGACTGTGCCCCTGTGACCATGGCTCTTTCCTTTTTGACTTCCTTTTTCTTTACAAATACACACATATAAAAATCACTAACAAATGGATGTTCACCAAGGAAAAATTAAAAGGAGCATATCCATGTGTTTTCAAAAATCAGCATGAAAAGTGCAGTCTTGTGAGATGAAATGTCATGTTTTAGTGCATAATAAAATGGCCCATTTCTAACAGCCAGCAGAATAGAGAATTTGGAACTAAGGTGGTAAAGAAAATCTTTTAAGTTAAAAATATTTAATACTTCCAGGTCCCATTTAGCCTCTTTAAAGTGTAAAATAAGACATTTTTTTCTCCCAGATAACCAAAGCATTGTCTCTGAGTGGGGGCAAATGCAATTATGTTTTATTCCGATGAACCTGCTCATCCATGGAACAGTCTGCCTGAATACTTTGCATCTCGGACTAACCACCTCCACGTTTGTCATTGTGACAGGTTGTTATTTATGGGGAATGGCAGGTTGTTCAGATCCTAAATGAAGCTCTAAGGAATGAAGCTCTAAGGAACAATTATAGCAACAATGCTTAGACATTTTAGGCAGCAAAATTGGCTCAGGTACTAGCTCGTTTAGGCAAGAAGAAGAAATGCATATTTCCTATATTTTTTGATTTATAGACCTACCCAAAGAGTATGTGATTTATGTTGATTTTAAGATAAAGCCACTGAAGTTAGGGGTATGCGGTTTTAACTGCAAGAGTTGGCATGGCTAATACTGGAAAAAGTAGATTCATCTGATGCCTCCTAAGTGTGAGAATAAGCTAAGCTAGCTTTAAAACTAAGGCATGTCTCTGCAGTATTTTTTCTGGTCTTTTGTCATGTCTCTAAGTGGTTGGGAAGTGTCATCTGCTGGCAAGACCTGAACAGGATCTCAGAAGGAAACTTCCCCTTTAACCACTTAAGTGAGCGAGTAAGCAAAGTTAAAGGCCATTTCGCTGCTCGTAAAGGCACGTGAGCATGAGGATGATAGGCTCTGCTGGGTCCCAGTTTCAGTGTCCGGTCACTTAGGCATCAGGGTGCTTTTGTCTACACGCGTTTTCTGCCCACGTGTACGTTCCGTTGATGGGTCTGCTCACAACTCTGTAAACTGAGCGTCTCAAGGGCAGGCAGAGATCGGGATTTGTTCTTCAGAGATTAATTAATTTGCCTCCATTTCTTTCCCTCGAAAGAGACGATACGACTTCCTGAAGCCTTTCCTTGTGTGCTTCAGGTCAAAAACCTTACTGGGCTGCAGAAGGATTTATGATTCACGTATACGCAGCTGGTGATTCCTGTGGAAGTACTCTGAAAAACCGCTAGTCACAATTTGTCCTCTTTTGATGGTCAAAGACTGTGTCTTGTGTCTTCTCTCTTTCACATCCCTCCCCAAATACTAGATTCTTTGCCGCACTATTTAAAGACTGTGGTAATCACAGGAGGTCAATTAAAAAGAAAATAAACTTTTTTGAGGGTAGAAATTAATAAGCTGGTATTAAAATTTATATGGAAATTGCTAAAATAATTTCTTTAAAAAATAGGACTAAAATTACTGGTTTCAAGACTTGTTTTAAAGGTACAATTTTGTATAGATTCATGGAAAAGAATAGTGAATCCACAAATAGACTTTTATATATATATATAATTGATTTCAACAAAGGTACTAAGGCAATTCAATGAGGAAAAGAAAGTCTTTTCAATGCATAGTGCTGGAATGCAACTGTGTAGCTGTATGGAAAAAAAAGAACATTGATCCTTGCCTTACACCAAACATAATAATTACTCAAAATTGATCACAGATGTCAATGTAAAAGCTAAACTAAGTAATTTCTAGAAGAAACAGAGGGAAGGTCTTTGTTACATTGGAGTGGGCAAATATTTTTTTGAATAGAACTCAGAAGCATAAAACATAAAACAAAATAAAAAAATGATAAATTGGAGTGCATCAAAATTAAAAGCTTTTTCCCTTTGAAAAATATCATTAGGAAAATAAAAAGGCAAGCCACGCAATGGAAGAAAATATTCACAGCACAAATATCAGACAAAAAACTGTAACAAGAGTATACAAAAGTCTTACATCTCAATATAAGAAGAGAACACAATTTTAAAATGGGAAAAAGGATTTTTAAGACATTTCATAAAAGAAATTACATGGAAGTCCAATAAACACATGACAAGATGCTCAAAATGATTAGTCATCAGGGAAATGCAAATTAAAACCACAATAAGATACCAGCACACACCTATTAGAATGGTTAAAATTAAAAAGACTGACTATACCAAGTGTTGGCAAGGATGTGGAGCAACTGGAACCCTCACACACTGCTGGTAAGAATACAAAATTGTACAGCCGCTTTGAAAAAGTTAAGAGTTAACTTTTTAACTGTTAAAAAGTTTAACATATACCTATCATCAAACTCTGTGATTCCACTTTTGAGTATTTACCCAAAAGAAATGAAAACACATCTCTACATAAAGACTTGTACACAGATATTCATAGAAGCTTTATTTATAAGAGCCCCAAATTGGAAACAATCCAAGATATCCATCAATGGGATAAACAAAATTTGTTATATATATGACAATGGAATCCCACTTGAAAATAATAAAGGAAAAAAACTATTAATACATGCAGCAACTCAGGTGAACAACAAAATAATACTAAATGAAAAATTCAGCCAAAAAGAGACTACCTTCTGTAGGATTAAATTCTAGAAAATGAAAAATAATTATAGTTATACAAAGCAGACCAGTGGTTGCCTGGAGAAGGGGGAGGAGGAAAGATGGATTACCAACAGATACAAGGAAATTTGGGATTGAGGAAACTTGATTGTGGTGGTTTCACAGGTGTATAAATCTTGTCAAATTGTACACTTTAAATACGTACAGTTTGTATGTAAATCATATCTCAACTGTTGAGCATTTTCTAAGAACTTTAAAATCATCTTGTCTAGTTCAAAATAAATCCAATCCCAACTCCATTGTATTGCTGATTGAAATTATATTAAACAAATAAATAATCTATACACACATATACCTACATAAAAATCTTGAATTGTTTTCTCATTTAGGGAAACGTTAAATTCAGGTATTGTTTTATATTATTCTCTAAGATTCTAAAATTTTCTTCTGCCCTTCCTATTCCCTGTTAAATGTTTTCCTTAGCATTGTATAATTTTATTGGTATTGTTAGTAAGATTTAAAATAATCTCATTTCTACTTCCGATTATTATAAAGAAAAGCTACTAATTTAAATATAATTCAGATACAGCTACTTTATCAAATTCTCTTATTAATTCCAATAGTATTTAAGTAGAGTCTTGTGGACTTTCTACATAATTTTATATCCTGCAAACAAAGGAAATCTTGATTTCCAGCATTTACATTACTTATTCTAATTTTTGGAGTCTTTTTTCATTTAGCTAAAACTTTATAAACATGTTGGATGATAATAGAAAGTGCATATCTTGCTTTGTTTCAGATCTTAATTATTTCAGATTTAAGTAAAATTACATTAGTCATTTTCACTGTTTAATATGCTGTTGGTTTTGGTGAATGCTCTTTATCAAGTTTGGGCAATTCCATTTTAATCCTTTTATTTGTGGATAGTATCAAATATCCTTTGGGCCTTTATTGATATAACTGTGTGGTTTCTCTCCTTTAAGTTGTTTACATAATGAGTATGTTACACAAGGAATTACATAATGGTTGAAAATGTTGTATTTCTGTTGTAAATCTCACTCCTTGGTGTGTCAATCTTTTAATATTTTGAGGGATTCAGTATGGACAGATTTACATTCTAATTGCAGAACTATATCATACGTTTTAAGGGCCACATAGTATTACACGGTACAGCTCTACTTATATTTAATGCTGATTAATGACTATTTAGGTTGTTTTTTTCTCTTTTTACTCAATGCTATGATAAACGTAATTGTGGAGTAGTATATCTCTCAATTCCTGGTTTCACTTTTACTTTGTATGTTTCCTTCATAGGTATGGGAGTAGTAGAAAAAAGAAAGTTTGTATATTCAAAACTTTTTGATTTTATGTTCACATTTCCCTTCTTATAGAAAGGCAGGTATTTTTTTAGGCCTCCTTATCTGAAAGCATTTTGAGCTGCCTTTTCACAGTTTCTGAAAGCTCTACTTATGCATTTTTCTTAATCTTAGCCTTACCGCCATGCTCCTATCTTTTGTGAATCTTAGGGATATGGCATATTTTCTTTCTCTGACTTTTCTTCTTAGCTTTTACAGTCTAGATGGGTTAGGAGGTAGAAAATTTACACTCACCATACCCTTTCTATTCACTCCATAAGTGTAGGTAGTTCTCAGATTTGTTTTACTTACTTATTTTTATTGATACATAATAAATATACATATTTTCAGGGTACATGTGATAATTTAATACATTCATATAATTTGTAAAGATTAAATCAGTATAATTAGGATATCCATCACCTTAAATTTTTGTCTTTCCTTTATTTTCGGAACATTTGAATTATTCTTTTCTAGCTATTTTGAAATATACAATGGATTACTGTAAACTCGTCACCCTATGGATCTATCAAACACTAGGTCTTATTTCTTCTACTGGGTTGTACATTTTTACACGCTAATCAACCTCTCTTCTTCCCTCTACCCCCTCCCCTTTGGTAACCACTAATCTACTCTCTATCTTCACAAGAGCCACATTTTTAGCTCCCACATATGAAAGAGAACATGCAATATTTGTCCTGTGCGTGGCTTAATTTCACTTAACATAATGACTTCCAGTTCCATCGAGGTTGCTGCAAATGACAGAATTTCATTCTTTTTTATGGCTGAATAATATTCCATTGTGTATATACCACATTTTCTTTATCAATTCAGATATTGATGGGCATTTAGGTTGATTCTATAGTTTGGCTATTGTGAATAAGGCTGCAATAATCATAGGAAGGCAGATATCTCTTTGATATATCAATTTCCTTTCTTTTGGATATATACTCAGCAGTGGGATTGCTGGGTTATATAGTAGTTCTCTTTTTAATTTTTTTGAGGAACTTCCATACTGATCTCCATAGTGGCTGTAGTAATTTACATTCCCACCCACAGTGTACAAGAGTTCTCCTTTCTCCATGTCCTCCCCAGCATCTGTTACTTCCTTTTTGATAAAAGCCATCTTAACTGGGGTAAGATGATATCTCATTGTGGTTTTGATTTGTATTTCTCTGATGATTAGTGATGTTGAGCATTTTTTCATACACATATTGGCTATTTGTATGTCTTCTTTTGAGACATGTCTATTCAGATCTTTTGCCCATTTTTGAATTGAACTATTTGGGGTATTTTTTGCTGTTGAGTTGTCTGACCTCCTCATATATTCTGGTTATTAATCTTTATCAGATGAATAGTTTGCAAATATTCTATCCCATTCTATGGGCTGTCATTTCACTTTGTTGTTTCCTTTGCTATGCAGAAGCTTTTCAGCTTGATGTAATCCCATTCATCTATTTTCGCTTTGGTTGCCGGTGCAACTGGGAATACAGGTGACACCAACATGCCTGGCTAATTTTTTTAGTTTTGGTACAGATGGGGTCTCACTGTGTTGCTCAGGCTGGTTTTAAACTCCTGGCCTCAAGTGAACCTCCCGCCTTGGCCTCCCAAAGTGCTGGGATAAGCTACTGCATAGGCATAAGTCACCACACCTGGCCTTTGTCTCTTTTTACAGTCTTTTATTTGCAGTCTATTTTATCTAAATATAGCTACTATTGATCTTTTTTGTTTTCCAGTTGCATAAAACATCTTTTTCTAACACCTTCACTTTTACTGTATGTGTGTCTTTATAGGTGAAGTGGGTTTCTTATAGGCAGCATATAGATGGGTCTTGGTTCTTTATCCATTCAGTCACTCTATGCCTTTTTATTAAAGAATTGAGTCCATTTACATTCAATGTTATTATTGGTAAGGATTTACTATTGCCAGTTTGCTGCTTGTTTTCTGGTTGCTTTGTAACTCCATTCTTCTTTCTTTTCTTTCTTACTATGTTCCTTTGTAGTTAAGTGATTTTCTCTGGTAGAATGTTTTAATTTGTTATTTTTTATTTTGAAAGAATCTATTATAGGTTTTCGCATTGTTGTTACCATGAGGCTTACAAAAAACATCTTATAGATATAACAGGTCATTTTAAAAAAGATAACAACTTATCTTGAATCACAGAGAAAAGAATAGAAAAACAAAGAAAGAATGAAAAAGAACTTCTACACTTTAACTCCATCCTCCCCTACATTTGGACTTTATTTTGCCTTAATTTACATATTTTTGTATTGCCTATACCTAACAGGCTGCTGTAGCTATTATTGTTTTTGATAGATTTTTCTTTTGGCCTTCATACTAGAGTTACGAGTGGATTGCGCACCACAATGACAATATTTGAGTATTCTGAGTTTGTCCGTGTACTTAATTTTAGCAGTGGGTTTTACAGCTACAAATGTTCTCTTTTTGCATGTTAGTGTTTTGTTCTCTCAGATTGAAGAACTCTCTTTAGCATTTCTTGTAAAATATGTCTAGTGGAGGTGAATTTTCTAGGGGTTCATGCCCAGGGGTCCTGTGGAATGAACCTCCTACAGTGTGGTGCTGCCGAACCCTCTGATACGGTGTCTCCTTTGGCCCAGTTACACAGCAGAGTTTCCAGGGCTGGGGATAGCAGTCCTGCCTCCCTCCTTGTATCTGGCTGATCTCAGGTATATTTTCCCTTTCAGGTGCTCCCAGTGCTTCCAGTGGGTTCAGGCAGGGACAGGTCTCTTGCCAGGGAACCGAAGATGGTAAGGAAGCTGGTTGTTGACTTCATTCTCAGTTTTTCCACAGTAGAAACTGTGAGTTGGGAGTTTTCCACACACTTGTTGCTGGGCAGAATGGGGGCAGGGCATCATGGATATGGAGATTGTCTTACTATATGCTTGGAGTTTTTTCAATTCTCTGTGTCCCCGGAAACTGTCTCCTCCTCATACCTGAGTTTTGGGATATTGCTGGTGATAATCTCATCACTGTGTGTGTGTGGGCGGGGGTGGGGGGCGGGGTGGGGGCGGGCAGTGGAGTGAAGCCAGCTGTCTTCTATGTGACATTTTGGAACCAGAAGACTTGGTGATTCTCAAATTTGTTTGTGTAACAGAATCATTTGGGGAATTAGAAAAAAACAAGTTAAATCCCCGGGTCCTACCCTGTCATTCTGAAGCAGAATTTGCCCAGAATGTGTACTTTCTCCCGTCAGATTTTAGGAGCAAAATTTCTTTCATCAAATCCATGGGAGTGACTTTGGAATCCCCTCCTATCATATCATTCCTACCTGCCGGGATCCAGGTTGAGGCCAGTAGTGGAAAACGAAGTCTGGCCCTTGTAGGATGCAGGCAAAGGCTCTAATTGTTGTGTCCATGGCAAAAGGCCTGGGTTCCTGGTCCACATAGCTGTCCTATGGAATGCCACTTGCCAGTGAAACATGGTCATCCTGTTGTCTAAGGTTTTCTCCCCTCCTGCTTTTTTATCTTTAATGCACAGAAAACAATAAAAAGGGAAAGAATTTTTAAGAGGGAAAAGTCATGCAATGCCAACATCTGAAGAAATTAGTCACTTTGTTTTTCTGTTTTCTCTCATAGTATTTGTTATTGAATCAAAAGTGTAGTTTGTTATGTCTCAAAAAAGAAGCAGTACAATTAATCAAAGTATGCACCTAAACTATCGACATAGTTTTGCCATCTTTTTTTTTTTTTTTTTTTTTTTGAGACAGAGTCTCTCTCTATTGCCTGGGCTAGAGTGCTGTGGCGTCAGCCTAGCTCATAGGAACCTCCAACTCCTGGGCTCCTGCCTCAGCCTTCTGAGTAGCTGGGACTACAGACATGCGCCACCATGCCCAGCTAAATTTTTCTATATGTATTTTAATTGTCCAGCTAATGTCTTTCTATTTTTAGTAGAGACGGGGTCTCGCTCTTGCTCAGGCTGGTCTTGAACTCCTGAGTTCAAGCTATCCTTCCGCCTAGGCCTCCCGGAGTGCTAGGATTACAGGCGTGAGCCACCACGCCTGGCTAGTTTTGCCATCTTAACAGTAGCTTGTTTATGCCAGCAGTGAGGAAGCCTGGAGAGCAAGCAGTGATGAAATCACTAAAGGCGTTTTCCACAGCTTGTTGAGAACTGAATATTTTTCCCTGCAAGAAGTGGTCCAATGTCTGGAAGAAGTGGTAGTCCGTTGGTGCAAGGTCTGGTGAATACGGTGGATGACAGAGAGTTTACACAGCTGCTGTAGTTTGAGCTGCTGTAGTTTGAGCAGTCTCGTTTGTGCAACATGTGGTCAAGCGTTGTCTTGCAGGATGATTGGCTTGTCTCTGGTGACCAATTTTGGCCACTTAATTGCAAGCACTCTCATCATTTCTTCCATTTGGTTGCAGTACACATCTGCTGTAATCGACTGATCAGGTTTCATGAAGCTGTAGTTGATAATACCAGCGCTAGACCACCAAACAGATGCCATTAATATATTTTGATGAATATTCAGTTTTGGACTGTGTTTTCGCACTTCATCTTTATACAATCATTTTGCTGAATGCTTGTGATTGTCAATAAGAATCCATTTTTCATCACATGTAACAATACAGTGTAGAAATGAAGGGCCTTTATGTTGTGACAGCAAAGAAAGGCAAGCTTCGAGATGATTTCTCTTCTGATGCTCATTAACCCAGAATCCAGCTTTACCTTGCCGATTTGCTTCAAATGCTCCAATATTGTAGAAACAGTAACATCAAACATTGCTGCTAATTCGTGCATTGGTTAAGATGGATTTGCTTCCACTACAGCTTTCAGCTCATCATTATCCACTTGGTCTCAGGTAGCCCACGAGGCTCATTTTTAAGATTGAAATTACCAGAATGGAACTTCTCAACCACCAATGTACTGTGCATTCCTTAGCCACATCCTTCCCTAACACTTTGTTGATATTTCGAGCTGTCTGCTCTGCATTGGTTTCATGATGGATCTCATATTTGAAAATAACACGAATTTTTGACTTATCCGTGGTTTCACAAAAATTGCTCTAAAACAAAATTTGAAAGATAATCACAAGCCAAAATCTGTGTTTGAAAGAGAAAGGATGTATCTTCACAAGAAGTGTCAAAGTGAAATGTTAGACATATCAACTATCAAACTCAATACTTAAGGAAACAGGACATTTCATACTTAATAATCTAATAGCATTGTTCCATTCAATGACATTATTATCTCATTTCCATAAAGGACCAAATAGACCATCGTGAATGGGCTTAGGAACCTAGCTCTCTTCCCCTTTAGTAAGTAAATAAGAAAGTATTAGTACATTCCAAGTTCTAAACTAATTAATAATGAGATTTCTGTAGGCTCTAAGAAGACCTGGGTTTGAACTGGCGTTCATCATTTACTAGCTGGGCAAATTTTCAAACCCCTCTGAGCTTCAGTTTATTTCTAAAGCAAGGGTAACATTTAAGAAATGACCGAAACATATTATTAAAATACACGTAATAAATGTTAGTTCTCTTTTCTTTCAGTTAAATTCTTTATAATGACGTCTCTAAGTTTGTTAAACACTTTTTCTCTTAAGTCGATTTTTCTTCACTTTATTATAGTGGACTTTCCACCATGTTTCCTTCCTAAGGGGCATTGGCTGATATTGAGTAAATTATTTCAAGTCTGGTTTCTAACTAAGGTGTTCTAACTTAAAACATGTTTCGAGAAGTTTTAATTTATTTTTCCAAGCCACATTAATTACAAATAGAGGAAAATCTTCAAGTATGCAAACACCATATTGGTCAGATTTTTATATCAATGAAAATGCAAGTTACTTGTGCATTCTGGTGAGAGGCCAGGTTTTCCCACTTCCCCTTTTATGGTGGAGAGTGGGGACAGTGGAAGTGGTGGACGCTGGGGCCTACTTTCCTTCCCAAAGGAGTGTTGTGGTGGCTACTCTTGTCCCCTATATTCCTCAATCCTTCACTTGTAACTGAACTCTGATCTGTTAGTTAGGCGGTGGCTGCCCATTATAAAGATGTTTCCCAGCCTCCCTGCAGCTAGAAGTGGCCATTTGACTAAGGTCCCGTCAAAGGCTGTGAGCGTAAGTGATGTGCACCTTCACTGCTCTCACTTTCCTTTTGGATGGGATGCACATAAGTAGAATTATCATATTACCTTAGACTTCTTATATGAGAAGGAAAGAACTACTACCTCATTTAAGCCATTATTTTGGGCAGCAGCCAACCTTATGTCCTAATGAATATAGGGAGACAGTGGACATGGTCTGGAGCACTGAGATTAAAGGGATTTTCTGATACGGGTGAAAAAGAAAGTGTTAACAAAAGGAGAAGAAATGTCCAGCTCAGCCCAAAGAAATCTGCACCACTTCCTCAATCCCCCTACACATAAAACTTGCAACTACGAATGAGGAGACACAATTATATGGTCGACATAAGTTTTACTAAGAATGTACTAACAGTATAATGGCCCCAAAGTACAGAAATAGATCTGTTTTATAAGCATATAATTCACTGATTTCATATGCAGCTTAGATAATAGAGATATGACTACAATCCCTAAAGAAATAACATCTATTAAAAGATCCTTATGGTACATGCAAAAGGAACAAGAGTGGTACCAATTTTTGCAAGTAATATGTCTATCACATTTTAGGTGGACATTTAGTTAAGGACCTTTGTAGGAAACTGCTTAAAAGCCAAAAGGGTTCTACAGTGTGTAATAAAGGAATATTACTATTTATTCTGCAACCGTAACAGAAGTTGCACCCATTTTCAGATTTCTTCAGCTTCTAATTTGAATTTAGTAAATGAGTCAATCAAAGATTAATGTAGTCATTCCTGTGATAACTAAAGAGGTATCTACAAATAGAAACAAGCAGTAAGTCTGAAAAATAATTGCATTTTGTAAATTGTTTTTGCTTTTCAGAAGATAAATATCCAGCATTTACTCAGTAATTTCTGGAGCTTTCAAAGCAATGATCCTGCTGCTATATGGCATCTATAAGATATTATTGACCATTAAATTACAGGATAAGGAATGCATTTCATGACTTGGAAATTTAAAAGCACTATAAAACTCAGATAAATAACCATTCGTTTCCCAAAAAAGCTTCACTGAAAAGTGGCGTTATGTACTTTGGAAGACCCAAGTTACACATAACACAGAAGACACTGATTCCAGAGGCTGCCTAAAATGAATGATATGGAGGACAGGTCATTTGTTAATAAATAGAAGCTTGGTTTTGGTGAGAGTGCATGGCAAGGGCTGTGAGAAACTCTTGGGGCAGTGGCTAGTCATGGATGGAAAAGCAGCGCAGGGCCTGGTGGTAAGCACTACATGATCTGCGGACAACATATTATTTCTTTCTGTGTCCACCACTATAGCTGGAAGGCCCACTGACGGCATCCGTGAGATACTGTATCAAATACTTTTATTTTTAAGAAGACTGTTTTCACTGCTACTGAAAAGATTGTTTTGCAGGTTGTGGTGTAATAATCAACCTAGTCTTTCCTAGGATTTTGAGCAAGCAGAAAGCAGTTGCAATCTACCGAAAACCAAAAAATCCAGAAAACTTAAAATTCCTCGCAAAGGAATTAAAACTATTTAAGTGTGGGTGGGGCAAGGCTCAAAAAGCAAAGAGTACATACTGTCGAATTTCATTTACATAAAATTCTAGAAAATGCAAACTATATGGTTAGAAAGCAGATCAGTTGTCTAAGGCGTGGGGCGGAGGGAGGGCGCAAATGCAAAGGGGCAGGAGGGCACTTTTGGGGGTGGAAGACATGCTCAGTATCTTGATTGCTGGGGTGGTTTTCACAAGTGTCAAACTCAATTAAGAAGCACACTTTATACGGATGCACTTTATTGTGTATAAATTATACCCTAATTGTAAAATAATAAAACAAAAAGCACAAATAAACATTAAAAAAAATGGAAAAAAACTCAGGTTAAGTCTCACTTTCCTGTGGAGTGGCGAACAAGTCATCTTTCCAGACCAAGCCTCACAATGCTACTGTTTGAGTTTTCATTTTTGGCACTTGTCTTTTAGGAGAAGGGGGTGGAAGAATGAAGATACTTCACCTGCCAAATAAGGGAATGTGAACGCTAAAGCACCTGAGAATTTGGTAAGCACTTAAAATAATAGTATGGCACATTGTTTAGAGCATAGACTTGAGTTTAAAAGACACATGGAGGTCTCAGTGTTGGCTTTGCTGCTATGTACTGGCTGGTTACAAAGCCCCTGTGCCTGCAGGTTGGAAGTTACCTCATGTTCCTTTCCTTTGTCATTCAATTTAAAATTTTTCCTATGCTCTTCTTCACGTTATGGACTTACAGTGGCCACGGAGTCCCCACGCATGAGATTCTATCTAAAACAGATGATGATGGACAAGTAGACTCAGGCACAAGTCTTAACCTTTAAGAGCCTATTTGCCCGTCTGTAAAATGGGAATACCATCTAACTACTGTGTGCCTAAAATGGACATGTAACTTGGTATTATATCAGTAATAGCTGCTCAGTTTATAACAGATTACCAATAAACATTTGTTATCGTTTCCTTCAAAATGAAGGGCAATGATTAGTTAAATAAAAGATTAATGATAGCTTTTAAGCCTGCGGTCCCAGCCCCTGGGTCACGGACTGGTACCAGTCTGGCCTGTTAAGAACCAGGCCACACAGCAGGAGGTGAGCGGCAGGCAAGTGAGCGAAGCTTCATCTGTATTTACAGCCGCTCCCCATTGCCTGCATCACTGCCTGAGGGCCACCGCCTGTCAGATCAGCGGCAACATTAAATTCTGCATTACGGTGAGTTGCATAATTATTTCATTATATATTACAATGTAATAATAATAGAAATACAGTGCACAATAAATGTAACGCACTTGAATCATCCCGAAACCATCCACCCCCTCAGGGCCTGTGGAAAAATTGTCTTCCATGATACCGGTCCCTGGTGCCAAAAAGGTTAGGGACTGCTGTTTTAAGCCATTTTCTCTTCATGATGTCTTATTAAAATAAAATCTGTCAGGTCCTTCTGAAAAATGCTATGAGAGTTTCCAATAAAACATCTATCAGAGTTAACTGAATATTTTTTCCACTTGTGTACCTTTTTTCAAGCCACTTAGCTTACTACAATTTCTCTGAGAATATCAGTATATATCATCATCTTTGTATTGCTCAGTAAACATTTTGTTGAACTAAAAAAATATTAGTTAAAGAAATGAGCAAATGAATGGATGGATTTACTAAAATGAAGGTAGGGTTTATAAGAATGAGTATATATGTATAGGTTGGGGGATTAGAGTCAATAAATGAATGAAATACTTAATGTAACTTAGAAATACTAAAAGAAATCTGTTTTCTAATGAGAAGAATCACTTATTGATATATGCTGTGTTGTGTTTCATACAAATTAGGACTCATAAAATTGTGAAGAGCACCCATTTAACCCAAAATTTTGAACTGGAGGAGATAATGTATTAACTGGCCAATCACTCAGCCTCTCAAAAATCATCATTAAGGTACAACAGTGCTGAGTATTGTAAGAAGACTGACATTTCAGTTTTTATTAGTTTCCGTGTAAGGTAAACACAGAACACCTCACAGCTCATTTGCTGATGTAAGTTATTCCACCACTTTTACACACCAGTTTAGAATAACAATCTGAATTTTATTAAAAACAAAAATAAATCTAAAAAGCTTCCTTCAATTACACAGTATGCACAAGAATTTCTGCATTACATCATTTTACATAAAATGTTCTGAATGACAGAAGTAGAACTTACTACCATTTGAAGAGAGGAGCTGAGGGCTGAAAACCACACACACTTATAGAAAGAAACAAAAGTTTCACAGGGAAGACCTGTGATCTCTGGCTACAGGCAGGAGCTGAAATTAGGAACATGAAAAAAACTTGAAGAAAAAAAGACATTCAATACTCTAAAATACTTCAGCAAAAATAGTCAAACATTTGTAAACAACCTTTAACAAATCTTTTCGATATGCTGTGTTGCTGCTACAAGGTAAAATACTCTTAATTGATTTTTAGTCAACTCAAAAAAGCAGTTTTTATTGCTGAGGAGTATTTCCCTCTAGACTAGATAAAAAGCTTTGCTTTTTTTCCCTGGAAGGCAAGAGTAAAATGGAATTAGGGCTTATCAGAGTTTGTTTGTACATTTCTTAGACTGGGGCATTTCAGCCACTTGCTTGCCTGTTTGCTATTCCCACTCAAAAAAAATGAGGGTTAGAATTGTAAAACCAGATTTAATAAAAACTTTGGCTCCAGTTAACATTTTTATTTGAAAGTTTGTTGGATGAGGACACGGATGAAACCGGCTGTGGATTTTAATTATCCCTGGTGTCCTTTTCTCCCATCTCCAGGGATCATCAGGACTTAAAAGTATGAGATTGGCAACACAACTACTTCAAAACAGAGTAAGGCTGAACTGTACTCAATGTCCAGGACAACTACAGTACTGAAAATCCCAAGGAACTTACTGTAAACAAATAAGCAACTGTTCAACAGCCTTTTGCATTCAGTACCATGACTCAAAAATCTACTATTTTCTTCCATTTACCTATTTGGACATTTTTGTGAAGTGACAGCATGTAACAATAATAAAATTTCCCTTTAAGTGTGTTATGATACAGCAAAACACATCGATAACTAGAAATAAAATCTGAAATCTCTAATGCTAAATACTAATGGAAATGTTAAGCCTTAGCACTCACGCTTGAACATCTCGTGCTTTGAGATAATTAGAAAAGCCTTTTAACAGTGACTAGGTCCCTTTTGGTGGAGTGAAATGTACACACAAGCAGCGATGCTATGGATGAGTTATGCTTTTCCTTAGTCTATGGTTATTGTCGCTGTCAATTTTATTTTATTATTACTATGTTGAGCCCAATATCAGTTTCGGCTAGGTAATCAAATTATTTGGGAATGATTACTTTCCTTTTATTTAAACTAAGGAATGGAAGACATTTAGTTCCCAGAAGCTTTATAATAATAGATTTTGAAGAGCTAAAAGTGACACAGTTTAGTACATACTGTCCTTTACCTTTATTCCTTGTATACACAAGGAATTCATTATAAAACTCAGTGGGAGGAGGAGAAAATAATGGAAGAAAAAATTACCTGCTTTAGCATTTTTAAGAATAGTTTGATAACTTCTTAGATCAACTTGCTTATCTGAAACAGAGCAAAACTACAATACAATCATGATAGAATTCTAATAATCACAGCAATTATGCTTTCATTTAAAATTTTCTCTTCATAAAACATTAATGCTATAAAAATGAGATTGGTGACATCTTTATTTAAAAGACACCTTGCACTGGTATCAAAATGTGACTTATTTTAATGCCAACTGAAAAAATAGAGCTTGTATAGGCTATTATTTCAATGATGTTTTATTATTACTTTTAAGTTATTTTGAAGGTTGGTAGCAAAGTTACTGTTAACAATATAAATATTCTCTCTTTTTAAGTGTTGAAATTCTCTTAAAAGTATTGAAAGGCAGCAGGCATTCCAGAATGGGCTTGCAAGGAATAGCAGTCGTTACAATATCGAGGATAAGCGGGATACTTGGATTTATATTTACTACTTTTAACTTCCTCACTAACTTCTCCTGATTTGCCTGGTTTGTTCTTCTTTTGGTATCATAAAAAGAAATCTAAGCCCAAGCCTTTTAGCTGGGGCAACTATTTCCATTTTCCATTACTACTTCCCTTCAGTTTTTTCCAAATATATTACAAAACAATTCAATAATCATTGCAGGAAGAAATGATCATTTAAACTGAATCATGTTCTTTTACCTTTTAATTTCACTTAAGAGATATTAATAATAGAGTCATAAAAGCTTTATAGTTTCAACATATAACACACAATCACAGAACTAAAAATCTTTTGCTAAAAAAAGAGTTTAATTTTGTTCAATGTATCATAATCAAATTTTAGTCTAATGAAATCTGGTAAAATAGCTTTCATTAAATACATCAGCTGCTACTTACCTTTAAATATTTTACAGATGGAACTAAGTTCAGTACTGATCCAAGGATGCTGGCATCAAAGCCCTCACCTTTGAACTATCCCTAAAAGTTCTGTATTTCTGTAATGTACCACCAATTATTCTAGATTTATAATACCCTGTCTTTAACTTGGCATATACCATCTTTTGGGAAAAAAAGTTATTAGTTTTTTGAGATGAGATACAAGAACAAAATCATTCTTGAGGTTCTACCTCTGATATGGAAAAAAGGATGATGTTTGCATATAGCAGCTAGTTTGATACCCTCTGTCCTGCTAGGCTAGCCTTCACACGCTGAGCATGCATATACAGCCACAGTTCAGCGCATCTGTTCTGATGCTGAGAAACTGCTGCTTATTCAAGTCACAGATGCCACCATGTTATGAATGAGACAGTAAATCTGCATGTCCACCATGAGAAAAGGAAAACAAACAATGAAACAAATGCAGCAAATATAGGCAGATGGCATTCAAAACACGCCAAAAATCTAACAACACTAATGAATTGTCATTATAAGGGTTTTTCTTTCCTTAAAAAAAAGTCTTTCTTTGCATATTTGAAAATTTAACGGTCCCAGAGAATCATGAAGTGCCTTGTCGTTTTTGCTGCTGACTTCTGATGACCTCTAGTTGTTTTTTGCATTGCTGGTAGTAAGTTGAAAGGCTTTTGTTTTCATCTAAAAGCTTTTTATGTTCCTGTACCAGACGAGATGTATTTTGCTGGTCCTTTTCATCCTGGTCCAGTTCTGCAACTAGTTCTTGCCTAAAAACAAATACCACATAATAAAACATTACATGTGATGGAAAAATTGGTACCTTACTAGCTGATGACAGAAGCTCAATTACTGGGAACTTTTATTTTGGGTCTATCATTCCACATCTTAGGCATACTACTCAAATATAATTATGGGCCAGAATGGAAACTATCACCTACTCTTCTGGTGTAACCATATATGTATCATAACCCGTTTAATAAGTAACTGTAGTTGGATAATTAGTGAAGCAGATAAAATGGTAAAACAAAAATTTCAGAAAAAATTTCATTTAGTATCCCCTTTCTTTTTGTGTAGGAAGAAGAAAAAAGGCTGGGGAAGGCTCTATCTGACTATAGGAAAATAACACGAAGTTTTTATGATTCGCATTCTACTTTTATACTTATATTCATATTCTGAAGTTGCAATCCTATTTAACTATAATACAGAGTGGTAGGTAATAGAACATTTGCAAGCTAATTAAAATAGATGCTATCCAACTTATTTCCTATTTTAAAACAGAACAATGCAAAGTATCACTTTTAAGCCACTTACATTCGCAAACATTTTCAGGAAAGACTCTTAGTCTTTTACAGTCTGATAAACTTCTTTAAGTCCCTTTTATTTGGGGAGTATTAAGTAGGGCGAGGTTACTGGATATAAATGAATACTTAATAAAAAGTCCTCAAAAATAATTTCCTAATAATATTAATATTTCTCACTTTATTTAAAGTTGATTAAAACTGTCATAGTTTTCACAACCCACATTCCCCACTTGTTTTTTACAGCATAGAACTCTTCTTTCAAATGATTTTAAAGTATGACTAAAGTATAGGTTAAATATATGTTATAAGAACATAGAGTATTTTTTCAAAATAAAGTACCAGCAGTTCCACAATTACTTCTACAATTTCCAGACTATAGTATTTAATTTCCTATTTTGGCTTATCTTTAAGATACCAAGCTGATTTCATTTAAATCACTGTATCAGTAAATAGTGATAGAACTATTTTTTCTTTTCTTTGAAGCGCAAACAGAAAACTTTTTACAAATTACTTCAGAAAATAAGAATTTCATTTATTTAGACTAAAATAAATAGATGGAGTCCTATTATACATACATAAAGTTGCCATGATGTCTTCCTGTAACACTTCATTTTAGTTACCACTCATAAATCAGCTTCATCAGTATAAAATTTCATCATACTTAAGAAAACTGAAGATACATATACATCTTTGAGAACTGTGAATTTAGTGGTATGGAAATTGGATTGGATTTCTTTAAAAAGGCAGGAAGGCAGTTTTTATAACTCTCAGAAAAACAGGTACAGGCATCAAACTCCCCCAGAAATACACTCACAAGTATGAAATAAAGCCCTCTAACAAGTGATCCTACTTCCTAAACATACACCTGGAAAGAATATATCTACAGAAATGTTTCTAAGATAAAACACAGCTGAATGTTAGTAAATCAAATTATTTTACCTATGTCCAAGGAAACAATAAATCTTCATAACAATAAATCTAAACAGCTTTCAACTTTAAAACACTGAGAACATAAAACACATGGGTATATAGCATCAGTTTATTTTCCTTAGTACTAATGTGACATAGTCAAAAGGACTGAGTTCTAAATGAAAAATAGTCAAAAGGTACTTAAACTTAAACATGAAAATAAATCTCCAAATTGGAAATACACTTAATGACTAATTTTAAAAATCATAAAGTTTTCATGTCTTCAAACAATATTGCACCTTAACATATTTTAAACTCGAAATACTAATGTGTTTTTATTTTTATTCATAAAAGATAACTTACTTTCTCTGTAATAATAATGCAATTTCTGTTTGAACTTTCATATATTCTTGTGCCATTTTACAATGCTGTTCAAATACTGCCATAGATTCTTTGGAGTTCGGGCATGGTGCTAGAGGCTGAAAATAATCAGGAATGTTAAAACATAATTAAATCAAATTTCAGTAGCTAGCTGAGAGTTGAGAGACTGTGATATATTTTTATAGCACTAAGGCAATGATCTTTTATTAATAAAGTGTTAAACTATGCCCTAGAAAATCTCAGTGTCCTTTTGTCAGAGTTAGCTAAGAATTTAAATTTACTTTTGCTGTTTTAACACTTTTATTTTTTACAGAGAACCACGACTAGAATACTTGTAGCCTCTGGTATGATGTTTCAGGTTGCCAAACTGTATTATGCCTAAAGATGTTTATAGCCCCTATACTCATGAAGAGGCACTGAGGGCACTATTTACATTTTCCGTCACTATGAACATAAGAAGGTATCACAAAATGTGTTAGAAATAGCTTATAGGACACACACACACACACAGACACATATTTTTTTGAGACAGAGTCTCTCACTCTGTCGCCCAGGCTAGAGTGCGGTGGTGTCATCATAGCTCACTGCGACCTCCAACTCCTGGTCTCAAGTGATCCTTCTGCCTCAACCTCTCAAGCAACTGGGATGACAGGAGTGTGTGTGGCAAATTTTTAAAAAAAAATTTTTGTAGAGACAGGGTCTCGAACTCCTGGCCTGAAGTGATCCCCCCGCTACGGCCTACCAAAGTGGAGTTTTATATTTCAATGCACTGAAGTTAAAGAGTAAAAATGCTATGCTTGGCGGTCTTGAAGAAGGATATTAAGGATATTAAGGGATATTTCAAGATGACTGTCAGGATAAGAACATATTATTACGCCAATTTTAAATTTGATTAACTTCAGATGTAGCAATTAAAATATATAAAAATGTAAAAAAAATCTGAATAAATTTGATTAACTGAACTAAAAGAATTGTTTATTTTAATTTGACTTTTAAAAGTTTAAGGAGGCCACCTAAAAGCATGAATATAAAATGATGGATAGGAACATAATTGTCAGCTTCAAAGATAAATTCTCTCAGAAGAAAAAAGTAAACTTTCACTGGGAAAGTACTCCCTTACCTGTAGTTGGTGATCCAGTGTAAGATAAGCCATTGGGATGGAGTTATCTGACCCATTGGTATCTGGAATACAAGCATGTGTTTCATTTATTTTCTGTCATAAATAATTATACAAAAAGCAAGAAAGCATGCATGAAATGCTTTTTTCTCCCTAAAGTAAATGACATGTAAAATAAAAGTTACTGCTACTGGCAATGAATAGAGTTTATTTTTGAATTCTAAAGGTAAAAAGAGGACATCCAATTACCAGATAATTGGATGCAGTATGTTCTCATACCTACAAATAAAGTTGGCTACAAACTGAATAGAAAACAACAGTAAAGCTTGTCTTTGTTTAACTAAAAGCAAAAACAGTGATATGAGACCTTTATATTTTGAGTCTCTTGCTCTGCCCACTGAGCCAGCCGGGAGAGTCTGCAGGACCTTTACATTTTAAGTTTAATCTTAAGGGACCCTTCCTATTCAAACCCACATCTCTTTCTTCTCTTTATGGTGAGATGTTTACTTTACATAAACCTGTGTCAACTCTGTTAACATCAGTGTTTAATAGGGAATGGGAGAAAGCAAGAGAACCTTTCTCTTCCAGTACATCATTTTCAATTTATATAGATTCTAACATGAAGCCCCTCCATCTTGCCCCCCAACAAGAATCACTGCAGAAAACGAGAAATGTTATTGATGACAGTATATTATAAATATGAATACAAAATATGGAAACAAAAAAGAGGTTTAGAACTGTGGCTCAATGTCATGCCAAAAATAGTTAAATTGGTTAATTCTAACAACCAATCAACTCTATCAAACTATTTGAACAGAAAGTGTTTGTTTATATTTCAAAACAGGTAAAACTGTTATATGAATTGATTGAGATGCATGAGATTGTCTCTTCCCAACATGAACATTTATGTAGAATAGTTCCAGAAGTAAGCAGAGTAATAACTATGAAGTAATATAGACTTTGCTACTTCAGAAGTAGCTGCTTTCTCACTGTTGGTAGAGAAAAAATGAGCTAGATGAGTGAGCTGTTCAGCTCTTTTCTGGTAAGTAACTTCTGTGAAAGAGTGGTGTAAAGGGAAGGTCAGGATGACAGCAGAGACACTGCATGCAATGCAATAAAAAACTAAGACAGTTTGATAGTTCAGTAACCTTTTAATTTATTGTTGACTGATATTCCAGGTTTTTTAAGAAGCCACTGAGAATGTGCTTGCAAGTAACTTCAAAAGCGAATTAGCTAAATCAGGCCAAATAGATAATGCATATAAGGAATACCGTGCAATGCTGGCATATAACTAAGACCTCAACACACAGTGGTGGCTGTTATCATAATCAACATTATTATTACTGACACTAAACGGAGGATTAGGAAGAAAAGGCAATTTTAAATAGTTAAATATGTATTTAGATTAAAAAAGTAATGTTTATGAAATACTATAGTGTAATAGAGAAAAAAAACCCCACTAGAGCCTTGAGGTACTTACCCTAAATCATCTACAGTACTAACGCAAACATTTTTTTTTGAAAAGGCTAAACAAGAAATATACTTAATTTGTTATTTCTTTGACCAAATCTCTCCCTATGCTCTCATGCAAATATTGCCTTCCACAAAATCAAAACTGATTAAAAATGATTTCCTTCTGACTTAACAGGAAAAATTCAGTGTGCTTAAAAAAAGTTTTCTCGATTTAACATTTCCATTCTTATGAATCTTTCTTAAATTACTGATACCCTATATATCCCATTATATTAGCATCCTGTATCTCATATATGTTTTAGAATTAAGTATAATACATCAATGTTTCACAGTAATCTGGGAGTGGAAAAAAGTCCAAGGATTGGGCTATTCAAATAATTTAAGCCCTTCCATAGAGAGGAACCTAAGATTCTTTATTGAATTTCAGCTTTTCTCTAAAACCAAGAAGTGGGATTTTACTTTCTCACTTATAAATTGAAATTGAACATCTAGTCTTTAATAGCAATAATTGGTCACAAGATAGCAAGGTTATTTAATGAAAGTTTGTTTTTTTAATGTTTCTATTGTTAATCAAATCTAACCCCTTCTCCTCAATGTCAAAACTCACGTTGGTTTGGTTAAATGACGCAAATTCTCCTTTCTACCCACCCCCTCAAAACACAACACTTGTACCATCTCATATTTTCTGAGTATGCATTCCTTCAGTGTGATGCTGTCTTCTCCTTTCTGCTTTATGACTAAAGAACAAGCCTCACTGTTTATGAAAAAGTCATGGACTATGCCAGGCCTTATTTAATTGATTTCTCTCTTGACTAGTAAAATAGCTTGTAACTGTAAACTTAGTAGTTTATTAAATAGTATGATGAGTTTATTTTTAATGTGTCAGTCTCACGAGTTTAATCAGATTGGGAAGAATGAGCCATGTCTTTTATGTCTATCTTTGCAAGTACTAAGTCCAGAAGAAACCCTGGTGAGTTTGCCTCTCTGTGGCTCCCTCTACTGGGTCTAGATCTCTTTCTCACTAGATCTCTTCATATCTGTCTTTCTTTATACTCATTATACTATAAATAGAAACTGAAGAGCACTCATTATTTGCAATGATTATTAAATTGTTATGCTCTTTAGTTTTCTCTGAAAATACACAGAAACTTCTTTTATTTTAAATTTAAAAAATCTAATTAATTAGGTTGCTTTAACTTATGTTTACACTCAATTTTTTCATGGGGCAGTGGCCCTTCTAAGAAAAAGACTTTACCTATCTTCTTCCTATAATTTATTCCATTAGTTGTTTATCAATACTTTTCTTATATATACTGAAAAGCTGAATTAACTACAAAGTTAAACCAGAGTCTCAACTTCTAAAATGTATTTAAAATTATTTAAAAATGATAACCACATATTTGCAATGTATTTCAAGGCAAAGACAAAATTCAGCTGATATTGCAACCTACTTCTAGCTATTGGTATTTTGTGGTATTTTTAGGTATTGAAAAAGAAAATAATGAGACAGGAATTGGAAGGGTAGGAACACACATGAAGCCGAAATACAGAAGTTATGTGAGAGATACTCAAAAAAATTTGATTTTAACCCCATGAATTCACAATTTGCCATGCTGCTGACTGCAAGTATAGACCAGTTTAGACTGAAGTTAGGAGGCTCTGCAAACTGAGTACTAGACCCCACAAATTTTAATGTCAGGGAGAGTACTCTTGTCAGACGGTTCAGGAATCAAAGTGAGTTGGTATCATCACCTGAATATTAATAATAAAATCTGCCAAGAGCATTTCCCTGTCTATTCACTGGGGAGGAGCATGTCTGTGATGAATTCTGCACATTTGTTGACTGTGGTGAATGCCCTGGACAATCCTAGGTTGAGCTGCGCGAGGGGTGAAACTTAGACAAGTTTTTGTCAGCACTAAATTTAAACTTACTAAAACTAGAGAGAGTACACCCCTGGCTAAACACTGTTCTATCTTACATGACACACAGAGTAAAAACCACCCAGTTAATTTTTTAAATTAAATTATAAACTTGACTAAACACCCCAGATAACTAAATACTTGAGTCATATTTTAATTTGTAAATAAGAGGCTGACTTTTAAATTTTAATTTAATTGCCACTATTAATAACATAGCTGATCTTATATAAAATCCCAAATGCTTTGATTTTCCAAGGTCTAATAGATCATCTTTCCCTCTCTGACTTAATAAAATACAAATAAAAATTTTCATTTAAATATACTTATGAGTATTTATCAAGGTATTCTGTTAACATGAGGGAAAGTTAATTCCACTATAGCACATCATTTCTGGTTTGCCCATAATGAAACTATTCCAATGCTACCTTCAGACAGGAAGGTCACTAATATTGTGACCAATCAGTTATTCATGTTTGGGAGTTTAGTAACTCTTAATTCACTTTTAAAGGTCTATTTAATAAAATATTTATATGACTGAAATAAAGTCTCCTATCAGTTAAAAACGATTCAAAAGGTCAACAGTCAGAAATTTTCTTCTCACTAAGGTATGATATTTTATGTCCTTAAAACAAAAGATTGAGATGAAGATGATGATGATTTTTGCCATTCTGATTTTAGTTATTTAAAAGATAATGATTTTACTACTATCCCAGTAGAATAGATCCTAACAGGAAAACCTCAGACTTAAATATCAAGAATACAACATATTTCCTAACTGGAAAAAACCCAAAACAAACTTTTTTCAAAATATATGTTTAGCATATGGGGGAAAAAAATACAGAGGGCAAGGCAGTCTTTTAGTACTCACAAAAACATTTTAAAATTTATTGCTAAATAGTTGATTTTACTAATATGTAAATCTAAACTATTGTGTAATGTCTACCTTTGCAAAGATTAATGACACAACTAAATGAACATAAACATAATGAATTCAATTTTGTAATAATAATGAAAAAGTAGGCTGGTCACCTGTGGAATCATCAGGGGTCCATGGATGACTTCGAGGTGGCTTTTCTGAGGTTGGTCCTGAGGTAGTGATCATTCTGACACTGGGACTGGATGACCTACTGCTCACCTGTAGGAGGAAGTGACAGGAGGAACAAAATGTGATCTTTGACTAAAAAATGACAAGATGTGTGCCTATAGTCCCGGCTACATAGGAGACTGAGGCAGGAGGATCACTTGAGCCTGGGAGTTTGAGGTTGCAGTGAGCTATAATGATGCCACTGCACTCTAGCCTGGGCAACAGAGTGAGACCCTGTCTCTCTCTCTCAGAAAAAAACAACAAAAAACAAAAACAGAGAGAACATTTCCATTAAAAGGCAAAGGTCAGACTTCAATTTCTATTAGTAGAAATCCCTAAAAAACTCTTGCAAAAAACAAAATAAACCCTCTAAGGATGTTCTACATATGTAAAAATTTACATGCTCTCACATATGATCATATGATACCTCTTAATAATTGATGAGCTTTGTAAGAAAGTAAGAGAAGTACTCTGAAACTAGAAACAAAGTAAGATCAGGAGACTAACAAGTGCTTATGCTGCTATCTCTGGGGATTTCATGGCCTAGAGCTTTTGTTTTGACAGCCTGCTGCACTCAGAGGAGTAGACCAGAAAGCCTTGGGCCTTTGTAGGATAGGAGTAAGATTGCAGAGACGTCTGTTTAAAGCTAAAACCCAGCAGAAGCATCACTCTCAGGGAAAAGGTGAACTAGGAAAAAAAAAAAATCTACCCTATACAGATAGCAAATAAATTTGCCTGCCTTGATAGTGGTTCTGGGTGGAGGAGAGAAAATGTATTTACTGTGAAATCCATAAGAAGTTTCCAGAATTGATGGAAGATACAATAAATCCCAACCACAAGCATAAAAAATAAGAGAAAATCCATATACTGACTTTAACATGGGGTATATACAGTCAGATTCTAGAAAGTAGAAACAGCAGCCAGAGAGAAAAGTTAGATTACCCACTAAAGAATACCAGTTAGACTCTCAATAGAAACAAAAGAAGCCAGAATAAAGTAGTACCTTCAATGTACTGAAAGAAAATAAGTGCCAACTTAGAATCCTTTAGCCAACAAAAATGTGAAGAATGAGGCCAAAATAATATTCTCAGATGGACAAAAACTGAGTTACCAGCCATAGATTCTTACCATAGAAATTTCTCAAGCATGTATTTTTGGAAGAAGAATCATTTTTCCTTGGTGGAAGGGCCAAGATGCAATCAAGAATACTGGTAAATAAGGGAATAAATCTACACACTGAAAATATTCAGTGATGAAAACAGTGACTAATTTACATTTGCTAAACAAATGAATAAATAATATGGTACTAAAATTCTTAACAACAATAGCATAAGCAAAAAGAGCACTGATTTTAAAATCCTTGCATTGTTCAGGATGAGGGCATAGATGTTAATTAGGTTGGGCATGAATGTTAAAATTCAAAGGTATTTACTAAGTAGTAATATATAACTACCAAGCCAGAAAGAAAGATAATGGAATGAGAAATAAATTTATTCAATTCAAAAGAAGGCAAGAAAGAAGGAAAAAAGAAAGCGAAATAAATCATAAAATAAGAGGGAGTAAACTATCAGTAATCACAATAAATGTAAATGGATTATGATATTATATTAATGAAAATCAAATTATTAGGCTGAATTAAAGGCTGTTTATAAGAGACATACCTAATTTATAGAGACAGATAAAACAGAAAGTTGAAGGATAAAAAAAGATAACAAAGCAAAAACTACCCAAAATAAAGTCCCTATATTAGTATCAGGGAGGATATATTTTAGGGCCCAAAAAAAAATTACTAGAGAAAGAGATAAAATGATAAATGGTTCAATTCAGAATATGACAATTCAAAATTTATATGCTGTATATACAAACAGATAAAGCAAAAAAACTTCAAGGAAAAGGGACACATCACCCTCACAGTGAGGTATTTTAATACTCCTCGGTAAATGACATATAAAAGCAGATCAAAAACAAAAACACTTCTAAATAACTCACTGATCAAAGATAAAACAAAGGGAAATTAGAAAATACCTTTGGCATATAAGAAGAGTAAAATCATACACCAAAGAGAACCAGTGATGAAATGTGTAACTTACTTTCAGGATATTGTCACCCTTAGTAAAACAAGTATAGATACTATGAAATTATTCCTGAATCCTTTCGCCTTCTTTGACTGAGAGCAAGCTTTGATGATTTAAGAGTATACTGATTTGCCCATAGTTATAATTACTATTGTAAATCAAAAGCAATTTCTCTTCAAAGTGGTGGCAGACTAGGGTTTCAAAGTCAGTGTAATGCTAATAGTTATGCTACCATTTTGACATTTTAAAAGGGAACATGTTTGTGACATGTGAGAATCAGTATCAGTTGAGAAATTAAATAAGATACAGTATAAGAGTTAGGTTTTCAAAATATAAGAATGGATTTAGTATATTAAAAGGCTACTGTACATTTATAATATTAAAATAAGTAAGTGTATTTGGATCTAATGTGATTTATATAGTACTCCTTAGGTTTAAATCTTTACCAAGAGAATTCTCTGCTACATATTTCTTTTTACCTTTTACTTTCCAAGAAATGCTTATTAGCACCTCATGTGCACGCTTGTTAGTTCCACTTACGATTTCCTGTAGCTATGAAACTAAGAAATGAGGTTAATACTTTTATTTCAAGTTTCCAAACTGGTCTTTCTTTAAAACTATAAATGAATTAGATTTAAATCTATAAATTAAATAAATCTTTATATTTCAAGGAATATGTATCTCAATGAATAACATAATATGCTAAAAGGCACGTATAAAGAAATATTTAAAATAAGCCATAATTTCTGAATACACAAGGCATAAATAAGAGGAACAGGTAACATTTGACAACTGGAAAAAAAAACTAGTTTGTAGCTAAATTTATGTTCCTGCTTGACACTAACTACAAAAGAAGTCTTATTTTATAGTAGCCATTTTTTTTAAATCACTGGTGAAAATCTGATAGCCATAAATGCTCTCAATCTATTAAAACTTATTTAAGTTAGTTAATAGACTTATTTAAGGCGCGGTGGCTCACGCCTGTAATCCTAGCACTCTGGGAGTGCAGTGATCCTCCTGCCTCAGTCTCCTATGTAGCCGGGACTATAGGCACACATCTTGTCATTTTTCAGGCGGGCGGATCGTTCGAGCTCAGGAGTTCGAGACCAGCCTGAGCAAGAGCAAGACACCGTCTCTACTAAAAAAAAAAAAAAATAGAAAGAAATTATCTGGACAACTAAAAATATAGATAGAAAAAATTAGCTGGGCATGGTGGCGCATGCCTGTAGTTCCAGCTACTGGGGAGGCTGAGGCAGGAGGATCGGTTGAGCCCAGGAGTTTGAGGTTGCTGTGAGCTAGGCTAACGCCATGGCACTCACTCTAGCCAGGGCAACAGAGTGAGACTCTGTCTCGTTAAAAATAAACAAAAAAAAAAAACCTCATTTAAGTTGCCCCTTCCTTCAGGACATGTACAATAACTTTATTCTATTCTCACATAAACTGCAATGTTTAAGAGATATAAGGTAAACTTGACTTACTACAAGGATCAGATATGAAAATGGTTGTGAGAATACAGAAATGCCATATAGCAATTTAAGGCAGTAAAAGAATACTAAGCCAAATTTAAAGTGAAGGGGCAATTTACCATTAGTAGACATGAACTAGAACTGGCTTTGGACCAGAACTTTATCCCTATATTTATAAAAAGGAACTGGAAGTTATTTTACAGACAAAAATAAAGTTTAGCTTTTTATGTCTCACCTGAAAGACTGGGAAAATATTTTCGTAAGTCAAGAATTTATGCCCAGTGTTGCTATGTAGACTGACATTTAAAAGCTATTTAAAACCCTCAGAAATCTTAGTTGCTAAAATTACACACGCACAAAACACAGAGATTAAATGCTGACTTACATGATATTCTTGCTGAAGTAAGATTTCAATAATACAAATATTTTTAAAAATGGGTATAAGTTGGTAATGTGGATATACATGGGTACTTC
Organism: Indri indri; assembly: GCA_004363605.1. Lineage (NCBI taxonomy): Eukaryota > Metazoa > Chordata > Mammalia > Primates > Indriidae > Indri > Indri indri. The sequence goes on from RJWJ010000551.1 coordinate 83,342, forward strand.
CTCTATTATGGTAGTCACAGATAATTCAATTAAATCGATACATGACAGGGTATACTGAAAACACTCTAATCCAAAGGTATTGGCTCAATCTAATTCTGGCTTCACTACAGTTCTTCATAAGGAAGTTTTAAGATTTTATTATTCTTTTTTTTTTTTTTTTTTGAGACAGTCTCACTCTCTTGCCTGGGGCAAATGCCATGGCGTCAGCCTAGCTCACAGCAACCTCAAACTCCTGGGCTTGAGCAATCCTACTGTCTCAGCCTCCCGAGTAGCTGGGACTACAGGCATGTGCCACCATGCCCGGCTAATTTTTTCTATATATATTTTTAGCTGTCCAATTAATTTCTTTCTATTTTTGGTAGAGATGGGGTCTCACTCTTGCTCAGGCTGGTCTCGAACTCCTGAGCTCAGGACGATCCGCCCGCCTCAGCCTCCCAGAGTGCTAGGATTACAGGCGTGAGCCACCGCGCCCGGCCAAGATTTTATTATTCTTATATGGTCTTCTCCAATAGAAAGGTATACCATGAATCAGGAATTACTTAAAACTATTATGTTAGTTTCTGATTTACAGCTTAAAAAAAAAATCTATTTACACAAAGGAGGTGGAGAATGAGGACAGACAAAAGTGGTATAATAAGTCACATCCTCTAAATACATAATAATAATAGATAATAACTCTCAGTATGTCATAAAAGGCCTTTAAGGGAAATATTTTCTATGATCTTTGACATAAATTTTTTTTTTTAGTGATATAGAAAGAATAAGATGCTGGTGGGTTTTACTTCTTTCCAAGTGCTATTTTCATTTTATTTCTGGGTAGTAATATACTATCATGAGAGGAAGGAAGTGGTACCAAGAGCCCTGGAAGCACACTATTGGGAGGCAGGCATCCCGCATGGATTGGCCATCTACTGTGTGTCCGGTAACTTCCACATTTGATAAGAACTCCGGCGGGTAGGTGTTATGGTCCCCATTTGCAGATAAGGTTACTGAAGCTCAGGGAAATTAAGGAACTTACCCAAAGTCACATATTTGACCAGTAAAAATAGATTGTAAAGTTTGTATAGAAATGTAGTACCTCTAGTTCTTTAAATAATCATAATTGCATCATCTTGCAGTTGTAATTTTCAATGACTGCAGCCCCTTCTAAGAGAATTCTTGAATATAGATCTATATTGGATACAATTCCAGAAGGGGTATGTGGTTGTACATGAGAATGTATAATTTTAGTGAAACATAGAATGACTCACCTAGATGTACAAAAAATAAATTTGTGCAGTCATCTGTAGAAATTTATTATCAAGATGGGTTAGCTTTGCTCAATGATATGATACAGCTAGAACTTATCATCACTGAAAAGTATTTAAATAATTAATGATGCAGACTATCAGAAGCCAAAACATATAAAATTTAAGAGATCTAGGATTATATCAGCATGCATTACATCTAGTTTTACAGGCAAGATAGAATGATAAGAGTGTACAGTTTGTGTGCTTTGGAATCAGATCTGGATTTAAAACCTGGTTATAACAATTACTGGCAGCATAAGGAAGTAAGGGACTTAGGTAAGTTTCTCTAATCCTCGGTTTACCCACTTGCAAATGAGGGAAAAAGGGACCAACGTTATAGGGTTACTATGTAGATAATGTATACTAAGAGTGTGCCTGGCACAAAGTCAGTGCAAAACAAATGGAGGCTGTTATTACTGTAGTTCTCTAATTGATCTGGGTGTAAGTCTGACCTGCCCAAATGAACTTCTTGTGGACTGGGCTTTACTGGTACTATCAATGCCACCCAGCCAAAGACCACCAAGAAAACACTAATAGTGGAAAGAGCTGCGTTTACTGCTCATTGCAGTGAAGGGGAACGCTCATCATGGGGCACCGTAGGTATCTCATAAGAGGGTTTTAGAAAAAGAATGTATTACAGGTTTTAGACTTTGGTTGAGTCATTTTGGGGAAGCTCTAAAGACGGAGGTGTTCACTCCAGATTGGCTGGTGTCAGAAGGCAAGGGCAATTCTATAGGGAAGGCAGAACAGAGTGAGGATAAAGCAGTAACTGGTAAGGAAGCAGCAGTCACTCTTATTAGCTAGGAGAGGGCAACGTTTGGTATTTTGTGGATGGCACAGTAAACTTGTTTTTGTCTGTGCTTAGACAACATTACAAAGTGGTCTTGTTTTGTCTCATTTTATCATAACCTGTTATGATAAATAACTGATATTGGTGCTCCGAGAGATTATTTATGTCCAATAGGGCAATTACATGGTCTAGCTGTGACAGCCAGGCCAGCTTCTAACAACAGTGAGGCCTCAGTGTCACATCAATTCTTGGATGTCCAGGGCTACTTTTTCCTTTGAGAAGTATCTTTTCAAAGTCTCTAGAAGGCCGCATCTATTATGAGTGCTTAATAAGCCTCCTGAATTAATTAAAACCCATGTTTAAAAGTAAGTTGTATGTTGTAAGAATGCAATCTTTTACACAGATCATTATTTTTAATTAAGAAGCTTGCAAAAAAAAAAAAGCTTGCTTAATTCACTGTTCCTCTCAAATAAAAATGGTGGTATAAAAACAAGCAGTTTAATTGTAGTTTACAAATGGAAAGTCTAAGTGATTTTACTAAGATTATATCTCAAGTCAAAGCCAGAGTACAAACTCCAGTCAATTCACTTTCCTCTACAAGATGTAATGTTATTAAATTTTATCAGTAGTTTTCTCTCTTCCTCTGATCGTTGTACTGTGTGGGCCAGATTTTTTTCTTAATGCTTTCTATCAGTTTCCATGGCCAGAAAAAAAAAAAAAAATTAAATCTGAGCATCTCTGTCTAATCACACTTAGCTAGACTTCAGAAAGAACTACACTTTCAAATTTTGAAAATCCATATGGTGAATACTTTTCTTCTTCAAATGAATATTATCTTCATGAGTAATTAAAAACATCTAATGGTCACTTATCATACACTTTTCAGGGGAAATCGTATTTAGAGTACCTTAGGATTACTATCTGCTACTCTCATCCCAAAATGGACTTTAGCCATTTTAAGGTTATAGTACTTAAGTAATTTGGAAAGCATGGATTAATTTTAAATCTGGCTATACAATGGTTACATATCACCTGTTTTAGAACAGGTTTTACTGCCATTCCAACTCTCCCTCACTCCAAATCTTCTGGAGTAGTCTATGGCAATTCATGCAAATGACTGTCCCACAACCAGAGTTCGCCTCAGTTCCAGCATTTTACTACCTAAAGGTATTGTAAATTAAAAGGGTAACAATCATTACCTCAAACAATACAGATCTTGTGAGGAAATAAGTAAGGCTTGGTGTGGAGAGATGAGTTCTGAATTATGACAACACCTTTATTCTGGAGGCTACACTAGGAGCTGCTCCTAACATGTCTAGGGCAAGCTTGTCATTCCTAGTCAAAGGGAGAACACTTGGCTAGAAGTTCTCACAACTGGAATATCAATGGCAATAGTAAACGGAGTTTAAAAGCCTGGGCTCATCAAACCTCCAAGGAATTAAAGCAAATACCAAATATCAAACTATCTGTTACTAAATGGGCTGATTAAAACTTTTAAGTATCTGAGGGGGAGAAAATGAGAAACTTGAGCCAAAAGTTCTGAGGTCTCACAAAAAGATATACTGAAAAAACTGCTATTAAATAAACAAAATCAAGATTTAGAGTCACTAATATCACAAAATATATAATAAATAAATGTGTCCATATATATTTTATGTATATGTGTGTACAGGCATTATGAGTTGTGAAATAAACATATTTCCAGATATAAATGAAGATCAAGGATTTTTATCGTTTAAACATCTGAGGTGGTTTTTGTTAGTTAAGCTGATGGCTATAAGTCTTTTAAACGTTCATTAATGACTACAAAGCCCCTCCAAAATTTAAAGCATGTTATAAAAATGAAACAATAATAAAACACCTTTCTAGGATGAAAAGTACTAATATATATTACCATAAATTAAATCATATGTTCTATAATCTATAACGCTAAAATTTTATACAAATATGAACCATGATGTAATAATGTCATTACATCATGTATACTTAAAATGTATTTCAGCACAACTGAAAACAAATACCTTATAATTAGTTCTCATTCATTTAATAGAATATGAGATAAATTATATATGTCAAGTGTATTATTACGAATAACAGAGGAAAAATGATGACTGAGCTACTTTTATATACCTGGTTGGTAAAAACTCTGCACTAGTCAGTAATGGCTTAAATTATAGCACTGTTTGGATCACCTACAAAGAAGCAGCAATAAAGAAACAATGGGAGTTTAGAGGAAGATCCAGAAATATAAACATAAAGAATGAAAAAACAATTGGGATAGAAGTCTTTCTAGAGTTTATCCATTTGTTTAATAAATGTTATCTTTAGGACAATTCACAAAAATATAAATCCAGTGGGTATGTCAAATTAAAAGATGTTACAGTTCTCTAGGTATGTCAATACCCCACGTAATCCCAGAAGAGTGACATCTTATTGGGGAAATATTTATTCCCCTCATTAATAAAAATGAGATACACTAATGAATCACTTTAAAGGAGAATGATAATGACAAATTGTTAAAATTATGACACTGAATACTTTCTTATTAAAACATATATAAAATCCATAACATACAGTGCTATTGAACAATTTACTTTTCCATGGAGTTTGATCAAGCTACTTTCATAAATTACCCTTCAAGTTAAATTAATAATGGCATTTATGCTTTTTCCCCCTAAGTATTTAAGTTCAAGTATCAATGAACTTCTCTATCACAATTTTAGGTCAATTCATAAACCTAATTTGGCAGAGTATATTATAGTTAATTCTTGATTTCTGCATATTATTATTCTTGGAAGACAAACAATTTGAATGTTAAGTCTTACCTGACCAGGTTCTGTTCCAGTTACAGTCAAATCTTGGACGGACCTACGTCTTGGCTGTCCGTTGCCTTCAAACAAACAACAACAACAAAAAAAACAACAAAAAAGGGTAAAATATTGAAATCTACTCAAATAGACACTAAGGGTGTAACTGCTACAGTAGGAAGTTGGAATTTGTTGCTCCTTGGATCTACACAAAATGTTTGTGGAAAAAAGAATAGTGAGTTTATTGAAAAAAAACAAAAAAGAAGAGAAAAGATGCAAAGAAAGGAAGAGAAACAGTTGCAGTGTTAACTTAAAATTTACTGGCCTACAACAGAGTATGTCCTAATACAGTAACCACTCCTACCACATGAATAGCTGCTGAACTCTCTTCCACCATCTTCTGTCAAGTGTTTAAATAGATGGATGCCTGGGGGCTGGGGCTGATGACGGCATCTATTTCAAGGGCCTTACGTTACAGTTTTTATGGCAAGACAGCCAGCAGGTTGTAAGACACGACTGACTTTAACTGGCAACAATACCTTGTTCGTTTCAGAGCCTGAAAGGATGCTTAGACTTAAATTTATTATACTGAGTCACACTTAATCCCATTAGACTTTGTTAGAATACAGTAATTTATTTAATATTATTTGTGAACAACTCTTAATTTCCTCCTGGAGATGAATGACTCCCATTTTGTTCTTAAATATACAGCTTGCTGAAATGGGCTGTTGTGTTAACCCTACTTTAGGAACTTCTATGCTAATAATAATTTAATAAAAAAATCACTTTATGAAAGACTTGCTATATTCTGTAATTTCTCAATTACTGAGAACATGTACTCTCCATGTACTCTAATAGTTGTGGCCCGATAAGCAGACAGGATTCAGTCATAAAACTTAAGATTTCCATAATCCTGTGCACAAAGAAAAAAAAAACAAAAAACAAACCTTAAACTAATCAGCAATATCATTTAGCATATAAGCCCACATGACCCCATTATTATTTTGCACATAAAAAGGACCTTACAATGGAACAAGAATGTTTAATGCAATAATATGTGTAGTGAACATAAAAACTCAAATTTATAACCGCCCTTGAAAGTATAAGACATAACTTTATTTCATTTTAAGATATGCTTTAGAATTCTTTGCATAATTTGAATTCAAATTTACTTCAAATTTCATTTTATTCCAAAAAGTTTCAACATTCCATTTTAAATTAAAATAACAAACTGTGCATTTATTGAATCAGACATACTAGATTACTTCTATGAATACTTTCAACTACCCCTGTTTCCTGAGGGAAAAAAGGATCCCCACCACCATGACTAATAAGCAATTTTAGGCACATTTCATTCAACACACTCATTCTAAAATTAGCGGTGATGAGACAGGCTTGTAAAAGTGTCTGGAATTCTCTTTTCAGATTAGCAACACAGCCAACATTTGTGAATCTGAGGAACCACCCAGCACATGTGTCTATAAACCATTACATCACCACTGCAATAACAACAAAAACTGAACTCAAATTTAGATGCAGGGGCAAGGGGATAGGAAGAAAGGGAAGCAAAAACTTTTAAGGAAATAGGGTAAAGAAGAATTGACAGTTAATAAATGCCATAAAATGACAAATCTTCAAGCCACCACATGAGTCAAAGCAAGCAATATTAGGCAAGGCATTTGATTAGCACAACCATGACAGAAACCATCTGGCAAATAGTTCAGACAAAGCAAACAGGATTGCAATCAACAAATACTTGTTGCTCCAATATTAAGTTTTAAGCCATAATTTAGAAATATGAATGTAAAAAATACCAATCTCCTATTATTTTAAATGAAAATTACTGGGTGTGTTCTCAGCAAATTTGGGTTGATTCTGAATTTTTCTGCAACTGAACACAAATTTAGAAAATCACTCATTTTACATTTTTTTTGCTTCTTTGATATGTGCATACCTATATTATACATGGTAGTGTAAATGAAAAAGTAGTAGAAATGAGGGCAACACAATGTAAACAGATGCCAGATCAAGGAATCCGAAACTTGCAAATGATGTCCTGAGTAATGAATTCATGAACTTTCATGACTTATGATAGACAACAAATCACATTTTTAAGGATGACTTCTAAGTAAAGAATACATAACATTGCCAGTGCATCCTAAATCCACCCCTTCCTAAATAGAAAGGGGGGGAAGAATAGCAGCTTATAGGTCAATTTGGTTCTTTTTACAGTAATGTCATAAAGATAGAATCTACGTCTTCAAAAAAGCTGAGCTGATATTTAAAAGTTATCACAGAGTTCTCCCAGAGACCGCTGGCTTAGGTCCCAGACAGTCACTCCTGTGGCTTTCCTTATTGGTTTTAGTTCATAGCTTTCCTTACCTTCACTACTCTTATCTTTCTATTTCTCAAACTTCCTGAAGACTTCCTTCTTTTCGTGTAAAAACCAACACTACATTTTCCTGGAGACATCTCTTAACCTAAATGTTAGAAAATTTGAGACTCGTAAGTTTTGAATATTACAAATTACAGGACATTGTTCTCTTCATATGTAAAATACACAAGATTTAAAAAAATTTGTATAGCACGATGCACTGCAGTATTATATGACAGCTTCACAGTAAACTGAATATGTACTTTTTAAATATATGTTCTCATTTAGGCTGCCACAAATTTCATATTCCTTTACTAATTCCAACAAATTCTGGCACTTTCATTAAAAAGGCCCTTCAGTGGGGTTTTTTGTTTTCCTATTAAAGGAAAACAGTTATTACTGATGATTTTCGCTTTCTAATAAACCACCTTTATTAGGTTAGAGTTTGACATTTTTAGATTACAAAAAGTGATCTCAGTAGACTACAATATAGTACAGAGATTACCTAAGCATCCATTGTAAGGTTTCATTAACTTCCCTATTTAATTAGCCACAAATACAGAATTTTATTAAAAGTGAAGTGGCTATACACAGAAACTGCTATAGTGTATCTTATTAATAGTATAGCACCCATTGGGCCCCAGCATCCCCAGTCAAAGGTTAACAACTGCTAGTGACACTTACCTGTGTAAGGTAGGAACTTGCCAGATCTAGAAAAACTGAATTCTTTTTCTCACTATCTTTTCATATTGGTGTTGCACTTTTCAGGGGGAAATATTTAATAATTTGCATATGTCCAGTTAAACGAATGCTTACAAACATTAATATCTAGCTCTTGAATCAAATATAGTATTAGAAAGATGATTATTTTCATCCTAGTGGAGAAAGCAGAATAGTGTCCAGGTGTCCTTGAAAAGTATCTCTAATTCCAGTTGTCTAGCGTTCTGCAAAGTCAATCTGTTTGTCAAGCCCTGATATTTGGAACTTGTGAAGGAGGGCAACAACACGTAAGTATTAGAAACCTAACTACTCATCTGTTTTTCCGTTGAATATGTTTGGACTTTTCCACATTTTATTCATTTCATTTTACTACTTATCATACTCTTGGCAAAAAACCAATATACAATATTGTATAAATGTCCTTGACTGAAATTAAAAGTGAATACTCATTAAATATTTTTCAGTTGAAAGATCTAAATACAGCTGAAATCATAAGGACACCTAAGGTTTCTTTTTAGCTTTAAGATGACATCACAAACAATAAATATCAATTAAACTCAGGCTCTTCAGGGAATTTGGCAAAAATATTTAAAATATTTCAATAAGATTGACTCAAAAAACATTTGTATATTCAATTTTCTTTATCATATCCTTAAGAACACTATCTAAGATAGAAAATCCTCTTTGGTCAAGGCATTCTATCAATCTCAAATGTTATGCCATATTATTTTAGGCTTAGAAAAAACAAAAGGTATACTAAAGCAACACTGTTCAAGGTTCTCAAATTGAAGTTCTTCAAGGCAATGCTTATCCATAGAATGGATGAGAATATTTTCCAGTGCTTAAAATGAAATCCTGTATTATAATTTAGTCTGAAGAAATAAATTCTGAATTATCAATTATGATATTATGATAGCATTAACAAAAACTGCTTAAATATAAATATTCTACAAAATTTTCCAGTTCAGCTAATTTTCTCAAGATATATTTCTAATATATTATAATATCAGTATTTGGAAAATTTTACTTCTGCAAATCACATTTTGGAAATTCATTTCATTTTATAACAGCAATCAAGCTGGTATAAACTATGTATAACAAATTTTATATTAGAGTGGAAGTGCCAAGACCAATGTTTCAATTAAACCTTTTACAGGTGGTATGTATGTATGTACACCTCAGTATTTTTTTCCAGTGGGTTTCAAACTGCATTATAATCACAGTTGATTTCCTTTAAGTGCTATAACTACTCACACAAGGACTCCAGAACAGGACTGCTGATCTTCCTCGATTACTGATGCCACAAACATGAACAAAATTTGCTTTCTTAGCTGCTCATTCTCTTGCTCTACGCTTTAAACTGGAAAAGGTTGTTGCTCCTTTTTCGTAATTTTTAGGCATCTTACCTGTTCATCTTTGACATTTGGATTTTGAAAAAAAGCAAAATTTAGATATTTTCCTAACATCAAAAGAATTGTTATTATCGCAATGTATGATATACTTTCACAATCACAATCCCTATTTCATTTGTGTATTTGAGATGAAGGCAGGAGAAAAGTAGATTCTTGGAAGCTTGGATAGCAACAAACACAAAATGTGGAGAAAAGTAAAGAAAATCCAAGGAAAAATCTGCATTCTTATTGCCCTTATTAAAGTCCTGGAAGAAAAAATATTTAGAAAAACTTGAAAACTCCAATAATCTGCCACCCACTCTCTTTTCTACAAGTAGAAGTACAACAAATTAAAAAGTACTGGTTGAAAAGGAGGATTATGCTTTTTAAAACTCAAGTTTTAATGGAAAATATTTAAGAAAGCCTATTTCCTTTTCTCAAAGCCTATTCCAACTTGTCACCTTATAATGTGCAATAAGCAAATGTATTAGAAAATTGTAGGTCAAATGGTCTAAATCCTGGGTAGGAACCTTCCACATTTACATTTACTTTGCTTAAGTAGCACAATGCTACTTGGCAGGATCTTCTCCACAAATGAAGAGTCAGCAAAATGTCATATGTACTGGTAATTTGCTCTTAAGTTGGGTCTTGCCTGGTAATAAGGAGCCAGATTGATCTACAGCTCACACTTTAAGGGCAGGTGGACAGTGCGAAGCAGAAGAAGGGAGGGTTAACCCACCAAAGTTTGCCAATACTTCTTCAGAGCTAGGAGTAAGGTAGACAAGGTATAAAAAACTGAATTGTGATCCAGAGAGAGTCCTGAAGGATTAAAGGTCAATTTCTGCATGACTGGAGAAACTTTGAATTGATGAACATTGATGTAAGCCTTAAGTTGCTTTTTCTTCCACATCTAAACGATGGCATAATACATAACAGTTTGAAGAGCAAGCAAAAAACAAGATTAAATCAGGGTCTTTGTGTTTCTTTACCTATAACTAGGTTAGACATTTTTGTCATTATAAAGACGTACATGTGAAAACTTTTTGTGATGCTTGAAGGAATGCTCTTATTAAGAGAGACAGTTCATTCCAAGAAGTACATTAGACTCAGTATATACTGCACTTGGCCAAAGGGAAGTATTATTGAAACTACTTTCTGTACAGATTAAAAAAAGAAAGCTGTATTTTAAAAAATGCTTACAACTGGGTTCCAATGCTAATTAAGAATTTGGATATATCAAGAAGTATTTGGTAATAATACCACAGAACTTGTGGGAAATCCATTTAGAGCAAAAAAATTCTAGAAGTTATTAAGAAATCTGGCAAATTAAATATCATCTTCCTTTATAATTAAAACGTCATGCAGGAAATTTGAAATGTTCACAAAGGGTGGGCTATATTTTTATATTTAATTTTAAAATATGACCTAGGAACACATAAACGTTTGGCTTTTATGTCCATCAGTTTCAATTTGAGAACTTGTATTCTTGTATTAAAGAAAGTACAACAGATTAAGTTAATGTTTGGATACCTAAAAAAAAAAAAAAACTAACAAGAATATTTAATAAAAGGTATTATTGAATATTTTCACTTGAATAGCACTGCTGCTCTGGCAATTAAGAGAATTTAGGTTTCCTGACTCTAGGACCCACTGTCATAAAATAGGGTCTCCTTGGCTAAAGAGCTCTCCTTAATATGAACTCTAAGGAGGAGCAAGACAGAATTAGTCTATCTTCTCTGACTTATAAGAGCAGAAAATGTCTGTGATTTGGAATTAGAAGATCTGGGCTGTGTAATTCTGGGATAGCTACTCGACATCATCAGATCTAAGTTCTTCAATTGTAAAAAAAAATAGCTATAATTTCATCTGATAACCTAGTTACAAAGCTGTCATGAAGGTCAATTAAGATGATATAAGCTATTAAGCTACTTTGCAGGCCACAAAGGACATCTAACCAAGGTTTCTCAGCCTTGGCACTGTAGACATTTTGAGCTGGATAATTCTTTGTTGTGGGGGGGGCTGTCTGGTACACTGCAGGATGTTTAGCAGCATCCCTGGCCTCTGCCCACTGTATGCCAGTAGCACTTGTCAGCTGTGAACTATTATTCTTTCCTCTCTTCTCCTTCCCCCATTATCTTGTATAGTATTGGCTATATTGCCATATTTATGTTCTTAATGCTTGCCCATAAGAGCTGGACTAAGATTATGCTGCCATCTGTCTAAATTTTCCTTATTACCTCAAACATTTAAGGTAATCACAGCTCAGCACTATGTAAGCTTAAACATTGCCACTTCTTTAGTTAAAGTATTATTCTCTTATACATAGTACCTTTCATCATGGAGGTAAAATGATCTCAAGTACTTTGTTAATTTCTAAAGCAGTCCAGACTCAATAAATAAAAATTACTACATAAAAATGGATTAACTCTATTCTTTGACTAGCAATAGTAACAATGTTGTAAAATAAGAAACCCCTTTGATAACCAATGGAAAATTACTCTAACATAAAATAGTTTTGTATAGACAAAATGGCACCTAAGAATTGTATAATTTTCATTTTTGTATCTTAGTTCCTAGCCAGTGGAGATGCTCAATAATGGTTTGTTCATTTATTTAATAAATACATATTTATTATACACGTTAATATGTTTAATATGAGAAGCACTGAGCCAGCTACTGCTGACACAATCAATAATAACAACAAGAACAGAATAATCAACAAAAACATGATCTCTATCCTCATAGAGTTTTCAGTTTAGTAAAGAAGAACCATTAAGTATTCAACTATAATATAAACACTATGCTAAGAGCACAATCATAGGCAAAGGACAGAGTGCTGAAGAATTCATCCAAATCACACTCATGAGTGTATACAGAAAATATTACATATTTCCTTATTAAGATTTTGGTTAAAGAGGTAAAGGAAAACCTAAAGCAGACGGATAAACAAATGATAATTTTGAAAACACATATTAACCAATATTGAAGGTCAATATGTCACTTAAGTTTCTATTAAAAACGGTGATTTATATTTATCTATAAAATGATCACTGTAAGAAATAAAATCAGTTTCTCAATTTGAGGCACTAAAGTACCATGTGTAAGTTAGGTATAAAAATATGTAATTTACGACATTTTCTTGTATAACACATAAGAACCAGATTGACCACTTATTTTACATAATTCTTTGGCAAGATACCCTGCAAAACGGCAAACAACATTTAGTTTTACTTTGTTTCAGTTTTCTAGGTTAAGGCAAAATAGTATTTAGCAACTTTCTTCTCTCAACTTTGTGTTTACTTGCTACCAACAGAAAGAGGCTGGGACAGAAAGCCTAGACAGGGAGCCCAAAAAGTAGTAACTGAGGAAGGAGAGGGGCCAAGGACAACAAAAAATTTAAAATTGTTGTTTCCTGTTTCTGCTGGGTGCAAAAATGGTCTGGGTTTAGCTCATGCTCACTTAAAAGGTAAAATGAAGCTGATAAAATTCTGAGTTAGCATTCCTTTTTGTGAAAAGGCTCACTCTGTCTTCTATTTTATCCTCATTATTAGAGATCTGAGGTATCTTTTCAAGCCTGTTTCAGAATAAATGTATAGTTTTCAATCTGTCTCCCTAATTACTGCATGCAAGGTATCTATTTTCATGTCCTATAAAAATTGGAGCAAAAAGCATTTTCAAAGTACCAGGGATCATTATTCCGGTTCCACAGCTATTAGACCAATTCAAGTGGTCTATGATACCTGATATGACGATCTCAGGGACATCCAGAATGTTGCCAAATGAAGCGGTTTTACGGTGGCCCCGTTTAGGCTTGGGATAGGCTGCAAAAACACATACATACAGTATACATGCAAACAACCACAAATAGTAACACAGAAAACGATTAACTACAAAAATAGAATAATTTTCAAATAGTTATGTTAATAACATTTCATGCAGAATGGCATGCAGAACTATCTAACTTTTCATCCATGCTTAGAAAAGGCGTGATTAAAAAGCAAACAACTACCAAGATGTTTCACACACTGGTTTTAATTAGCAGGAAAAAAAAAGGACAGAGACAAAGCTGCAGGGTAATGAGGAAGCTAAATTTCAAATGTGTTTCAGAAACAGTCTACCTAAGTGAAACCACTGATATGTGATGGGGGTGGGAGAGATGAGGGAGGGAAGGAAGAGAGGAGTTAAAAAGAAATAAGCTGCCATATGTGTTTTAATAACACAAACACAGGAATACATGTTCAAGTTAGGTATTTCTTGAAGTGTGCTATAAAGTAAAATTCAATTATTAAATAATCGTTATTGAATCAGAGTATGAAATGTATATGCTTTTAAAATTATAAATACCTATAAATACTTCCAGTAAACTGAATATTTATTATAGTTACCAAAGTTTAGGGAACATTTCCACTAAACATGAAGGTTGTAGAAAGGCTGGGGAGTATGAATCTTTCCATGTAAGATAATTCACTAAAAAATTCAATTTGCATAAAATTCAAAGACGTACAACAGCATTTGTTCTACATTTAGGCAGAAAGAATAGGATAATTTTAATGTGTGTGGTTACCTTTATTCTAGTGAAATATCATTTCTATAAAGAATAATTATAAACCAGTGCTTGATTAGAAAAATACTAGCAAAGACATAAAACTATTATTATAATACTATTTTCTGTTTTAGGGTAGCAATTAATACTTGGCAGATCTATCTTGAATAACATCCCTGAAGTGAAAAAGGCTCCCCAAAGTGTGAGGGTATGTCCCTGTGAGCAGGGTTCATCTGACACTACACTGAGATAACCATGCACCAAAGAAATACTTGTGACTCATGGAGACGAGAAGGGCTTGTCAGTGGCTGGTGACTTCCACTAGACTTGATTGTTTCTGAAGATCCAACTGTGGCAGACGGCTAGTCCCCCCACCAATCTCTATTCTTCCCTTTTGTCTCTGCAACAGACTCAATTTTATTTAAGACTGTAAAGTTCCCAGATAAAAGACCACAGATCCCTCCTTGCCTTGGAGCTATGTGTAGCCATCTGACCATGTTACTCTGGCCAATGACATCTATGTGGAAATTGTTAGGAGGGACTTCTGGGAAAGCTCCTTCAAAGAATGTGGGTGTCTTTTGCCCTTCCTCTACTTCTTCCTTCCTGCTGCCTGCAATGTAGAAGTGATGACTAGAACCCTAACAGCCATTCTGGATCACAAGGTAACCTTGAGGATGGAAGCCATCCAATAGGGGTTGTGGCACAGAGATAGGAGGAGACCAGTTGCCTAATGACCATGGAGCCTATCTCCAGACTTGTTTATGTGTGAAAAATAAGGCTTATGTGTTATAGATATTGTTATTTTGGATATTCTGTTATATCTAACAGATTCTAATGCTAGCTGATAAAATCAGTGATCAGGATTAGTTGAAGACTAGTATGACGGTTCATCTTGACAACTTCTTTCTGAAAAGAGCTCCACACACAACGACAATATTCTATTTAGAAAAAAAAAAAAAACAAATAAATGAAAAAAAAAAGACCTAAAAAATAAAACTTGGTTAGCTAAGTTAAAATATATATGCAAATACACAAGGAAATATATATTTATATATAAATATAGTTAAGAGACTAGAGGTAAATACACCAAAATGTTAAGTGTTTAGGTCTGAGTGGGGTAATTACACAAGTTTGATTTTTTTTTGGCTTGTTTACATTTCTACTTTTTCCACAACAGAAATGTGTTTACTTTTATAATCAGCTCCCCTCCATCCCTGGGAAAAATCAGAAAAAAACCCTCCAGATTAAACTGGCGTTGCTAAAATGAAACCTGTTTAGACAGGAAGGTGGTCTGTTTACTGAGGACACAAAACATGTGACTGTTTTTGTGCTAACTAGTTCTTCCATGATAAATAATGATAAGAACTGACAAAAGGGAATTTAAATGCTAGCTTTTTCAAGATCCAACAAAATTATCACTTTTTATTATACAATTAAAAGAATTACCCACAACCAGCTAGCTATTTTTGCCACTGGAAGGAAAAAGGAGCCAACAGTAAGGCCAAATCATATTTGGCTCTGGAGTAACTTCAAAACAAAATATTTGCTATTACTTGAGTTCAGCACAAAAATCTAACAGAATCACTCAGAATCCCCTAGAACATTCTAGCTTTGGCAAAATTTCAGTTTCTCACTTAGACTTTCAGCTCATCTTTGAGCAGAAAGAATTACATTTGATAAAATCTATAGTTAGGAAGGTATATTTTATAATACAAATAATTTTACAAGTTATACCTTTCTTATTTGGAATTTGAGATAAATGCATAAACTACTGCTAGGAGCTTAGAAAAATATATTGTAAACCTACTTCCTGCTTTAAAAAAAATACACAAGACACAAAAATTTCTGACATCCCCATGGAAATGACTGAAACTACCATGTCAAAATGGCTTATATACATTTTCACTCTCTTCAGACTTGTGGTTCCTTTTTACCTGTGGTCGCAGCGATCCTAGCTTCTATTTCAGACATGTCAGCACTCATTCTCTTGCCCTCAGACGTTGGGGGTAAGCTCTCCATGCTACTCCCACGGGAAGCTCCCAAGCTTAAACGTCCAGATTCACTCTGTAAAAATTACAGGTCAATCTGAATTACTGAAGTTCTTTTGATTTAGAAATCTTGGGCAGCTCAGGAGGAAGACACCAAGTGGGATTCTTAAGGATCCTGTACTGCTCTGAAGAGGGAAATTTTCATGGAGAGGGAGCTACAGCGGTAAGAGAGAGCAAACTGCAGACACGACCTGTCTGCATGAAAGGACCATCATTACATCTGGGAGTTAAATGCCCCAATTATTAACCGAAATGTCTCAAGTAAGATGAATAAAATCACTCCTTAAAATATTTTTAAATGAACAATGGCAAGAATATAATAAATCTGAACAACGTGAAATGACAGACTCAGGACAACTCCTTTAACTGGGTAGTGCAGCTGAATATACTCATTTTACATTTTTAACGATCAACCATTAAAGTTGGGAATTATCATCGGGAGGGAGTTATAGAGTTGGCAAAGGTAGCAATCAATGAAAGGGAAAACAATTTGGTAATAAATGGTAAGGAGAATCTCATAATCTCACTATATATCTCTCTTCTTAAGCTCACCTCTCAGGAAGAAGATTTAGGATTCATATAACAGAAGTTGGCACATAATTAATTTCAGCTAGTACAATGTTAGGACTACTAGTAAGGCTATCATAGAATTTTATTTTTAATAACAACAAACCTGTTGCTTTGCCTGATTTTTCAATAATTTTGATTCCAAGCGTTTAATAGTATCATTTGTGGCAGGAACTTGCTCCATATTAGTGTCACTTTTATTACTGGTATTTGTAGAAGCAATGTCCATGAATGAGCCTAGGAAAGAAGAAACATTTATGAACACAGGTTGGTAACAGTACAAATGCTTTATTCAATAACATGTAACTTAAATTCTTTTCTTAACTGGCAAGACATAAATAGGAATAAAATAAGAGTTTCAAGCTAATGAAGATACCCCAAAACAAACCCATTTTAAATGAAACTTAAGGATAGCACAAAAAAGGAACCAAGAAGCCTAAACAGTCTTCTAATAGTCAAGAATAACTTAGGATTTTTAGCCTGAGCTAGTAGAACTGAGGGCTATTAATAAAGATGGGGAAGATTATAGGAGGAGTGACTTTGAAGGAAGTATCAGGAACTCAGTTTGGAAAATGTTGAGTTCCTAGTAGATATAAAGCAGTAGTTGGATATATGAATGCAGAATTTAGGTATGGGATGGAGAAAAATACCAGCAAACAGATGGCATATAAAGCCGTAATAATGGATGGGGTTACCAAGAAAATGAGTGTAGATGGATAAGTGAAGAGGCCCTGGGCACTCTGACATTGGGGAGATGAGGAATAACTAGCAAAGAACACACTTCTCTGGGAAGCAGGGAAAGGAAAGAGAGAAGGAAGGGACGGAAGGGAGGGAAGGGAGAGAAAGAAGAGGAAGAAGATAAAGACAAGGAAGAGAAGGAAGGGAGGGAAGCAAGGAAGGAAGGAATGGAGGGAGTGAGGAAAGGAGGAGGAAATGAGGGAGGGGAGGGAGGAGAAAGGAAGGAAAGAAGGAAGAATAGAAACTATCCAAAGTGAAACATGAGAGAGAAAAAGAGTACCAAAAAAAAAAGAGAAAAAAAAGAAGAAAGAAAGAAAGAGAAAGAAGAAAGAAAAGGGAAAGAAGGAAAGAAGGAAGGAAGGGAGGGAGGGAGGGAGGAAGGAAGAAAAGTGAGAAAAAATGGCTAGAGATGTAAGATGAAACCCAGGCTAGTATGGTATCTTGGAGACCAATTGAAGAAAGTGCTTTAAGAAGGAAAGTGCAATGAATTATGTCAAATGCTGCTGAGAATCAAAGATGAGAATTGAAAATCATTCCTTAGATTTAGTAATGTAGAGATAACTAGTGACCTTGACAAGAGTAGTGGTATAATCTAAGTCTGAGTGGAGTCAGAATGAGAGAGAAGCTAGAGAATGCAAATACAGATTATATATGCTCTGGGAATGATCCCAGTTAGAAAGGCTAAAATTGATGATATGAGAGAGGGGAGAATTTCTGGGAAGGGCAAATGGGATATAATGCACAAGTAAAAAGGTTTGCTTTTGGCTAGAAGCATGTCAGCCATAGTAACTGGTAACTGAAGAAAATGCAGAGTAGATGGGCACAGATGCAGGTAGGCGGGTGGATGTAATGAGGGAGCCTGTGGAAGCTGTCTTCTGATGACTCCAATTTACTCAAGAGAACAAGGTCAGCTGAGAATGAGGAGTGGAACGGAAGTGTCTGAAGTTCAAGGAGAGACTAAAGCATAAAATTAAGACATCTAGGAGAGAGGAGATGAACTAAATATAGGACAATTGCCCAGCAGCACTAAATATGCATGTGAGGATGGTACACATGTGCTATCTCCAGCCCCATTCAGCTGCACTGGTCCAGGCAAGGAGGAAGCTGAGTGTTGGATTTATTCAGGCTTGTGGTTTAGCCACGTGAGTTTAGGAGAGGGGCTAGAAAGCTGAAAAGTATTCATATTTTTATTGAACATTTTCAGTAAAACTGGAATTTGAGAATAACTAGCCAAACAGTAAACTAGCTTAAAATAAATAAAACTATTCTTTTTTTTTTTTTTTTTTTTTTTGAGACGGAGTCTCGCTTTGTTGCCCGGGCTAGAGTGAGTGCCGTGGCGTCAGCCTAGCTCACAGCAACCTCAAACTCCTGGGCTCAATCAATCCTTCTGCCTCAGCCTCCCGAGTAGCTGGGACTACAGGCATGCGCCACCATGCCCGGCTAATTTTTTCTATATATATATTTTTAGTTGTCCAGATCATTTCTTTCTATTTTTTAGTAGAGACGGGGTCTTGCTCTTACTCAGGCTGGTCTTGAACTCCTGACCTTGAGCGATCCACCCGCCTCGGCCTCCCAGAGTGCTAGGATTACAGGCGTGAGCCACCGCGCCCGGCCTAAATAAAACTATTCTTGAGGTGGGAGAAATAGACCAATAAAAATATTTGTGAATAAAAATAAAATTTTAAGTGCAGGATAGATATATGTATATATGCACACACATACCTTTTAATTAATAATGAAAGGCTTCTAAGGCCATTATATTTTGAGAAATACAATATTTCCAATTACAATGTTATTTCTACTATTTTTTTGATGACTACAAACTACACATCCCACTACTAACTTCATATTTTAGAAAACTAGGGAACTTTCAACTAAACACAGTTTCTTAAATAAGAGTCTCTGTAGAAGAGAACTAAATGACGAAGAAATATATACATTTTCAATAATTTCTAATACTAGTTGATCTAGCAGTATCCATGTAAAAATTATTTCTCAAATTAAGAATGACATTCACAGCAATACAATATCCAATCTTTTTATGCATAACTGCAAATATTCCAAGGGTTGGAAGCCAGCCTTCAATAACTCTTTAATCTGGGTGCTTTGTGAAGAATGATGCACCTGGAAACTCAAATTGCAGTCAATCATATGAAATGAAGGAATTAAAATGCAAATGGAGACCATCATTCACTGCTTCTTGATTATAATTTCATGGGAATAGATACAAAAAAAAATCAAGTTATTACTCTTTCTATCCATCCATTCACCTGTACTGGTGGCAGAGTTGCTCTGTCCTTCATCTGAATACTGACAAGGATACTGTAATGGCTCATCTGCTCCTGGAAAATACTATACATAAAAAAGTAAATCACAGCTTAAAATTTCTTTAATACAAATTAAATCCTCCTAAGATTAACCTAAAGAGTATATCTGAATTATTTCCTTGTGATGGGATCCGACTATAGCAAAGATAATGCTTTATTTTCTCTAAGGTATATACTGAATTTGTAGTTGCTTAAGTTTTTGATTTTACAAAGATGATGATACTGCATTCTTTTTTGAATTTCAAGTGTGATCAATGCCATGCAGCTACCTAAGAATCTATTTTACACGGAGTCTTGATAGTCTTAAAGAAAACAACAAATATTTCTCTAGAGGAACATATGAAATAGAAGAGTATCATTCCTCGTAATTATTTAAAACACATTTATGTTCTTATAGCATTGATGTAAACTTCCAAATTGTTGCAATGATTGTTAGTCTGACAACGGAGACTGGTATACTAAAACTGTTGGAACTTACATTTTAAATACCAAGAGGATAGATTATGGATGTCTTTCTACAAATTGGAGACATAATGTTAAAAGTATTAACTGGACCAAAAAATTAGAACTTAGGGGTAAAAAAGGAAATGTATTCCCCTCAAATTAGACAAAGCATGTATAAACACATTCACAATTCAAACACGATTCATACATCATAAAATTTTAAGTTATCTGACTACAGAGACTAGGTTGTTTTCTTATGTACATACCTTTAGGGACTAGAGTTCTATACAACATAGCTGGTATTCAAATATGATGGTAAACTTTAATCAGATTAGGTCAGCCTGCTTTGCCTAAGTAATTTTCAACTGAACAAATATAATCTTCATCATTTAGGACATCATTTCATCTATATTTAAGGAGATTGCAAGATTCTTCTACTGAACAAACTGTTCTGAAATTCAGGCACTTTCCTAAGTACTTATACTTTTTAAAGCCAAGGTACCAATTGACAGTTTTTGTTAGTATACCAAAAACTAGAGGCTGAAAATATTTCAAATAATTCTAAAAGTGTTTAATTTATAGACTAGAAAAATTTGGTAATCATTTTAAAAGAATTCTTCTCAATTAAAATAGTCTATAAATCCCAGAAGTTTAATTTTTTTATTGGCATATGAAAACCTGAAAATACACAACAAAAACTGAATAGTAAAAATCACTCAAACAAATGTGTCTGAGAATGGAATCTCTCTCCTGTCTTATATAAATGACTGAATGCTTGATGACCCTAAAATTTACTTTAGCATGTATTGGAGTCACAGTATACGTAAGTCCTGTGAAGGCTTTAGAAATAATTTAATTCAGTTTCTCTCACATTACAGATGAGGCAACAGCCCCAGAAACAAAACATACTTGGTCACTAATGTAAGCAGAAAAGCAAGTCTAGAAACCTAGTCTGGCTGTCTTTCCATTATAAAGAACTAGATTTCCCCCTCAAAATAGTATTTCCTCTTGTGAGTATATGAGTAATGAATGCTCATTCTAATTTAGAAAATACAGAAAAGTATAAAGCAGAATATAGTGATAATGTTTCTTTTACTTTAAAATCCCATTAAAACTCAGCATATATTAAATTCCCCTAAATCCAAAGCCCCTCAAAAGAAGGATTATACCCGCATCAAGTGAGTCATTATTTTCACAATTTCCTCCATTGAAGGGCGCTGAGAAGGATCTTTAGACCAACAACGAGTCATCAGGCTCTCAATGGGCTTAGGTAAATTTTTGATCAGTGGTGGTCGAGTACCTATAATTGAAAATTACAGGAGGGGGGAAAGAATGTATTTATCCAAAGAATGGTGCAAGCTTTTATATGTATTTCCAAAGCAGTATTTACTTTATAGATCCTGTAATTTATGATTTATAATTTGGAGTAATAAAAGTACGCTTTCTGTCCTTTAGGTTAACATTTATTCTACCTATGTATATTTCCATAAAGGGGAAATTACATCTTTTAAAAAGTTAAATAAAAAATTTTATAGTATATTATAGTAAGACTGAGAATTAACAATATTTGATTTGTTATAAACACTCTTTCAACAAATAATAATGGCTTAATGTGTTAAGAAAGTAAAATGGTGGCTTCAGAAAAACCTTTCCTTTTTTTTTTTTTTTTTTGAGACAGAGTCTCACTGTCTTGTGTGGGGCCCGTGCCGTGGTGTCAGCCTAGCTCACAGCAACCTCAAACTCCTGGGCTCAAGCAATCCTACTGTCTCAGCCTCCCGAGTAGCTGGGACTACAGGCATGCACCACCATGCCCGGCTAATTTTTTCTACATATATTTTTAGCTGTCCAATTAATTTCTTTCTATTTTTGGTAGAGACGGGGTCTCGTTCTTGCTCAGGCTGGTCTCGAACTCCTGAGCTCAGAATGATCTGCCCGCCTCAGCCTCCCAGAGTGCTAGGATTACAGGCGTGAGCCACCACGCCCGGCCTCAGAAAACCTTTCTTGAATTGCATTTTTCACATTCAATTGCAAATGTGTTTGAAAAATCATCTTCCATATCTAAAAAGGGGTCAACTACAGTGTTATACTGACTATCAAATGACCCTTTTGTGGGGAAGGTCATTTTGCATTTCACAAGCTGAAAACTGCCAACCGTTTGTAATTACCAAACCTGTAATATTATTAGTAAGGTTCCTACTTAAAGAAGTCCTCAGATATAAGGAGATTTTTATAATTTTATCAATTAACAATTTTATCAATTAACAAGTTAGTTCTTTTACTCCTTAATTCACTGACATTCAATTATTTACTGACAACAGAGAGAAAGAAAGCAAATTTTCTTAGTCAATGTTCTAGCACTCTACGACACTAAAGGTAGTAACATTAAAGGCAGTACAGGAAACTGGAAATAGGTAAGATTACTTAGATGATGGCACTGTTTGATAAGTCTATGAATGACCTAAATAGCAGGCAGACATTTGTTTTTATCACTTGTGGAATAACATATAAAAATGTCACTAATCAGAACGATTATAATAATCTGATAGAATTGAAATAGCTGAGAGTGATGCTAAAGTTAGGAAGGTTAAGTAGCTTCATGAAGAGCTTATTTTCCCAAAGCAAATGTGAAGTAACTTTATTAATGGAGAGGATGCATTCTAACACCATACATGGTTAAAAATGTCATTATTAGAGGTACAAGAGGGATGCAAGGACATTGACTCCATAAATCAGTATGACTCACAGGCATTCAAGTCAGAAAGATCTGGATTTGAATCCCAGCTCTATCATGTAATCAATCTTGGATCTTGGGCAAGTTATTTATTCTCTCTAGGTCTCAGTTTCCTAATGGGTAAAATGAGGCAATAGGGCTCATTTCATAAGGAAGGGTGAGAATATAAAAAGAAAGGTATGTGAAGCACTTTGTGTTTTGCCTATGAGCTTAAGTAACAACTCTTATTCTTTGCTTTCTCTCCTCTGTGAGACCCTTGCCTCCTAAGGAGGAAAAGGCTATTACTCCCCAATTATCTTAATCATGTGAAAGATTTTATTTATGTATTTATTTTATTTTTTCCACAGTCCAGTCTGATGCTTCTCTATCCTTAAGAGACAGCCAACCTAGACAGCTGGCTGTGGGTATGCACTGACGGCCTTTCCCTAATCAGCACAGCCAATAAATGTCCTCAGCCCCATGTGAAGGCTGGGACTGCCAACCCTGCCCTGCTGGACACTGGGGCAGGGAGACGGGTAGAGACTGATGACAGGAAAGTACTGTGGTAACAAAGACTAAACATTTTAATGTTAGAAACAAATGGTCTTCTTTGGGGAAGGGGACAGGAATAATCTTCCAAATAGAAAATATGCAAAGTACATTCAAGAAAAATTTCTTTTCACAAACCATTGTGAACAGCCCACATGATCCGGAAAGCTGGGCCACCAATCTCATCAAAGGGTTTCCGACGTGTTATCACTTCCCAAAGGATAATACCCCAGCTGAACACGTCACATTTTTCACTGTAATTACTACCTAGAAAAAAAAAGGTAGTATAATCTCAAAACTTTTTTTCTATATGACTTAAAGAAACTGCTTTCATAAATTTTAAGAATGGATATTTTGGATAAAAACAAGAGGCTATCACATGTGGAGCTAAGAAATTAATCTTTCTGAAGTACTTTTAAGTCTTTTCAGTAACTACATTTTTAAATAAATTAAGAATCAAGAATACATTAAAAAATCTTCTTTGGAAAGTCAGTTATTTTCTACCTTTTGACAAGAGGCACAGGCCTTGTCTTTTATGTATTTAGACTGATACTTTCCTTGGGGCAGAGTATAAAACATTTATACATTCCTTTCTGTAATATTTTAATCTTAAATTTTCTTCCCATTCTCTGATAGGATAGCATGACTCTGCTACCAAAGCAAAAGAACTTTCTAATTTAGTGCTGCATTTTTTTCTCCACATATGGTGAGATAAAATTCTTAATTTTCAAACTTAAACATAAGCTGTAAGTAATGAAAATTATGGATAACAAATTTACAGTAAATAGCAAAATTTAGATTATACAGCAAAATTTGTAGGACTGCTAAGTCGTTGGGTGAATCAGTACAATAAAAGGTCAAAAAAACCCCTCCTAAGATAACAACAAAAAAACCCCAACTCACCATTAAGAATGAACAGTTTTTATAGTTATACCTTTACATGCTAAGTAGTACACTGTAATGTGGCTTACAATGTTACAATCTAATTTAGGATATAGGTGGAGCCAGCTGACGTTTTTCAGAAATGAAGATGTCTATATAGCCTAATAATCTCAGTTTTGTTGCTCTAGACAATTAACAGTAACTATTACTCTTTTGTATAAACAGATCTTTTTGTTCTCCATAATATGCCATTTTAACTCATGGACAGATACATTAAATAAGTATATAATTTTAAAACAATGCCAAATATATGTATTCTGTATATGACACAGAAGGCATTATTCAATTTTATGCAATATAACACTTCATTGTCCACTAATTTTTAAATTGCATTTTAAGGCAAAATAGCTCCACTCAAGTGACCAGTTGTATATCACTTTTTCTCCGGGGTGGCTAAAAACAAACAAAAAAGTAAAAAACTTTAAACTCATCAAAAATAAACAAATAAGCCAAAAATCAGGGTCTGATTAATTCAATGTGTCTGAATTTCATGGGCATTCATACTTCCTAACATACAAATCATACACCTTCAATTTAACTTTTCCCATTTAAAAGATAATTTGATGTTTTTATACAGAAACCAAGTATACAATTTATGGACTGATCTTTTAGGACTTGAGTGAGAAATAGAGGTATAAAAGAAAGTAAAAAAGTAAAACGTATAGGTTTGCCCTTTATCTGGAGTCTTTACTATCATATTTCTGCCCAATTACTTGCATTCTTTTTAAGACATGCTCATTTAAATTTTAGGGCTGTCCATTTTTAGTTACTAGGAAACCAATACAAAAGCACTGCTATTCCCAGTATTTATGTTCTACAAAGTCTCTGTGAACACTGAATTATCGAACACGGAATAACTGCTCCTAGGGGAAAATACAGTGCTAGGTTCCTGCGTGCCTTTGGTCACAACATTTTTGTCAACTGATCAATACATAACCTTGTTTCATGTGTGCTTCTGCTTAAAGACACCTTATTTAATATATATTGTTAATTTATTAATATTGAACTCATGGCCAACAGCACTGTTACTCATGCCTGAATGAAGATTATCTAATACATGTATTTTCTCTGTAAGACATATCACAGTCTTCTTGTACTTAGGCAGTACTATGCTTGGGGGCTATTTTAAACAGCAAAATCACCAACAAAATTCACAAAAATGGGAAAAATATGGCTCTAAACATATCATAAAAAGGACACCTGTTTATAGCATGAGAGCGGAAGGAAGAAGGTGGAGTGTTGCCTTGTTACACGATCTCAGTTAGGAACATGTGTTGGATGACTCAAAATTTACCCTGGTCTATGCACACACATTATCTGCAAATAACCATGAATGTACCACAAGCATTAATTTTGGGGTTACAAATAAAGTTTAGAAAGTAGACAATTTTGCAATTAAAGAATCTCTGAACAATGAGGATCAACTATACATATGCTTGAGTCTGCATAGAAGACACCAAACAACTGAAACCTTGCCATAAAATTTAGGATATAAAGCTATATTTGTTTAATTCCTCCTCAGACTTCAGTATATACCTTATAATTACGCACTATGCAGAAATAAGACCATGGAAATGGGGAAAATCTATACAAGCATATTGGATTCACATGGGGTGAAGCAGATTATCAATCATATCACGCTTTTGTCATTTTACCTTCAAAAACTTCAGGTGCCATCCAAGCAGCACTCCCCTTGTTATTGGTCATATGTGTCTGAATGTCACAGGCTGTACCAAAATCACAAATTTTTAGAACTGTCCCCCCTGCAACCAGCAGTAAGCTGTTAAAAGAATATATATGTTAAAAGTTATAAGGCCAATACTTGATTCTACAATACAAGAAGAGATATTTGTGGAAATTGGAAGAGTTAGGCAAAATGAATGTTATGATTCAACTTCTGTGAAATGTTATTTGGTCACTGTATCAGCCTAATAGTTCAGAGGAATATCAGCAAAAATTAACTGGCCATAACTTAGCTCTCTTAGGGAGGCTGCAAGACTCACATTTTCATATCTCTATAATCT
This sequence comes from Indri indri, assembly GCA_004363605.1. Taxonomy (NCBI): domain Eukaryota; kingdom Metazoa; phylum Chordata; class Mammalia; order Primates; family Indriidae; genus Indri; species Indri indri. Next base: position 109,605 of record RJWJ010000551.1, read on the forward strand.
TTACTGACCGTATTTCTCTCTGTCCAAAATAAAACATGTGGTTTAAAAAACTTCCAGTAAGTAAACATTATGGTGTCCTGAAATGGGAGCTTAATCATCAATGTGTTATTTTAAAAACAATAACATTATATAATTTAAGAAAATAAAGTTAAATAAACCAATATAGAAGGAAAAGGGTCCTTAATTTAAATGTCTTCATTTTGAAGATACTTCTAAAAATGTTCAATCCCCAAACCATTTCTGTGTTCAGAATATGTGTGTTTGGGAGGAATACAAATCCATTATGGTTAAAAGAGACCTGATGAAAGATTTCTAGAAAATTTTCTGAACTTAAGATTCTGATTTTCAGGTGGGTTGGGGGGACAAAAAAAAAAAAAAAAAAAAGATTCTGACTTTCCTAGATTTCAGATTCCATATTACCTAACTACGATCATCAAGTAGCATACTCTTACTTAACAAGTTTTGCTTTTGATGACAAACAGAAATAGAGATGGGTACTACAATTTGCATAATCACACTGTAGCAATTAATACTCAACAGCAATACATGGGGATTCCTTTTAATTACAAATTTTATAAACTTTTTATATCTGGAGAGATTATTTATAAAATTTGTTCTCTTTTAGTCCAGTGTGATTAAGATAAGCCAGATAAACTACTATTCGCATCTCCATACTACCAAAAATATTTCCATAATTCAAATACTAGTACTATTCACATCTCCATATTACCAAAAATACTTCCTTGATAATTCAAAAATACTGAATGCACTCTGTATGTACTTCAACTAAAAAGATTTTCCCCCCATCTCAATGTTTTTGTTCAAACTCTTACACTTTTTACCCAAGAAAATTGTAAGAACTTTGTAACTGGTTTTATCCTGGTACATTTAAGATATCATAATAATTTTTCTGAATGATTTTTATAATATATTAGTACTCCTTTACTCATAAGACTTTAATAGTTCACCAGCCTTCACCATGCCATTGAAGGCTCACTGAAATTTGAACTTAAATTACCTTTGTAGGCTTACTTTCACACAGTTAAGACTTAAAATACATTTTAATTTCTGCTGTACCTGTGAATGAACTTGCAAGATAAATAAAATACGGGTACAAACACAATCTGATACCATATAAAATGCCTCATTAGATTATCAGGTGCTTTCTTTATATGCCACTCTGAGGAACTCTTCCTGATCACAGAATCTATAGATTTTCCACTGACAGTAAGATATAGCAGGTATTCATGTATATTCAATTGTGTATAAAAGCATAGCCATGCTAAAGAATTTTCTTTTCCCCAGTACCTTCTGGAAAATCAATTCTAATTCTAAATTCCAATTTGTATACTAGGTGCACCAAAGATGATTTGCAAGATGGATCCAACCAGGCAGAGGCCCAAGAGGAATGAATGACCTAGATGTTAATGGTATTTACTACCAAAAGGAGAATCCCTATCTACAATTCATTTTAGAGGGATATATCTGGTCTAATTAGATTGATTAAATAAACCTAAAATTTATGAAGTATGGTTGGATGGAGACTGGGGATAGTCATTTAAGTTGTGTAATTAATGCAATACAAAAGATGTTAGAAAATGGAAATGGCTTCCTTTTGTAAGATATTTCTCCATATATTTTTCAATAACTAGCCACTTATTCCAAAGCCAAAACACATCCTAATGTAGAAGAAAAGGGACACTTAGGTGTTACATCTGATGGTTTCAGGCTCCTCATGGAAAAGAATTCTTTGTCTGTACCTGACTTGTGCCTATATCCTTTAAACCATTAGTCAATTTGTTGCTGGATAAGAGCTATAATTCTCACTAGTGTGCTTTAATAATTCAACTCTGTGTTAATATAGGGGGGGAAGGAGGATCAAATATCCATAACCAGAGAAAAAAGACATTTTTTTCTTTACTAGTTAAGGCAGGTAGCTAAGATAATTGCCTCAGGGGTCGAGTTTAAAAAATGAAAACGTCATGAATCCAGAGCTTAAACATTATTTTACCAGGGACCTGGGGAAATAGAACCAGTTTAAGCCTAGGAGTAGAAATAAGGTATACCCAGCAAGAGCAGCCATTTTAAGAGTTGGAACATATGTAGTGTGTACCAGATTAAATATGAGTGAAAAACACCCAGAAGGGATGTTTTAATGCTTTAAACCAGCATCGACAGAATGGACAAATTGAAGACTATACTGATTTCCTAGGGGGGACCTCTCATCTGATGACAGGGGGGACATCTCAACTGATGTGGTGGGGTACGGGCAGCATGGGGGAAGATACATGGGGATTTTTTCACTTTGTCACAGGTGCATAAAGAAAAGAAATTAGAGAGAAAAAGGAACAATACATTTTATATGTTTTCTATATCTATACACAAAAAACCCAAAACTTTTGCCTTTAAACTACTTATCTAAGGAATTTATAAGTTTTTTGAAGTCCCAAGGATTCTCATGATGAAAAAATTCAGAATATTTTCAGTCTCCACCCAGATGCCAGAAATGCCCTTTTGCTTTCCTCTGAAAGGGCAAGTAATAATTACTCTGCAAAGTTTTGTGGAATGTCTACTATGTGTGGACATTGTGCTAGCTGTTAGGGATACAGGAAGAAACAAGTCAGATTTGTCTCTGTTCTCAAGGAACTGTCTATGGGCAACATTATATATTGCAGGCACAAAATGAGATGTATAGGCTAACAGATTCTACAAGTATGCTAATCAAAGGTAGGAGTTATTAAAAATAAAAATCCCACCAAAGACGACATTTAAAATACAAGCTGAGATAAATGACTAAATGATGGTGAGTTAAAAATAAACACTGAGTAAGCCAAAAAGAAAAAGAGAAACTTTTATACAACAATCATGTTGAATTAGGGAGTGGGTGGGGGCCATGAAAGAAAGTGAGAAAGTGAGAACAAGACAGAAGGAGGAAGTGGGGAGGGGCGAGGGGTACCACATCATTAGAACTTACTTTGGTGGTTTCAGGTCCCTGTGAATTAGAGCTTTGGGTTGCATGCTGTGAAGATAAGCCACTCCTTGAGAACACTGTAAACACCAACTCATTGCGTGGGCAGCAGTGTAATATGGCAATGGTTCAGCACCATGCAGCACTGCAAAAGAAAGGCACAAACTAAAAAGAACTTTATTGCATATAACAAAAGATATGATGTGGATGCAAGTACTATCAGAACATATGACTGGGTATTTTTCTATACATGCTCCATCAGTCCTGCTTTTAATTCTTTTCTAAGTAAAAAAGATGGAAATATCAAATAATTTTGAGTGGATAATTGCCACATAAGTATCTAACGTTTAATAGCCTATTAAATGTTATTCATACATACAACTAAAATTAATATATATCACCAAACTTCTAAGTGATATTGATAGATAAAGTCTTTCACACAGTAATATAAATTATAAGCAATCTTATGACACATACTATAAGGGAGATGCAGAGAAATAGTACACAAAGAAATAAAGTGTGTATCAAGATGTTTACAACTACATTTTCTATAACAGTTAAAAACTAGAAGTAGCTCAACAACAAAAAAAAAAATCAGTGGAATATTAGATACCCATCAACCATGATGAATACATGGGCAGTAAATATAAGTAAAAGTTTATACAAAATAATGTTAATTAAAAAGCAAAATACAACAATTTATTTTCTCTACCTGGTGCTATAAGAAACAATATACTTATGTTTATGGTTGGTATTTTTAGGGAAAAAGAGCTTTGTTCTGCAAAGGCAACTAAATGATATACAAAGTTTTTTTTCATTGTTACAATTAAAATGTTCTGAGCAGTGAGTTTTCACAATTTTATTTTTTGAAAAGAAAAAATAAAGCAGAGTGAAATGGACATATGATTAAAGGGTTTTAAAATGAGAAGGCTCAAAGATAAGGAAGGGCAAAAAGAAAAATTAAAAGTCTGAAGATATTTTAAAATCTGTTTAAAAAAGCAAATTTTATTTTACTTAATGCTTTTAACATAATGAAAAGTACTACCAATTTAAAAAGTTGATGCAGACTTCTAAATTTCACATATTAATGTTATAGCATATTTCTTATCTTTTTTTTTTAATCTTTACCAGATTTCTTTTAATTATCTCCTTTTGAGACTCCAATAAATTGTGAAGAACATTAAATAACTTAAGAGTTTATATTAAAAACTTTCAAATTCTTTTAATCTACGAGGATAAAGACAGGTCTAATAACACTCACCATTATATAAAGAGCCCCCTTCAGCATATTCCATCACAAGACACACCTAAAGAAAACATATGCCAGAAGAATTAATCACAGAGTTATGGCATCATAGGGCCCTTGAGAAATAATTTAATTCAACCCCTTGATTTTACAGACACATCAAAAATCATTTTTTTTTGGCCTCTGCTATGTGAATGGCAGGAAAGAAGGAAAAAAAGTCTCTATGACCTAAGATCTTATCTTCTACGAGCCCAGTAAGAGTGGAGATATATGTAAAAACACAATCATAACATCTTTTGGGGACTTTCTTCAGTGCTAATAAGTAGGTGCTGTCACAGGATATCAAAAGCCTCATAAGAAGATGAAGTTATTTGATAAGACCACCTAAAACAACTCTTATATTGTTTTGCTAAAAGACTAGAAACAAAAAAATGCATGAAGTACAACTGTTCTTGCATACATATATCTAAGATAGCAGATCAAGACAGCTTCATAAACTACACACTTGTACACATCTGCCATGTCATTTCTCATAGACAGATGACAATGAAAAAGTGACAAACTTACTGGATTTAAGCAGGCTCCATACAGCTTTACAATATTAGGATGGTTCACACGGGATAATTGCCGAAGCTGTAACAAATTAAGGTTTCGTTTAAAAAGTGGTAACTTTTGAGGTACTGATTTCACAGCATGATTAAAATCTTTTCATTGTACAAAACATTTAAATCACTTAACAATCACTATTTACTATGTAGCAGGCACTGTGGTCATAGGCACTGGAAATACCAAGTGCCTGCCCAGAATGGCGCAGAATCCCTATCTTCCAGCTCACACGGTTTAGTTGGGGAGACAGGTAAATAAATAATTAAAGCAATGTGCAAAGTGCTATAACAGGAGTTATGAACAAGGCATGATGAGAACATGGAATAAGAAGAAATTAACTCTTCTGAGAAATGTTAGGACACATCCTAGAGATGGTACTGAGCAGTTATCCAAGCCAGCAGAAGCCATGTTACCACCGTTATCATCAGCTCTATAGGTACGATTGAACAGTTTAGCTACTCTGCATGGATCCCTGGTGGGCACCCTGCTAGGTAGGTATTATCATTTCCATTTTAAAGATGAGATCTTAAAGTTAAGGTTCAGAGAGGATTATTAGATCATCTTACAGCTAGGAACTGGTACAGGTGGGCTTCAACTTTAATCTTCCTTATTGAAAATGTGCACTCTTTCTGTATACTTGCCTCTATTCCATTTCCCATCTCTTGAATTCTCTCCACTCCATTCCCACTGCCATTGCCTTAGTGATTCTGACCTGAACCACTGCAGTAATTACTATAGCCTTCTCCTAGCTGGTCTCCCTACTTCCAGTTTTAATCTTCCCAGATCCAGTGATTTACACTGAGGTCAGTGAGGGGTTTGGCTGTACTCAGTTCTCTTGTTCTAGATCTCAAACTTCTATTAATGTATCCCCACTTCCACCAAACGACTTCTTGCTCTTTCTTCTCTCCCTTCTCTTCTCTTTTCTGCCCTTTCCCCTCTCTTCTTCCTCTCCTTCTCTATTACTTACATTATGCTGCTGGCTCATATTAAGTCCACGAGGGTCTCTAAACCTTTATCTTATACATCACTAAAAAGCTTTATCTCTCTACAGCCAACATTTGTGGATTGTCAGTCCTAATAAAAATCACTATTCATTATACTTATTTACTATATATTGTGAAATGAGAAAACAGAACCCATTTTTTTGGAAGCTGGAAAGCAAATGACTAGCAATAAGTGATATCACAGACCTAAAATAGCTGAATCATAAACCTGCAATGAGAAAAACTGAGAAGCAACTAGATATATTTCACAAAACCTCTAAAAGGTTGGGGAGTGATGGTAGAACCAGGTATCTATGCAAGTGAGCTAATAAATGGAGTCGGGTGGGAGATTGGTTTAAAGTTAGACTCAAAGATTCCTTCCCTGACTTCAAATAGCGTAATGACTATCTCTTATCATCCCAGCAGAAGACTAGAGGTTGATTCTTTAGAGAAAGTGAACAAACAGCATCTGGATTGTGGGACAAACACAAAGGAAGGAATAAGATCAAAGTAGTTGTCTCTGAAAATTAGATGGAAGGAAGCATAGGGGATTGAAGTTTTTTTACTAAGAATTTTTGGAGAACCATTTGACTCTTTAAATTACACGTTTGTACAATCTTGATTTTAAAAAATTTTCCCCAAGCTATTTGACTCATGATTCCTAGTATTTAACACATATGCTATTTCACCCAGCTTTGTAAAACTGCCAATACAATAGTATATGATCAATGACCTTATCTAAATCATAAATAAAAATCATGACTAAGGCAAGGCTGAGGCCAAACTCCTAGAGCATTCTACTAGAGATCATATTTCTTCACGATGACATCAAATTATTCATCGGCATTTCTCAACTCATTTGGCCAATTACAAATCACTTCATCATATCAATTAAATCTTCATTTCTCCATGTTATACATTAAAAAATATCATGAAGTATATTTTGAAATTATAATTACATGAAAACAGATATAAATTCAGAAGGTTAATAAGGTAGAGGCCATTTATCCATTGGCCAATGAGGTTAAAGTGATAAAACCAGATTTAATTAAATACTGTGATCTAATATATAAAATAATACAAAGTTAATAAAACAATAAATCTGATAATATGATAATGCCATGATTATTGAATTTTCCTTCATCAATCTAAAGAGAATAGAGTTGTAAATTTTCATGCTAAATGAGAAAAATCAAATTTGAAATTACTTTTAAAATAACCTCATTTGAGGTTTTAAAAACATTCAGTTAACAACGAGTAAAATTTCCTTTCTTAATTTTAGACAATGGGAAAGAATACGATTTCTTTTCTATTTTAAAATTAAAATACTATGTCTTGAATTCAGATCAGTGGATCTGAATTCCACTAATAAGAGATGAATTCATTTATATAGTGAAGTCTCTTTTCCACTGATTTTTAATCAGAATTAAGAGTGTGAATAAAAGTGTTCCTATGGCTCCACATGGCATTATCCTCGGTTCAACCAAATTGCTGATGCACATGTATACAAAGAAATGACAACTGAGAAACAGTCTTTTTCATATTAAATTCACAGAGTATCTTAGGTGAGGAACTAGACAACAGAAATGTCATCTCAACTTACCTCTACAATAAAAGCTTTCCTCTCAGATTCACTTTCTATTTGTTTAATAGCAACATCTTTTGCTCTCCATTTAGCTTTGCAAACTACTCCAAAGGCTCCTCTTCCAACAACCTGAATTAAAAAAAAAAATCCACAATAATCAGAATCAAATGGATCCCACCCAATATACAACATTGAAGCCAATCTTTAAGACTTATAAAAAGATTTTAGAAATCATCAATATCTGGACTTGCCACCAAGCAACTATGAATTGTCATTAAAGTGAGGAGATAATGAAAAGCACACTTGTCTCTATTTTTGAAAGTTTATGGTCTAGACACCCCCCCGTTTCTCAAGTAAAACCAAAAACAGCAAAAAACAAACAAACAAAAACCATGGAAGCATAAACAATGTAAAGCAATTTGTTAAATGCAGAAAAAAATTTAAAACAAGCAAGATGAATGAGAAAACAGAAGATGGTTTGGAAAAATAAAAATAAAAAAGCACAAACATGTGATAAATATGAATATTGTAAGCTATCACATTTAAGAAGTTAAAAAATAGCTTTTAAATAATTCAAAAGGGATAGGGGAGAAAGGATACAAATATAAATATTAAAAGATTGGCCATGATGAAGGCTAGACAAAATGTATTACCTACTCAATAAAAGTAACAATAAAATAAAATAAAAACAAACAATAGTTTTTGATACCTGTTGGAACAAAATCATTAGATTTTATCATTGCAGAGGACCTTAGTTAAGTGCCATCTACTTCAATCTCTCAACTTCCAATGTGTCTAAGCGTTCTGTGTCAAGGCCTTTTTCTTAGGTGAAAAATCTTCCTATACCACATTTATATGTACTTTCTATATAGTAGCCACTGAAATAATGCTTTACATACATTATCTAATTTACATAGCCCTAGGAGGCAGGTACTAATGCCATACTCATTTTCAAGATGAAGCACTTAGCTTTCAATGAGTAAACTAATTTGCCCAAAGCTATATAGCTAGCCAGTGGTAAAGTACAATTTGATGACAGGCAATCTAACATCAGAATGCTAATGATCCTAATTTGTAACATATATAAAGCCCTTCATATATCAGAGAGTAGAAGTTATGTCTTCCCTTGGAGGAACCTTCACTTTAGACAAACTTACACGAACAAATTCCTGGCACAAAACTCTTCTAATAACAAAGCTGACTATAGCTAAGCTGATCAAATTATTTATTATTTATGTTGGGACACTCTGTAGGGTAAAAAGGAGGCACTAATAAGAACTGTATCAGGACAGTGGTTGTAAACTGGGATGTATGGCCCCTCCAGCCATAGCTCAAACTATTCCACAAATCACATAAAGTAATATGAATGTTTCTCATATTGCTCAATGTATAAAGCCACACAAATGGTTAACATTTTTTGAATGTTTACCATGTGCCAGGTACCATTCTATGTGCTTTTCAGGCACTAACACATTTAATCCTCCCCCATTTTAAAGGTAGGCAAATGGAGTCACATGTCCAAGATCACAGAGTCAGAAAGTATTCAAAGAAGCCAGGATTTGAAGCCTAGAGCATGTAGTGACCAATACAGTCTATATTCAGCTTCTGTCATTGGCTTAAAGGAAACGGGGCTGTTTCTAGGCGAAATTGCAAAGTAGGTCAACATCTCTGGTAGCTAGTCTTTCCGTTGGTTAACTTTTTCTTTTACCCTTCCAGAAGTTTAGGCTCTTGTTCTCCTTCACACCTCTCATAAGAGAAAGGAACCAACATCAGTCATTTGCACTTGTCATCCAGTTACTTTACCACAAATGGGTATTGGCTACCAGGTACCATTAGAGTAATGGAAAGAGCACATCGAAGCCCTGGAACCCAACAGATTTGAGTTTGAATGCAGGGCTCTGTCTACCTATTAGCTCTTAATGCTGGACAAGCCCAAGTTTCTGTTTTCTCAACAGTAAAGTGGAGGTGCTTTCATTTCCCTTAATGAATATCAATAGGGTTCACAAGTTAAAACCAGGTATTTCCTTATATACTAAAACAGAACAGTAAGTGCTTGGAGTTGGCTATGAATCAGTGTAAGGAGCTGTAATACTTCTCTTACAACTAAGATGAATAGCAAACAAATCCTAAAAAAAACTTCAACTTTATGGCGACATTGGACTAAGAAGATATACTTGGAGACCAGCCTATCTACTGATATTACTATTGACTATGAAACAATTATCATAAAGTCATTTAATATAGTCTTCAACCATGTATTTATAAATGTATCAAAGACACTGGTACTCAGTAGGACTCCCCTTGTTTCATTTTTCTATTAAGGAATGTCCACACAGGGATTCTAAGCATTGTCTGTATTTCTGGATCATGCACTTGTCACAAAAATTCATATGACTATTTGTGATCCACAAGTGCCACCTAGTGATGAGAAGATAGCTGACTCTGAGCTTTTAATTTAAAAAATGTGGCCAAATGAGGGCATGATAAACTTTTTCTGTTTTGCTTGAGAAAGCAATTTTTCTGAACACTCTGAAACACAAAATGGGCACATTCCTGTAAGATAGGAGCCCATGGCCTCCAGAAGCCTCTACTCTCATTAGGGCCATAAAATATTTCATATGCATGATAAAACAACAGAATTTAAAATGATAATAAAGGATAAGATATCCAAAGTTGTATGCATAAACCGAAATATATGATAGAACTGTTGTGAATTCAAAGGAGTGAAATTATAAGCACAGAATCAATGCTTAAAGCATTAAATTTCTGTGTATCAGAAAATGACTTCCAATTCTTTTCAAATGGCATAAATGTAAAGGCATTAGGGGTGAGAAGAAAAAAAATATATAAAGAATGGACCCCTGTCTTCATGGGATAAATGTGAGATAGAGAAGAAATTCAAAACTAAATAGTATTTTTAAATTTTTTAACCACTGACTAGCTGGAGACCCAAAGGTGAGAGTCCATGACGAAGACTAAAGAACTCCCCACTATCTCTTTCCAGAATAGGCTTAGGAATTCAAAGGCAAAAAGGACTTATACCCTCCACTTCTCACTTAGATCCCTGGGAGCAGGCAGCCTCACAGAATGTGCTTTGCAAACATGAGAAGCTACAAAGGAGTAAGAACAGTGGCAAGGGAGACGGACAGAGGGAGGCCCTACCCAGGGCTCTCTCAACCCTAGCAGAACGTGGAAGTGATACAAGGAAACTCTTGCCAGGACGAAAGCAAGGTAAATGAAAATTAAAGAGCCTCTGACTGCAGGAAGGAAGCTATTGCAGGGCAGAGTGCTGGGACCTGTATCAGAGGCTGTGGGATGGCAGCCAGCTCAAATACAGGCGGCTTAATTAAGAATACAGCTAACTTTCAGAGGATCAATGAAAGCCAAGGGAAAGGCCTTGTCAGCAAGCAGGAGAAATGAGTAAGGTTTTCTGCCTTCAAGGGGTACAAGTGAGGCTTTATGCTAAAAGATGAACTTCATTTGTTGACTCCTTAAACCAATATTTTTTTAGTGCCTATTACATCCAGCTACTGTTTGGGATATCAGAAATACAGAAGCAAATAAAACAAAGGCTCTAATCTACATGGAATGCACTGTCTAGTGTGCACGGAGGGAAGTGGGAAGGACAAAAGACAACTGATACACAGACAAAAAGATGAATAAGAAAAATATCAGACTGTAAAAAATGCCACATAGAGACCAAAAAAACAGGATGCTATAAAAAAGAGACTAGTGGCAGCTCCAGACTAGGTAGTATAGAAAGACCATCTGAGCAGGTTACTAACCTGATATTTGGATGGCACGAGGCATCAACCAAAGATCAGGGAGAAGAAACAACTAATGCAAAGGCCCTCAGGGAAAAAAAAAGTTCACTCCCTTATTCAACAAAATTTGAACCCCATCTATAGGCTAGGTGCTAATCTTGGCAATGAAGATACAGCACTGAATAAACCAAATCCAAATCCTTGTTCTCGTTGTTCATATTCTCATGGAAAGAGACAAAGAGGAAGTGAGATATATAAGAAAAATATATAATATTTTAGAAACAAGTGGGCTAAGAAGGAGTACATTCTGTGTGTATATACATGCATACACATTCCCCTGACTACACTACCAATTTTAGACAGTGTAGTCAACGCAAAGTCTAAGAAAGGTGACATTTTAGTGATGATGTAGAATACCTGGGAGTGTTTGGTGTGGCTGGTGCATAGTAGATGAAGAGAAGAGTGATATAAGATAAGGCTGGAGGGACAGGTAGAGGCTGGATCCTGAAAGGTTCTACGTACCATGAAAAAGAGTTTGGATTTCAGTCTAAGTGCAATGGGAAGCAATTGGAGAAATTTAAGTAAGGAAAGATACAATGTGATTTACATTTAAAAAATCATTCTAGCTCTTATTTAAAGAATGGATTATAGGGAAGCTGGAATATATAAAGAGAGAGACCCATTAGGAGGCTATTACAGCAGCCCAAGCAACTGGTAATAGCTGTGAGGATAAGGTTGGTGGGAATAATACAGAAAACTGGGCAGACCTGGGACATGACTTAGACATAGAGTCAATAGGACTTGCTGATTGTCTGCATGCAGATGGGACAGGTGGAGAGGAAAAGAGATGACTCTAAGACAATGTCTCTAGATTGGGCAACAATTTACTGAAGTATAAAAATGAAGCAAGCAGATTTTAAAAAATAATTCAAGAGTTTTGTTTTAGTCATATGAAGTTTAAGATGCCTACTAGATATCCAAGTGGGATCTACAGAGAAGTCAGGCAAAGAGCTACAAACTTGGGAGTCATCAGTATATAGTTGGTATTTCTAGTCAATCAATTGGATGAGATCATCAAAAAATAATAATATGTAGATACTGAGGTCTGAGAACTCAGCTTTGAAGCATTTCAACATTTAAAACACAACTCAGGAGAAAGAGCTAGCAAAGACTAAGAAGAAACAGTCCATACGATAGCAAGCAAACCAGGAGAGTGCCACAGAAGCTAAGAGAAAAAAAATGTTTGAAGAAGAAAGCAGAGGGAAGAACAGCGAAAGCATTAAGCCTGTGGCTCTCAAAGTGTGGTCACTGGTTCAGAGTTATCAGTATCACCCGGAAATTTGTAAGAATTGTAAATACCCAGGAGGGTAAGACCCAAGCAATGTGTGTTTTACCAAGCCTTCTAGGTAATTCTGATGTTTCAGAACGACTGCAGTAGGCCAATACATTAACAAAATAATAAGACAAGATATTTCAGTGGAAGCCATCACATAGAAAAGAGAGCCCTCTCCTGCTGTTGATATTATTGATGAAAGCTTTCCAGAGCACCCAGATACCATTTTGGGCAGGAGAAAGGGAAAAGGAAAATCCTTATGGGGGAAGGCTGAACTTGGAAATAACTAAATACATCTTGAATTTTCTGAGTCAAAAATTACCTGAAAGAGATGTTTTACATTGAAATTAACCAAGTTGCCTTTAATGTGGCAAGATTAAATGCTTTCCTCTACTGAGTTGAAAAGTGGGAGGATTCAAGGTGGCAATCAATTACAGAAAAATAATTACTTTTCTGAACAATCTTCAAAAACAAATAGGAAATACAGACACGGAATCTAAAAAAAGAGTATAAGTATATATCCATAAGGGATTGGGTGGAAAATATATTAGATGATATACAACCAGGAAAGTTGTTTCATGCTATATTTTGCTTTCCCTCCCCCAATTCTGACATCAGATCCCTAAGGGAACAAGTCTGAATGGGAATTAGTGGTGGCAGAAGGTGCTGTGTAGAATTAAAAAAGCGTATTCCAATATATCCCTCATCTTATTTTCTAAGAAATAACATTTTAAACAAGTGCAATTTTATTATTTGTAACAATGCAACCTTCTATTTGTTTCACAAAATATCACAACTTATAAAGCACTTTCTTATAAATATGACAAAGTTTAAGTCACAACCCTGTGAATATACAAGATTTTTTACTTCTCCCTCAGAGAGGAGAAAACCAAGGTTCCTAGAGTTGAAGTTATTCCCTCAAAATCATGTAACTGGTAAACCAGAGTCACCTTTCAGATAGGTCTCACGGTCCCAACAAAACAGAAGCCCAACAGATACACAGCACTTGGTCTAGTGCCTTGTGCAGAGGAAGCACTGGAAAATGCTACTCAGAAATATTAGGTCATTAAATCTGAAATATCCGATTTCAAATCAAAAGTGTAGTTTATTATATCTCAAACAAGAAGCAGTACAGTTGAGTATGCACCTAAACTATTGACACAGTTTTGCCATCTTAACAGTAGCTTGTTTATGTCAGCAGCAAAGAAGCCTGGAGAGCAACTGGTGATGAAATAGTGAAAGATGTTTTCCACAGTATATTGAGAATTGAATATTTTTCCTTGCAAGAAGTGGTCCAAAGCCTGGCAGAAGTGTTTGTCAGTTGGTGCAAGGTCTGGTGAATATGGTGGAAGACAAGACAGTTCCCAAGTCCAGCTGCTGTAGTTTGAGTAGCGTTGTTTGTGCTACATTTGGTCAAGCATTGTCTTGCAAGAGGATTGGCCTGTCTCTCTTGACCAATCTTGGGTGCTTAACTGCAAGTATCCTCATCATTTCGTCCAATTGGTTGCAGATGATATACAACTGTAATCGACATCCACTGTAATCGACTGACCAGGTTTCATGAAGCTGTAGTGGATAACAGTTGCACTGGACCACCAAACAGACACCATTAGCTTTTTTGATAAATATTCTGTTTTGGACTGCGTTTTGGCACTTCATCTTTATCCAACCATTGTATGAAATGCCTGTGATTGTCAATAATAATCCATTTCTCAACGCATGTAATAATATGGTATACAAATGATTTGCCTTTATGTAATGACAGCAAAGAAAGGCGAGCTTTGAGATGATTTCTATTCTGACGCTTGTTTAATTCATTGGGTATCCATCTATCCAGCTTCTTTACCTTGCCGATTTGTTTCCAATGGTCCAATATTGTTGGCATAGTAATGTCAAACCTTGCTGCTAATTCCTGCATAGGTTGAGATGGATTCACTTCCACTACAGCTTTCAGCTCATCATTATCCACTTTGGTCTCAGGTAGCCCACATGGCTCATTTTCAAGATTAAAATCACCAGAAGGGGAACTTCTCAAACCATCGATGTACTGTGTGTTAATTAGCCACATCCTTCCCAAACACTCTGTTGATATTTTAAGCTGTCCGCGCTGCATTGGTTCCATGATGGTACTCATATTTGAAAATAACATGAATTTTTGACTTATCCATGGTTTCACAAAAATCGCTCTAAAACAAAATTTGAAAGATAATCACAAGCCAAAATGTGCATTTGAAAGACTGAGGATGTACCTTCACAATAAAAATAAAACAAGAAGTGTCGAAGTGAAATGTCAGAGCTATCAACTGTCAAACTTAGTATAACACTTAAGGAAACTGGACATTTCATACTTAATAACCTAACAGGCATGATACAACTAACAGTAGTCAACTTTTCAAAAGATTATACTCAAATTTCTAACTGTTTAGAAGGAGGTTTTTAAAAGGCCAAATCTCCTGTGAGAAGTAAAAGTAAATTTGGGTTAATAGAAGGCTTGTGTATAAAGGGCCCATTGTAGATAGTTTCCAAAGATGGCAGCCATCAATCCCTTCCCTCTCTGTCTGTGCCTAATTAAGAAATAGTTCCATCTTAGCCTCCTTCACTGACTCTGCTTCCTCTGTCCAAATCTTAGATGCTGATACTTTTCAAGGTTCTGTCCTTGGACCTTTTTTCTTAATGTGTTCTCTAAACTCACAGCTTTACATTCTGAAATTTTCTCCCATCCAGGTCTTTTGCCCAAACTCAAGATATATTTAAAACTGCCTTTGGGAGCTGGAAGTTCTGCAGGCTCAAGTCCAACATGTGAAATACTAACTCCATTATCTATCCTTTACTTTCAGCATATTGTAGTTTACTTGACCATGGTTAAGCAGACTTACTGATTATATTATTTCATTTTAATTAAGTCGATCCTTACATTTTGTAAAGGTTTTATTTAGAAAGTACTTATTACGACTTGAGCCATCATCAAATGATAGTATGGAACCATAACTTAAGTTTCACTAATTGTTATTTCATCTCCCATTGTTTTAAAGTATCTATTTTATACATACACACCCAAAACCATGAGTATACAAAACAGAAAGTGTTTTGTTTTACTACTAGAAGACAGATGATCAAAAAAACATGAACACTGCCCTTACAGGACTGGTAAATAAAGTCCACTACTGTCAGCACTCTAGCTCTCTCAGGCTGACAGTGTAAAATAGCATTCTGCTCATGGGGGTAAATATTACAAGTGTATGGATTTAAAAAAATAAATCACATATACCTTTAAGGAAATGTTTCAAATACAAATAGTGTGGTAATGAGTTTACTTATCATATTAATCAAGAATATAAAATGGTGGAGAAGATCAGATACGGAGTAATGGGATGTCTAGACTACGAAGGCCAAGCCTCAAAACACATAAGGAGATTATGCACATTATTAGATAAGGAATTAGCCAATGTTACAAACTACAGAAAGCAACCCAATGTTTTTCTTGACATAAGGTTGATTTGTGGGAGAGTGGCATAGACAGCCACTCTCGAGACATACTGGCAACCGAGGTGAACAAAGAAAAACCTAATATTCAAGTTACAAAACACTGAAAGACACTTCTTACTACCAAATTTCTAATTCAAGTTCACAAGTCAAAATGCTTTTTGGATTATATTCTTATCTGAATAACATAGTTTCCCTGACACATTATTATTAACAATTATTTTGAATGACTTTTCCTCAAAGATCAATTTTCATCAAGAGTGTTAAAAAAAGCACACATCTTAGAAGCATTTCCCCCATCATACTCATCCAACCAAAATGGTGAACCTATAAAGAAACATTTCAGATATTCTTCACAATCCCTCATCTGTAAAAATAGAAGAACAAAGGAATGCGAAATAGACTTTGGTTTTAAAAGGGAAGTCAATTTAGAAATACGGCCTTCTAAATTTATGAATATTTTCTAAATTAAAATGTTTTGGATTAATTCTCTTATGATAAGCTTTTCTCCCCATATAGTTTAATCCTCTTGGCTTGGGGTCTACAATTTTAGTCTCATACAACAAAGCAGATTTAAATTTACTTTCTTAGTAAAAAAATAGAAGAATGTGAGAGATGGTGTGAACATTTCCATGCAATTACTACCAAAAGGCACGAAAACCAAAATCAGACTGTGTTTGTGTGTGTGAGTGTTTAAAGTAAGCAATTCCTTTAAATCCAATTTCTTTAGGATGGACGATAACTCCACTCCTTCAGGAAAGTCAAGTTAAAAAACAAACACACACCTAAACTAAACTGAAAAGGATGTATGTCCTATGCTCTTAGTTTATTATGAAATAACCCTTTTAATTGTTGCCGATTCATGTTATTTTTTGTTTAGTGACTACAGCTGTCAGTTTGGTTTGGCCCTGTTCTATGGACTATGTGAATGGACCCCTGGCTACGTGGCCATCGCTCTGGCTAGAAATGTAGAACATGACAGAACAAGCATAGATCTTACATTTATTAGTTAGGACTTGGGGCCTCCAACTATTTCAGAACTTCGATATCTATTAATAAACTGCGGCAGAGTAAAACTGCCATCTGCCGACAAGACAGACTTGATTAACATGAAAGTAAAGTGTTGATTATTCAAACTTTCTTCTGAATTTTTCATGTAGTCTTTTAAAGCTTGTCATAATATATCTGACTCATCTAATAGTCCTTTCTTTCAAAGATGCTATCTTTTAAGTTACACATGTACAACACAAAAATTATCTCTGTAGCTACCTCTTTACCATAAAAACCATTCCAGATTTCTGCTGAAATCAATGGTCACTAAGTTTCACATGGAAGAATGTACTGATAATTTTGGGTATCTGTAATTAACAGTGACTAATAAATCTACAAACTCAGTTTATTCAGACCACTATAAATTAGGTTTTTCTCTAATATCAGTTGCCCATATCTTTATAATCTAAACCTATAAAATACACATCACTGACAAAGTTATTTCTATATCTCCCCTTCCTAGTATATTTTAGCTTTTAAAACAAAAGCTTTGTGTGTCTCCTTAATGAAGCTTAAGAACATATATAAATGCTACAGTGTTTATATATGTGTCCAATATCGTATCCTTGCTCATACACTATAGTTAAGATTAACATTGTGGGTCTCCCCTTTAAAAAGCAATCTTTGTAATTAGGGTCTTTTTTATCACTTTAGTAAAGACCAGCCAACAACTGGCTTATTCACAGTACCAAGCCCTTTACAGGATCTTTACCCCTGCTAAACAAAAGTATTTGCTAACTATAATGGAGTGTAATGTAATCAACATCGGAGTAAGAACCAGATCTCATTTCTAGAAGTACTGCCTTAGTCGAATCACATAACTTACCTTAACCCCTATTTTATAACATGTAATATAAGAGAACCAGATGGACATTTAATTCTTATGATTACACTGTGAAAATTTCATTTACTCACAGATATTTATAGAGAACCTTCTAGGTACTACTAGGCATTGGGGTCACAAATGTGAATAAGGCACCTTACATTTTGCTGAGGGGGATATACAATTTCAGTTACCGGTAAGTGCCAAGAAAGATAACAGAAATGACAAAGGCCTAGGTTGCTCAAGAAATGCTTCTCTAAGGAAGTAACATTTAAAGTGGGACTTGAATGATGAGAAGGAGCCAGTCATGTGAAGTTCTGGGGGAAGAGTATTCTACATAGACGAACAACTATAAAGACAATTCATCTTAGTAACTTTCCCAGCCTACGATGGTCACTTTATACAAAACCTAGTTTAAAACTGTTCCCACCTTCTGTGATTAACTCTCCTTTCAAATTATGGCCTAAATGTTCAATTCTGAAAACATATTAATAATTAACTGCTCTGTGTTTATTCTAGTCTCATAATAAGTCAGACATTTTAAGGA
Organism: Indri indri; assembly: GCA_004363605.1. Taxonomy (NCBI): domain Eukaryota; kingdom Metazoa; phylum Chordata; class Mammalia; order Primates; family Indriidae; genus Indri; species Indri indri. The sequence continues at coordinate 127,993 of RJWJ010000551.1, forward strand.
GAGAATCCTAGGATTCTTCTATTCATCTTCCATAGTACCTTACCAGTATTATGTACAGAAAGGAACATTTATGAAATACTCAGGACCAAATACTCTATAAGGGAAATCAGTATTTTATTTCCCCATTCCCAGAATAAGGTTTGGTTATAAAGTACTTCAGAAAGAACTAAAGTGACTTTGTAAATCCAGTGTAAAAAGCAACTGACTCATGAGTAAGAAATTTCAAATTCAATTCCCAGCTTTACCATTTACTTAGGCATGTGGCTTCTGGCAAATCAAACTCTATGACCACTTGTCAATAGCCATAAAATGGGATATCATTTGCCCTGTCTACCCAAGATTAGTTGATTACAAACTTAATTCCATGGGAGATCATGATCACTGTCCTTAAAGAACTTCTAAGCTTACTGTGGAAACAGAACATAAATACTGGAAACAACGAATGTGTTTCCATTTTAGAACTGGAAAAGGCCTTAAATGATCTTGTTCGATCCCTCATTTTACATGAATAATCACAGGCCCAGAAAAATGTGACTTGCACAAAGTTACAGCAATATATTACAGCAGAATCGGTAAAGCACCTAAATTTTCTAATTTTTAGACCAGTACACTTTCAACTACACCATGCTATCTTAACTATTTCTTGCAACCTCATCCCCAATACATACTCTTCTATTCTAACATACGGAATGGAAAAAACTAAATGACTTAAAAAAAGTACCTAGGTAGATTTCTGAGGCTAAGAACTTACAAAATTTGATATCAGAACTAAATTTAAGAAGTGCCTAACCTAATATCATTGAGTTACAATATCAGGAATTCAAGGATTAAAATCAGCTGATGTCTTAGAAATACGTATCTACTAAATGACTGCATATTTGGCCTGTCGTTAAAATTTTCTTTTTACACAGTTTCTAATTATGTTGATATAATGTGATTCAATTATATTGTTATTTGAGAAATGCAAAATGATTTTCTTAATTTAAAAGGTAACACTCTTGTACAATATAAAATATTGAAAGCAATGTAAAATAGTTTTTGTTTCTGTCATCTTGCTCTGTTCTCTTAATTATGATTTAACCTACAAGAGGAATCTAAGTTGAGAAATATTGGGTGTCCATGGTGCATCCCGGATTATATAACACCATTTTAATGTGTGCAAATGAAAAATATGATGAAAATTAAGTAATGCTTTCAACATCAGAAAGGTCCAAATTCAATCTTTAATGTGCAAATAAATTGGGTGTTAAAAAATGAAAAGAACACAAACCAAAAAACCTCTAAATGACTGCCCAATATCAGAAATAAATTTTCATCTAGAAACAAAAATCTACTCCCCAGGAACATCCTAAATGTGTGAGTGTACACGCACATACACATCGAAACATTATCTAAACTGAAAGAAGGGTCTTGGAAACAAAAAACTAATCAGAAGTGAGATGGCTTTGGGGGAAGAACATCAAAATGATAAATGCCTTTTTAGTAACTTGCATTCTTCCATGAAGCAAGCAGGTAAAAAGCTTTAGAAAGTAGCACAAAAAAACTAAAGTTGTAAAATTCAAATGAGGTAAGTTTGTAAAAGCATTTGGTAGACCATAAAGTACAAGTTATTATTATATAACAATTTGTAGTCTACAAGCATAGCAACTCACCACAAAGTAGACGTAAATGCTTATTTAAAAACTGCAATTCTTGTACACTGACTCACTGAATTTTTATTTTTAAAAAAGAATGTTAGCCACGAATGCTGGATCAACTATCCACATCTGAAAAAGGAATTTATCATAGCCTCAACAGAAAAAAGAACACATCAAAAACATTTCACTCTCTTTTCAAAAACAGGTCTTCTTTTAGCCATCCGACCTTAAAGCAGGTCACTGTTCCTCTCTGGGAACTAGGTTTCCTAATAATGTGTCAGGCACTGTGTTGGGTGTTTTGCGTGTATTGTCTGCTAGGATCTGTCATACACATAAAATGAAATAGAAATTATTATACCTACTTTACTTAAGTATTTTAGTTAAGGAAACTAACGGTTAGGAAACTTGCCCCAAATCACACAGTTAGTAAGTGGAGTGTATCTGACATACTGAACCTTTCTCTAACTCCAAAGACCCTGCTCTTCCCACTATACTACCTTGTAAAATGATGTTCTCAATGACCTCTAAAGTTACTTTATGTGATTAAAAAATACATGATTCAGTAATGCATTATTCTTCCAAAGCATGCATGGGAAGAAAAATTTATTCATTGAATGTTAATTATCTCACTACTTTTAATTAGTTGCTACTTAAAAGTAATTTTAGATATTCAAAGTAGACACAATTCTTTGAGAGTCTGTAATACTTCACTAGGACATACAGGGTTCTTTATGCTACACGTAGTGCAAAGCATTTAATTTTCAAAATTATAACTAATTGGTAACTGGTAGACACTATTTTCAACCAAAGTTTTAACAAGTTCTAAAATGTCTTTAAAACAAAAACAATTTTTACTTTTCTAAATTTTACAGTCCTTAGAACCAATCTACCCCTCTGTGAATTTGAAAAGAAGCAATGTATTAAAGGCACATTGAAATATCTTGCTCTAATATAAATTATTGCAGAACAAAGAACGGATTTGGGTTTTCTAACAGTGATTTCTAGTATGATGTTATATTCTGATTGTCACTGAAATCATTAGTTATCTCTCTTCAGAATATGCTACTTGAAACATCTTTCCATTGCAGATCAGTCTGTATTAGTAATGGTGAAATTCATCTAATTAGCCCAACTGAAGGCAGAACATTTAAATATTATGAGCACTGTTCTATGGTATCAGAGAAACTGAGAAGCATTCAGCACTAGGGGAAACACTTCATTAGACTCCATGATCTGCTAATTTAACAACCATTTATTAGCATCCCCTACGTGCCAGGCACCGAGCTAGAAGTGGAACATAATACAATCCTTGGCCCGTAAGAACACCACGTCTAGGGAATTGAAACTCCAAAACGGCTACGGTCTTTACTGAATTTACTACTTATAGATATGAGAACTGATGGACCACATGATCTCACCAGTTCATTCTCGTTTGAGATCACTCAAATCCAGGCACTGGAGTATCAAATTCAAACTCAAGAGTGCCGAAGTGAGGAAAAAAGACAGTTACCCTGGAACAGTTGAGTGCACAGTCCCCCCGAGACCCCATCTCTGAGGGGCTGTGGGGACCTCCCGGGTGGATCCTGGGGCGCGGAGCCCTGTGAATTAGAGGGGCCGGAGAGGCGCCTTCAGAGCCGGGACCAAGCAGAGGCAAGGAAGGGCCGGGATAGGCGTCTCCTTGCCAGGCCTCGCTCACCTCTTCCACCTCGATCTCCTTGTAGTCGATCTCTTCAAAGTTGAGGACCTGGGAAGGGGCTTCGATCATCTCACCGGCCGAAGACGAGGAGGAGGACGAGGCGGCGGAGGCTGTAGACATGATCCCTCGCGGCTCCCGGGAGGCCCCGGGACGGTGCCGCCCGGACAATCCGGGTGAGACCCAGGCCCACCCGCCTCCGGACCGACCTTCAGCCTGGAGCCGCGCAGTCCTGCCACCAGGCGATCCGTGGCGGGGGTAGAGGCAGCGGCCACAGCCGTGTCCCGGCTCTGGCCCCGCTGCGTTTTCCGCTGCCGGCCCCGCCCACCACACTTCCGGTTCCGGTCTGAAATCGGAAACAGGAGGAGGGCTGTAAGCTCGTAGGAGGGGAGGGAACAATTTTGTGACTTTAAGAGAAAGGAAGGACAGGTTGGGGGTGGGGTGGAGTAGGGTGAGAGGCTAGCCTGGACCTGTGGAAGAAATTTCGCGAGACCTTTGTTCAAGGGCCTCTGCAACCTGATGATACCGCGAGAGCTGACGCACTGACGTAATTAAAGTGCGCTAACGGAAGTGGCACGGAGCATGACGGAAAGTCAGTGCGGTTGGTCCTTTAAGAACAAGCGGGAAAGATAAAATCTGGGATTTCGTCTCTTCTGCGTGAACTATGTCATGTCCTCACTTTCTCTTCTCTGAGCCGCGTGCATACGGGCGGGATACGTTGGACTTGTTTCACTTTCAGTTTCGCTCCTAAATTAAGCGGAGCAGTTTCTTTAAGAAGCCTTGCAAATTGTGTTTTCCTCAATGTGTATGCAAGGAAGTAGTTGCTTCTGTTACTTTGAGCTAGACCCTGACGCTGCGAGAGATTCTAGAACAGCCAGTCAGCTCATGCAACCTGAGTAACACTATGGAGGCTGAGTGATCACTAACAGAAGTTAATATTTTCGTGTTACAAACTACAGAGATTAGGTTGATAAGGTATTTATAATGTGGCATAATTTGCCCTGTTCATCTCAAGTTTTGGTCACTAGTGCAGGACATACAGGACACTAGTGCTTTACGTTGATAAATTAATCAACAGCAGCCTTGCAACTCAAATATTTTTGTTGCAACTTTCAGGACATGAGAAAGTAGGCACCAGAGAGATTAAAACAATTATGATACTCACAGGCTAGGTCAATCTGTCTCTGAGCCGGAGAGTATTGCCCATGTTGTGCTACCAACACAATTTTCAGTTTTAAACTAGCTGTTAAACTTTATTTAGTCAGTTTGATCTGAAGCCTAACTGTGGGAAAATTGGAGTTAGAGATGAAGATTTAAGGACCAAAGACGGATTCTTGTGAATGTCAAATTCTAAGTCTCATTAAGCGACTGAAAAGGGACAGTCTGAAAGGGGGGAAGTGAGGAGAAAGAATAGTGATCCAGATATGACCAGAAGAGGGCTTTTCAATGAAGGAGTAGCCAACCGAGTAAATACTGTACAGAAGTTAAACACATTTGGGATTGCAAATACGTCATTGGATTTGGCCGTCAAGAAATTATTGTGAACTCTTGGAAAACATTTTGTCGCTTTTTACTTTGGTTCTAGTAACATTCAATGACAGTTTGATGGATGGATAAAAGAATGAAAAAAGGAATAATTTCTTTGCACTGTACACACTCTCTCTGGATGATCTTACCCAGGGTCTTGACTTCCCATGCCATTTTTTATGATCATGACTCCCAATCTCCTCCCAATATTCAGATTTTTCTTGAATTCTGGACTTACTGGACATCTCTAGTTAGATATAACATAAACACCTGAACTACAAGATGCCAAAAGCAGATTTGAAAGTTGCCACCCCCTACAAATGTGTTCTTTTGTGTGCTTTTTCTATCTCACTGAAGGATCCCATCCATCACCCACTCAGCCAAGTGAGAAACAAGACGTGAAATAACGTGCATGCACCATAACCAAACAGAAACAGATTTAATCAATGGGATAATAATTTTCACCTATCATTTCTTGCCTTTCCAAACTAGGATGGTAACCTCTTACCTTGTGTTATCCTGCTGCAGATGCATATCTGATTTCTCCTTAATACCTTGATCTTAGTACAATGGATGCTTGCCAAGTGTCAATTCAAGAAATATTTCTTATATATTTTGGACAAATGAATAGCTTCTGTCAGGCTCGTCTTTCCCTGGAGTGTATGATCCATTTCTTATACCTCCAGTTTAGGGCTAGAATCCCGACAAGGGGCCAATAGCTACAGCCATGATGAATTCTGATTGATTTTCCCTCAAATTTTGCTATGCAAAACATCAAATATACAGAAAAGTTGAAAGAATATTACAATGAACACCTGTATATCCACCACCAAGATTCTTCCTTTAACATTTTACTATACTTGTTTTTATCATATATATATCATATATATATATATATATATATGTATCTCCATCTATCCCTCCATCTGTACTTACATCCATATATCCTTTTTGTGTTAGATGCATTTCAAAGTGAATTGGTTGTATGACTTTGAACCTCATCTACCCCAAAACTTGTGCTTCTGTGTTTTGTTCACTGTTTTGGACTTCTGATATTGATAGCAGTCAAAAATTAATCCTTATCCAACATACTGGAAGATTTCTTTTTTATTTTTATTTTTTGTCTGCATGGGATCTTTTCTCTAGCTTCTGATAATGGCAAGTCTCAGCAGCATGCTTGTCTCTGAACTCCAAGGTTGTTCCCAAGACCCAATTCGCCTCTTCCATTCTGCAATTTGCTTATGTGAGCTAGTAAATTCCCATTTTCATTTAAGCTGGTCCAAGTTGTACTTTTGTCATTTGCAACCAAAGAACCCTAAGTGGTAAAGTTTTAATTAAGAGATATGATGGGGTGGAGTCGAACCCATCTCAGTTCACCTCAATTTTGACTTTGCATTACTTTTAATTTCTTTAACTTTCATGAATTAAGGAAGCTTCATCTTACAATTTCATGTCAACTTCAGTAACCCATCAGTGTGTCCCCACAAATCCCCAGAGATACATATAAAGCTACTTATGTGGTCTTCTTGAAGTCCCTCGCAGTTTGAGAACCCTTCCCCACACTCCTTTATATTAGCAGCCTAACAACTACTCTCTAACTCCCAACTGTGTTTTCAGTTTGGGGCCTTTTATACTCTCTAAGAAATGAGGGGCAAGGGTTTCAAAATCCATTTCCTGCCACTCCTTTGTATGTTCTGAATGGGATTCACATCCTACTTGGCTCATTTTGGAGATGGGAATATCTAGTACCCATTTTCATGGAGGCTTAGCAGAAACTGAGATTAAAATAGCTCTAATGTTCTGTGGCATTGACATGTATAATATATCTAAAGAGTTCCATATTTTATCAAGTGATATGACTTTTGTTATAAGTTACAGGAAACCCAACACAAATGGCTTAAATAATAAAGGGGGTTTGTTGGCTTAGTTAAGTGGAAAGTCAAAAGCCAGGACAGGCTCCAGGTTTCATTTAATTCATAGACTTAATGATAATATCAATACTTGAGTTTCCATTATTCTCTTTTGCTTTTTGTGGTATTTGCCATGCTCTAGAATAATGTTTCTCAACCTTTTTCTCCCCATTATTGTTCCCCTAAGGAACCTTTTCAAATGTCATAGTGCCCCTCCCTCAAATTTTAATACCATGGATATACTGTATATTTATTTATGTACTGTATTATAATTGTGCATTGTACACAAAAAGGGTCAAGGTTTTTTCTCTCTCCAATTTTTACTCCCTTTGGAGGTAATATTGCCCCCACTGAGAATGCATGCACTAGAAGTTTCATTTTTCACATGGTGTATCACTAAGGTGTACAACAGGGAGCATCTCTTTTGGTAGCCATCTCAGAAGAACAGGAAACATTCTTTTTCAAAAGGTCTTGGCAACTATACCTTTGAGGGATGAGGGACAAATGTTTGAGGATACGGATATAGTCATGCGCTGCATAACGACTTTTCAGTCAACAATGGACAACATATACAATGATGGTCCCATAATATTATAATGGAGCTGAGAAATTTCTATTATCTCATGACATCATAGCAGTCATAACATCATAGTACAATGCATTACTCATGTGTTTGCGGTTATGCTGGCATAAACAAACCTACTGTGCTGCCAGTTGTATGAAAGTATAGTACATGCAGTTATGTATAGTATGTAATACTTGCTAATAAATGACTATGTTACTGGTTTATGTATTTACCATACTGTATTTTTATTGTTATTTTAGAGTATACTTCTACTTACATTAAAAAAGTTAACTATAAAGTGCCTCAGGCAGGCACTCCAGGACGTATTCTAGAAGAAGGCATTGTTATCATAAGAAATGACAGCTGCATGCATGTTTTGCCCCTGAAGACCTTCCAGTGGGACAAGATGTGGAGGTGGAAGATAGAGTTATTGATGATCCTGACCCCGTGTAGGCCTAGGCTGATATGTGTGTTTGTGTCTTAGTTTTTAACAAAAATTTAAAAAGTAAAAAAAATTAATAGAAAAATATTATAGAATAAGAATACAAAGAAATATTACTGTACAGTTGTGCAATGTGTTTCTGTTTTAAGCTATGTCAAAACAGTCAAAAAGTTAAAAAATTTAAAAGTTTATAAAGGAAAAATTACAGTAAGCTGAGATTAATTTATTATTAACCTTAGCTTACTGTAAAGCTAAGGAAGAAAGAAAAATATTTTTTGATAAATTTAGTGTAGTCTAAGCATACAGTGTTTATAAAGTATACAGCAATGTACAATAATGTCTTCTAGGTCTTCACAGTCACTAACCCCTCACTCACCGACTCACCTAGAACAATTTTCAGTCCCACAAGCCCCATTCATGGTAAGTGCCCTATACAGGTGTACCACTTTTTAACTTTTATACTGTATATTTACTGTATATTTTCTATTTTGATACACAAATACCGTTGTGTTACATTTGATATGTTTTGATACACAAATGCCATTGTGTTACAATTACCTATAGCAGGGGTCCTCAAGCTATGGTGAGTTATATAATTGTTTCATTATATATTACAATGTGATAATAATAGAAATAAAGTGCACAATAAATGTAATGTGCTTAAATCATCCCCAAATCACCCCCCACCCTCCCCGGTCCATGGAAATATTGTCTTCCATGAAAATGGTCCCTGGTGCCAAAAGGTTGGGAACCGCTGGCCTACAGTATTTGGTACAGTAGTAACCTTCTGTACAGGTTCGTAGCCTAGAAGCAATAGGTATACCATATAGCCTAGGGATGTAGTAAGCTATACCATCTATGTTTGTGTAAATACACTCTACGATGTTTGTGCAACAATGAAATACCCCAACAATGTTTTTTTCAGAACATATCTATGTAATTAAGTGATACATAACTGTAACTTGTTTAGCTTAGATCCAGGGCTCATGAAAGCATGGGCTTTGAGGAGAAGAAGATGTTAACTAGAACTAAAACCTGAATACTCTCAGGAAGAGCAAAGCAGGGAATGGTTGCTGGGTATGCAATCAGCAAATGTTCATTATTCACATGTCTATTCAGGTTGAGCTCTGTGATGGTTAATTTTCTGTCAACTTGGCTGATATAAAGGATATCCAGATAGCTGGTAAAACTTACAGGTAGGTGTACCTGTGAGGGTGTCTCAGGAAGAGATTAGCATTTGAATAAGTAGACTGAGTAAAGAAGATTTACCCTCACCAGCGTAGGTGGGCCTCATGCCATCTGTTGAGGGCCTAAATAGAACAAAAAGGTGAAGGAAGGGTGAATTCACTGTATCTTTTTGAGCTGGGACATCCATTTTCTTCTCCCCTTGGACATTGGAGCTCCTGTTTCTTGGGCCTTTGCCTCCAGGTCTTATACCAGTGTGCTCCTCAGACCTTTGAAGTTGGATTGGCAGTTATACCATTGTCTCTCCTGGTTCTCAGGCCTTTGGAATTGGACTGAATCACACCACCAGCTTTCCTGGTTCTCCAGCTTGCAGATGGCAGATGGTGTAACTTCATGGCCTCCATGATTATATGAACCAATTCCCATAATAAATCTCCTTATATATAATCTATTGGCTTTGTTTCTCTGGAGCACCCTAATATAAGCTGTTTACCTAGAAAGTATTAATACCATCTTTACTACCTCTCTGAGAACCAAACCAGCTCAATTCAATCAAATATTATTCTTTCTAGGAAGTTCAGAAGTTCTGCTGTACTATATTCAAAACTGGAGTATGCAGAGGATAGCTTAATCCCTTAGCATTTCAGCGACACTGCTGGAGAGCAGCTCCCCAAATTTATGCATTTCTTTGATATCTGAGTTTATTCCATATTTCTACTTCCCACATCTTCATCCAAGGTCTTTGGTGTCCCAGGAGAAACTAAACTGGAGTTTAACCAACCTATGGAGCTGCCAGAAGGGTTTGTATTCTAGGTGTTCACAATATGGCTTGTAAGGGTGGGCATGGAAAGTTGGAGTAGAGGCTTCCAGTAAGTGCACCTCCAAGACATTGTCTGACATCACATTTAGCTGACATTTCTGTTTGCAGCTAATGTTTTCCCCCACCTCCATCCAAGCTAGCTTTGGTGGTGCCTGTGTGTTCTGCAGGTAAGATCTCCATAACTGTTTTCTAAAGACTTGATATGAAAAAGTTCAACTTGTCTCAAAATTCATTCATATTATCATAAGAAATTTGAACATTGTATTTGACAATTAAAGAAGAGGAGAGCTGTTGGATTCTTTAAATATAATTTCAACTGTTGTAAATTTTAGAGTGGTTGTAAAAATATTTAAATGCTTTTTCATTTACTTGTATGAACAAAATTTCTCTTTGATGATGACTATCAAGAAATCGAAGAGATCATCCTTATGAAGTCTGGCTCAGGAATTGATGGTAGCTATTTCAAATATAACATCATGTTAAAAAGTTATATTCATGAAGGAAAGTTTATTAGAAATTCTTACTAAAATTTTAAAATATATATTTGATGTTTTATACAAATTCAGTGTTTAATATTGTCTCTAATTAATTGTATTTATTTTATTTTTTGAAATTTTATAGTATAAAAAAACCAATGATTTTAAAAATTAAGCCCCAAATAGATGCCTCCAGATCCCTTCTAGTTTATCCCAGAGTATCTTCCATTATTATTATTTTCTCTATGCACCGTGACATGAAAAATTGGGAAGCACTGAGTTAGGAAGCTGTTGCGTTAGTCAAGGCAAGAAGTAATAGTGGTTTAAATAACATGAATGGTGGCCTCAGGGGTAATAGATAAATGGACAGATTTGAGAGACGTAAAGGAAATAGAATTGGTGGGAGTCAGTGATGGACACTGAATGTGGGAAAGGAGGTAAAGAAAAGGGCAAAGTAAAGGATAACTCCCAGATTTCTTACTTACGAAACTCACGGTAAGAAGGGTGCCTTTTACAGAAGGTGGGAAGAAGAAGAACTGGAATAAGGAGGCGGGAGAAGAGAATGAAGAAATTGGTTTGGGCACGTTGAGCTAGAGATACCAGAAAGAATTCCAAGTGTTATTATCAAGTAAGCAGTTGATCTCAGGGAGAAAGGCAAAGCTAGAGAAATGGATGATCTTCTTGGCAGAGGACAAGATTTAATCTAAGATATGATTGGGAGAAAAGAAGAGTTAGGTCTTTGGAACTTAGAAGAGCAGGAACTAAGAAGTCAGGATATTGATGGTTCATTCATCTAACCCTCTGCTATTGGACATTGAAGTTGTTTCTAACATTTATTTTTATATTATAAATATCACTCAGACGAACATCCTTGTATTTAAGTTAAATGATTTTAGGGTGTCTTCATACAAAAGCTACTCTGTTTCCCTTGTTATCTTATTTTCCTTTCTTTGAAATGTTTCTAGCTTTTGTATCCTTCGAAGAGGAGTAGCAAACTATTAATAATTGCAGTTAGGATTTCTGTGGTTTATCTTCAAAGAACAGGTTTTAGAACTCTAATGACAGAGTTCTTATCTTGATTCTGCCACATATCTTGAATAAATTACTTAGACTTTCAACTTTAGTTTATCTACCTAATACTTACATCAGAGGTTTTTGGTGCAGATTGCAAGCGACAGGTTCACAGAAATTAAATGTGAAATAATTGTTAGTTTTCCTTTTTTTGGTCCTTGAGTGGTGATAGTGGGGAAAACAGTTCTCCATCACAGACACTAGAAGACTCTGCTGTCCCAGGAGAGCTTAGTTGCTGACTGGTATAACCTTGAAAGGAAGAGAGCTGGCTTGGGTAGATTTGTGGATGGAAAAGAAGCATGCTGGTGATTTTTTACATATGGTAATGCCCACTAGCCCCAACAAGAGGGGTCTCTGCTCTGAGCCTTACGCTTTAAAATGTCCTTGTCTGGTTCTCCAGAATGGGTTGGGAGCATGAGGAAATCACCTTGCGGATACTCAGGACCCCGAAATACCCACCCCAACAGCCCCAAGGCTATGTGTGCAAAGTTCTTCTCTGGGTCTGTCCTCTGGAGGGCTAGCCAAAGGATATCTCTCTTTCTCTTTCTCTCGCTCTGTGAGAGAGAGAGCAAATGGACTCAGATGGGCAGCTGGGATGCCCCCATGTGGGTGTGTAAGGCCTCTTGCAGTGTTCATAGGGCCTAGAGTAGGAGGACGGGGGATAAATCAGGATTTGGAGGCTAGCTGTGCTCATGCTACCATATTCTGGTGAAGGGAATATTGTCAAGGTAGGAGGATAGAATATATTTCATTTACCAGTTTATCTTGATTTAGGACTTACAAATATTAATATTTAGACATATAATATGTGGGCCTCCATTTGCACTCTTGACTTGGGCCCCACAAATGTTAGGAGGTCTGTTTTTGTATGTGTTGTATTTCCATTCCTGTGTACAGGTAGTGGTTTACAGGTAAGGTGTTTCCAGCTTGGATTTGCTATTTCCTAAATTTCCCACAGATGTCTGCAATCACTTAGTTGTCAACCAATTACTACCTCAGAGATGGTGATACTGTCCTCCTTTCAGGTCCCTACCCCTTCACTGTCTATCCATTATTTTTGTTTTATTTCTAGCCCTTTACCTATCTGACATCATCTAATTTAATTATTTCCCCTCTTGTTTATTTTCTGTCCTCCGCTCCCTCCCTGACCTTGCCCATTAGGTGTTAGCTCCACTGGGGCAGAAATCATAAGTTTTTAGTAGACACTTAATAAATTTTTTAGGAAGTAAATGAATATCTACATTTTTAAGTAAATGATGTTTAATTTATTTCAGGTATAAGAATTGGGCTAACAAAATATTTTCTATAATATCATTGGGGAATGATTTAATAAATACCTAATATACAATTAGCATACAAATTGTTTGTAATGAAGATTTTTAAGTACTTGAGGGTTTTGAAAATGCTTTGTTTTCCTGGCCAGTTTAAATCTCCCTCTGATTTTAATATTACTAATTTTTAGGATCCTTATTCTTCCTCGATTTTCCAAGGGTAAACTTTAGTTCTTCTTCTTTCTGAATACCTACTGTTGGTTAATCCATTCAAATGGTTTGCTTGCTAAAAGTTAGTAATAAAGTGTTATTGTGGCATTAATGATTACTTTCAGAAATAATTGATATTTTAACTAAAAAATATGTAACATCAGAGAGAATAGAGAGATTTTTATTTTTCAAGCTTCGGAGGCAAGCTTTAACATCATCATGCACCTCAGCATCAGTTTTTCAAAGCAGAAACTTAATCAGATAAAGAACATGAGTCAGAAATAAAAACAATCTTCTTGGAAAATAGTGCTCTTCACTACAAATGTGCATTCGTTAAATGTTTTATATCATAGACTAATATGTCAAATAGGTGTTCTTAGATGATCTTTCTCGGAAGAAATTGCAGAAGCAATTTGGTTTCATTTTCAGGAATAAATAAGGGTGTTTCATTTCACACAGCCTCAGGGAATCACAAATTAAAACTTTCCACTAAAATGGATGCCATCTACTATTCATTATTTCAACAAACAAACCACTCCACTCTGCTGAAGTTGCAATCAGGGTAAGGGATATTGTAGTGCTTGAAACCTGCAAGGCTGAGGGGGCCCACTTTGCATTCTTGTTCGTTAGTAACCCAATTCACATCTTCCTCCGAGTTCCCCAGCACCCTACAGAGCTGCTCTCAGTGGCGCAAAGCTCCATTAAGTAAATAGAGGCTCCATATTTAGAAGCCATCTGTGGGAATTCAAAGTGCTCTGAGAGGGAAATTGGTACTATCAAGATTAAGGTATTAATGAAAAGTTCTGTTAAATTTCTGTTGGAATACTAATTAATCTTCTAAAAATTGTTAATCAATTCAATTATGTAACACACTTAAACTTTAACACACGGTACAGGAAAGTAACAGGGTCTTTTAATTATGCCCAGAGGCATTCAGAAAGTTAAGGGAAAAAGTCTAATGGGAAAATCATCCCCAAATGGTGCTTTAGTTTGCTCTTCAATATTCACTTGTTCTATCACATCTGATAAGTTTGAGAAATCGATTTTTAGTGCTCAGATATTGGAAGAAATATTAGAAGTGTTAGAAGAAATTCAGGCAGTGGAATTCTGACAACTATTCCTTAATGAAATCTCCTATTTGATGTGCAGAAGACAATCTCAGCACGGATTATTAAGCCCATGCTTTAGCTTGAATTATTAAATGAAGAAATAATCTGATAAACTTTCAGTATTTGAAGCCTGACTAAACATGCTAGCTGTAAGTACTGAGCTAATGAGCTATGCTATATTCCTATCAATAGTAAAATATTTTGTTTGAGTTATTAATAAGAACTTGAATCATATCAATTTTGTTCAATGTTATGATGTCAATCCATCTCTACATCTTTTAATGTATATGAAACAGTATGTGAAAGTATGTTATGCATGCCTAGAAAATATGTGGTATTCAAAAATGTTAATATGAGTGAAATACCATAGAGAGGAACAGAAATAGATGACATGATGCAACAACAAAAGTTAGTCATCACCCTATAGATCCATCGGTGAGTATTAAACTCTTGCAGATTCTGATCCAGTAAGTCTTTAATGCGACTAGGGCAGCATTACTTTCTATTTCATAGCCCAGGCAAGTTGAGAACTCGTGAGGCCACATATAGGCAGTGACATTTATTTTAATAAATAATTTGAGTAATTCATTTTAAAGAACTAAAAATTAGTAATTACATTTTAATCTTGGGCCCATTTTTCTGTTGTTTAAAAGAAGAAAGTTGATTTTAATGATTCTGTTTTGATTTGTAATACATTTCTTTTGAATAAAGTTGAACATTATTTCTGGTAGGGTCCTCCTTGGTGAGGACATCCTGACCTTGGCTGTAATCTTTGGTTTTGTAAGTTCAGTAACTCAATTTTATTGGTTCATTCAAAGAATGACAATGCTTTTGGTTCCTGCTTGCCAAATCACTAGTCACCATATGAACTAAAGAGCCAATACAGTATAATAGTCCTGAGTGAGCAGCAGGAGGAAGGGAGACTGGTTAAGTTGGGGACAATTATAATAGGAGAGAAGAACAAGAGGCTTGAAAAGTGTGGTATGTACAACAGTTCCTCCCCTATCTGAAGTTTCACCTTCTGCAGTTTCGGTTACCTGTGGTCGACCGTGCCTGAAAATATTAAATTGAAATTTCCAGAAATAATTCATAAGTTTTAAATTGTACACTATTCTGAGTAGCATGATGAAATTTCACACCATCCCACTTGTCCTGCCTAGGATGTGAATCATCCCTTTGTCCAGGATATCCATACTATACACACTACTTACCTATTAGTTGTTCAGTGGCCATCTTGGTTATCAGGTAGAAAAAACATGGTTGATGTAGGGTTCAATATTATCCATGGTTTCAGGCATCCACTAGGTGTCTTGAAACATGTCCCCCATGGATAAGAGGGGACTACTGTATAAAGATATTGGTACAGTTGTGAGTGAACCCTGTATTCTGTAAAAATTGCTTTATCAACTTGGCCTCATTACTACTCGAAGAGAAAACAACTAGCTTTGTAACCACAGGAAGACATTTCATTTTAATGCTCTCTCTGTACAGTCACCAAAGCCTACCTGTCTGAAATCTTAGAGTTAGATTTCCGGTTCTAGGGGTCTCATGAGCTATCAGATGATCAAATTGCTTTTGGGCATATTGGAGTCCCTTGAGACAAATGATTAATTGTAATCTTCTTTGTTTGAGGAATCGTTTTTGAATATGAACTTTCCCTAGAAAAATATGAAGCTTTTCTGTTTCCTTATTTGATGAGATAATTATGCTCTAGGGTTGCATTGTTATGGTTTTTCTAATAGTATTCCCTTTCTTTTCTTATCTGATCATTTATTACAGATTGAAGGTCAACTATGCTTAAAACTTGGGGGGCATAGGGTAGAGAGATTCTTTGGTTTAAGGAAGAAGAAATTAAAGTTGAAATTTAAGCAGAGTAAAACATTTTAAAGAGTGCAAGGTCAATTAATCCCTAGGAATGAATCCTCAGGGATGTTTAGGAATGTGGTCTGTACTGTAATGAATGCATCAAAGGTAACATTTTACTGCATGGAATTAAGTAGAAACTGGTAATTTTGGGGAGATGAAAAAGAACAAATATTATCATTCAGCTTATGTTAGGGTTTTAAATCTCTAAATTTCTTAACTTTTCTAATAAATGCTTCTCTTTTCCTTGATAAGTGACAATTGCTTAGAGTTGCTATGTCATTATCTTGTTCCATAGCCTAAAGGGAAATTTCATTCTGAGATCAAATTAAGCAATTCTTGATCAATATAAATGAGAGTAAGTTCCACACTTCCTCATACCTTCAGACAATTCAAAAGTTTATTAATCAATATAATCCATCTTCATTAAAAGAAAAACAATAGCATATTCTAATTGACATATGATGCTTATTAAACTAACAAATACGGAGTTGTCTTTGGTTTTAATTTCATATAATATTGCTTACCTTAACTCTCTTGTTCAGAATTGATTTCTACCTTTTTCTAAAGGACTCATTATCAACTTTAATAAGCCTGGGATTGATCCCCTTTGGAAAACAAAGAATACATTATATCCTAGGTCTCTAGTTTAATTTATAAAAAATAGATATTATCATATTTGATAATTCACCTCCAATTGAAGCATATTGAACTGGCATACAAATGATTTCTGAAAGCAACAAAATTAGCTACAGGCCTAATATAAGATATAAAATCTGCATTAAAAATTTAGCTTTGAGATACCATTGGATCTTGAAAAATAAAGTGAGAGATTCAGAATATGTAGACAAGAAGAGGTAAGATGACTTTGCTTCTTACATTCAAGATGCTTTTTTACTTTAGATTTTAATTTGCTATATATAAAATTGTGTTTATATTAGGGAAATTGTTAGGGTTTTATCTGTTATTCTTATTCTTGGTTCTTTATGGCTGAAAATGGAGTGTGGAGTATGTGATGATCTCTTACAAAAGAAAAAGTCCTGTATCAAAGCTATCCCCTCTTAGCTAGGTTGTCAAAGTGAACTTTAAAAAATAAATTAAAACCCAGAGCTCAGTGCACATGGGGTCTTATGGCTGTGTTCTGGTGTATTTGTACCCGGACAGCTTAGTTCTAAATCATGTATTCGTTCCTTCATCAAGTAATAGTGATTTATAGAGTGTACACAGTAGTAGCCACTGTACTATGGTACCCATAAAGTCTGTTTAGCCTGGAGTAAAAAGAAGTTAGTTATATTTTGTTTTCATGGCCACCCCCCATTTTTTTTTTACTCTAGGTTCTCTTTTGTTTACATGAAAATGGCCAATACTTGCCAGGTGTAGCAGACGTTCTAAGTGCCCCACCCATATCCTTTCATATTCTCTTACCATTTCCACACATGTGAGCTCGACTTCCCACAGCCAGTGACTACATCTTTGCTGGGGGGCTACCTTTGGATTACCAAAACCCACTTTGCCCACATACATGGGTAGGCTGGAAGTGCATGGAAGTTAATGTGCCCCAGGTGATGGCCCTTAACCCAGTGGCCTGTGGTGTAGAGGTATAAATACACAGGCTCTTCACCCTCTTTGCTGGACTAATTCTAGAGTGTCCCTATAGTGTCTACTGGGATGGTTGGCTTAATAATACACACTGTATTGCCTGCCTTTCCTTTTCTGTGTCATCTTCCCATTTTTCTGTAAGGATCATTGTTCCAAATTACTACATGTACTCAATTTTTGTCTCAGGGTTTGCATCTAGGGGAAACACAACTAAGAATTTGATATTGTCTAGACAATCCAGGGAGAATCTTGGTTGTAGCAGTGTAAGTCCACCAAATACCAAAAGCGGGTAGAATTTTTGATTCTTTTTCAGGGTTGAAAACTTATATAATTCAGCCTATGACTGGAAGAATCTTAGTGGGTACATTCGATTGCAGATTACAGTCACAGAAATTCTGGTGTACATAAATTCACATTCACAAAATCCACGTTCACATAAATCTTGTAACTGGTTTCACTTTGAGGTAGCCAAATGACCCAACAAATTGTTAGCTTTAAATAATGGAAATAACTGGGTAGAGTAATTGCATATGTCATTTTTTAGTTGAACAAAGCTTATT
This sequence comes from Indri indri, assembly GCA_004363605.1. Lineage (NCBI taxonomy): Eukaryota > Metazoa > Chordata > Mammalia > Primates > Indriidae > Indri > Indri indri. The sequence continues at coordinate 145,931 of RJWJ010000551.1, forward strand.
GAATGTCGACCATGTGCCAGGTGTTATACTATGCTTTAGAGATGCAGCAATGACTAAGACTAAGGATTGCTTAGTCTTAACTCTCTGCCTTCATGGAAATTCAAAGTTGAGCTTATTTTATTGTTTCTAGCTATATTACATGCTGTTCTCGCAAATATATGGTATTCTTGCAAATCTTAATAGTTGTTCATATGAGATTATTGGTTTTACTGAATGTGTCTAATTCTTTTCCCTAGTACTTGTGCTGCAATACTCAGAGTGATAATACATTTCCTCTGCTATGCTCTTCTATATTGATTGCAGTTTACTGATTTTGAATATCTGGTACATCTGCTTAACTAGTTCTTTTTTTGCTTTTCATCTTTAGTCATTCTTGTCTTCCAAGAATGACTTTTCATTGTTGTAAAATTTTATTTGTTTCAGGGTCACTTTATTATTTCAACAATGTCTCACTGAGAATAGCATTTCTCAAAGTTTTTGTATTTGGTTCAGCCATTTTTATACAAAATTTTAAAAGCTTTTGATTATGTATAAAAATGCTCAAAACTGAATAATTTTTGATTAAGTGGTCTGTAGAACAAATAATTCTTAATACTATGAATAGTATACATAAGTTTGAAATAAGCGCCATATTTAATTTTAGACATTATAGCAATTTTTCAGCTTAATTTAAAAAATAAAGTTAATAATTTCTTAGAAATGCATAAAATTCTTACAAATGCTTACTTCTTCCTGTCATATGTCAGTGTAAGCATTTACAAATTAAAAACTACGGTTCTCTCATAGTCACGGTATTCCTGTGCATTCACTGATTGGAATGCTCACCTAAAATTTGTAACTAGCCAAACTTTGAGGAAACATAGCAGAAAGTTTATGTAAAAAAGAGTCCATTATTTAAAGTTTTAGATTCATAAAATATGAATATTTCTTTTTTAAAAAGATGGTTTATTAGGCATTCTTTGCCTTTAATATTCTTTGCACATAGATATGCTTTACGCTCTGTAGGTGACTTTTCTTCTGGCATTAACATCTTGGTTTTCCTTTGGAGAATGACCCCTCTCAATACTTGGTGGGTTTCAGGTGAAGTTGACTGCTCCCCCCTTCCATGGATGGAACGTAATTTAGGAGTGGCTAAGGATAGTAGTATTAATACATCCCTTTGATGTTATCCCTATGGTGGTTGGTTCAAGGTAGATATGTAAGCCAAGACAGGCCAATCAGAGCCAGTAGACTTTGGCTAGAACTACAGGAAAGAGGAATTCTCTTCCTGCTAGGGTTACTAGGCTTGTAGTCTATATGTCTGGAGCTACTAGTAGCTAGAATATTTTTGGAACCATTTGAGAAGAGCTTGCTTCAGAATAAAGCCTGTAAAAGGAATTAGAGCACAAATGGAGACAAACAGAATCCTATTGACAAAGCCTAAGCTTCTTGGGCCAGTGGTGCTGAGATCCATCCCTGTCCTCTTATTTGAACCATTAATGTTCAACTGCCCCATCAACACTCTCCCACCACCCCTTCACAGTTTGTGTTATTTTTTCTTACTTGCAACCATAGGTTTCCTAATACTTATTAATACTATATAGACTATATGAACCCATTGCTCTCCCTCCCTCCACAAGACTTTTGTGTTCAAAACAGCAAACAAATAGACTTCTATTTTACGAGCTGGTGGCTTTGTCCTGTGCGTGGGAAAGTAAAGCTGTTTTCTGCTGTGGAGCAATAAGAAGTGCCCTATGGTGTTGAATTCCTAGTTAGATGCCTAAAGGAAGGCAGAGTCATTAAACTTAGAGTATGACCTAAATCTATAATTGTAAAGAAGACCTATTGTACTTAGAGATATACCTACTATTTATTCAATGAATCTTTACCAAGCCATTGCTATTTTAGATACCAGGAAAGAGTAATGAGTGATACAAATAAAAATCCGTGACTTCTTAGAGCTGACATTCTTGTATTATTCCAGAAGGCATGGTACCCAGAACTGGAGCCATTTCTGGGGTAGGTGGCATTCAGGAAGACTTCATTCCTCTTCCTAAAATCCTTAAATGGTTTCCCATTGTACTTAAATAAAATCCAAAGGCCTTAATACATTGCTGGGCCTGCCCGATAACATCTGGCCCATGCTCACTTGTCCAAAACCTTATCTAAGGATTTATACCTCCTGGCTTACACCAGCTTACACCAGTCATACCGGCTTTCTTTCCTTTCCTCTAACATTAATCTGTTTCAGAAACTTTCACATTTTCTCTCCTCTGTCTTGACTATCTTCCCCTCCCTCCATTGCATCTCACTTCACATGGTCCCAGCTTAAATGGCACTTCTTTAGAGAGACTTTCCTTACCCACCCCATCTAAAGTGGGTCCCCATAATAACATCTCAAAGAACCCTGTTTTTCCATAGTATTTATGATAAATTATTACATATACATGTATATGTGTATATATATATATATTCACGTATATGCGCTTTATTTTTTAGTGTTTACTTACTAACTCTCCCACCACTGTAAGCTCTGTTAAGTCAGAGGCTATATCTGTTTTGTTCACCACCAAATTACTCAGTGCCTGGCATAGTGCCTAGTACATTGCAGAGACTTAAATACATTAGATGAATAACTTTTTAGAAGTAGTCTCAATTCTCTCAACCCTTTTTTGAGTCTCATGTCTTCCAATTCCAGGACCTTTTCTAGCCTTCTTCTTTAGCTGCCTGTCCTAGAAGTCATTCTGGTACAGGAGTCATCATCTATTTATGTGATAGGCTGGGCCTCAGGCACCAAAATGGGAGAGTGACCACAGACACCTGATGAGATAACAGGACCCAAAACAGAAACTCCACCCTTACAACTAGAGCTTCCCAAAGCTGTAATTGAAAGGGGCAGGACATTCCCAGAATCCCATTCGTCATCTCTGGGGCACTGAACCCCAAGCCTGATGGTGGGAAGAAGAGGCTCAGCAACATGGAAGCCAATGATGAGACTGAGAATATGGGCAAGTGTCTGCTTCTGAGCTTGTTTGCTTTGAATGTGATATGTGTGTGAGTCAGGGGTGGTTATATAGTGAACAGCTGTATCTGCTTACCTACTGACAGCTTAACACACAGAATGGCTGGCTAACCAAGGGATGACGGACCCTAGGTGGGATAATCAGTATAAGTAACTGGAGGGCTGGGGGAGCCAAAGGCAGGGGAAATGAGATGAGCTGACATTCCAGTCTGGCCTATTGCCATCATTCTGGTTCTTTGTTGGCTTTAGATAGGATGTAAATAGATTCTGTCTTAGCCTACTCTAGTCCTCTTTAGCCTTCAAACATTCTTAGATTCAAGGAATTAATTTTTCCTCCAATATTTTCTTATGAAAGTTTTGAAACATACAGCAACTTGAAATAATTTTACTATCAATACCTACCACCTAGATGCTGTCATTAGCATTTTGCTCTGCTTGTTTTATAACATTCCTATCTATCTATTTAACCCTTTATCCACCCATTACCGCATCTTAATTTTTGATGTATTTATTGATGAAAGTAAATATAGTTGTTGGTACATTTCCCCTTAAATACTTCAGCACTCATCATTAACAAGAATTTAGTATTTTTACATTTTTTCTTCTGGGGTAAATTTTACACATAATAAATGCACAAATCTTTAGAGTACATTCACTGAATCTTGACAAATGAATATACTTGTATAAACCAAACCCTATACAATATAAAACGTTATCCATCATCACAGAAAGTTCTCTTATGCCCTTTTCCTGTCAATCCCTGCCCCAACCACTAGAGGCCAGGGCTGTTCTGTTTTTTGTTTTGTTTTTTTTCCCTACCATAGTTTCGACACACTGATTTATACCAGTTAGTGTCATTAATGAGCCCTCAAATTATCTTTCTTCAGCAGTTATCTGTTCTTCTCATGATTCATACAGAAAGAACTCTGCTTCCAAAATTCAAACTCAGCCAAAGCTTGAAAGAAAGAACTTGAAACAACAAAGCCAGTGTCGGCTTCATAATGACTTTCTCCATTTAGAGCCCAGTGTTACGTTACCTAACTCATATTTCCTCAGGGTGCACCAGATACAGATTGAAAATAGGGTCATAGGGTCACAGAATTACATTAACAGAAACAAAACAGTATTTCTTTGGTTACCACCTCCCCCTCCTCCCTCCCACTCTGAGATCATTCTGGCCTCTTAAATTCTTACCAGCACTTTCCGGAAGTATATGTCTCATATGAGCTTGCTAACAGCCAAAATCATTCCTCTGTATTGAGACTAGCTCAGTACCCTTTGCTGGGTCAAATTGGTACTTTGAAAGTCTCTGTTAACCTAAAGATGACTTATTTTCTAGAAGCATCTTTTACAGATAGATCTTGGGCAGCCAAATCTCACTTGTTCTCTAGATATGCTCGGACGTGTCTAAATTTTCTGTGGGTTCGTAGCTCACCATAGTCCTGGTATTTGTTACCTGCTATCACAATTGACACCTTGAAAACTAAACCACTGATAAGGGCTATATCTTTTTTCTAGACCTTATTTGCCAAATATAATAGAAAACATTTTCTATTTTTTGTTAGCCTTTAGTTTTTATACATGCCTTTTGATGTATTAAAGTGCCGACTTTATTATATTAAACATTAACACACCCAAACTGCCTCCTGTACACTGAATTTGGACTCTTTTAAACCATCTTATCGGCAATGATTTTGAAATTGTGCTGGGTTGGTGTTGACTGCCAGTCAAAAATTTAGCTTCACTCATGTTCTTGGCTTTATCAAAGCAACAGCATTTATTTATATATTTGAATATTCTATTACATTTTATCCTTATTTGAAAAATGAATTCACAATAGAAAAATGAAAGAGCTGGTAAGATACAAAGGCTTAAGTATCTTAATAAACAATTTGGGACAAAGACTAAAGGGAGCTGAAAGCAGTGATTTGTCAATCTCAATTAAAGGTTCATTAGAGTTAAGCAGCTTGTCCGTGTGTTGAGGTATACTAAAAAAAAGAAAGAACATATGTGGAATGCTTTAGAACTATATCATCAAAGATTGGGTTTAAAAGGTGAAGTATAATCAGAGATATTACGGTATAACATTTTGTAGCTCTTTGGGAAGAAAACCCACTGTTAAAGTCATTTATTATAATGTAATTTTCTTATTACTATTACATTTTATAATGACATATATATTATGTGATTATTTATCCAATGTAGATTTCTCCCCTTACGCTATAATCTTCCTGAGATTTTTTTCTTTTAACCACTCTTCTGTGAGAAATTAGCAAAATGACTAGCACTTAGATGGCTACAATAAATGTGTTGAATGAATTAACGAACTTGCGTGAATATTCTTATAGAAAAGCTACCTTGATGTTGGTTTGAAAGACATGAACATTTTAAATATTGATATATGCAGAAAAATAGCTCTCTGAAAAAGCATAAATCCCATTCTTGAGGTATTGGGAAAATCTAAAAAGGATATAGATTTATTTGTTTTCTTGTGAAGGAATTAATATGCAACTGTGTTTAAAAAAAACCCCTATTCCAGCTGAATATAGTGGCTGACATCTGTACTCCCAACACTTTGGGTGGCTGAGGTGGGAAGCTCACTTGAGGCCAGGAGTTCAAGACCAACCTGGGCAACATAGTGAGAGTCTATCTCTACAAATAAACAAACAACCTATTCTGTTGTATTTAAAATGTTCAAACAGAGAAATTGGCTCCTTCAGGAAAAGTATATTGTATTGAGAAACTGTGTTTTAAGATTTTGAAATTTTTGCTTCTTATAAGTTGATGGTGTGGTTACCCTGAGGAAGTAACATAAAAAACTGAAACTTGCAGATGTTAGCCAGGTAAAAAGTATAGGAAATTTATTTTAGATAGAAGGAAGAGCAAGTGCCTATATATGATATAAAAGCAAAACTTGAAACATTCAATACTAGAGGTGAGATTAAATAAATTTTATGCATCCATACCTTGAATACTATGGAGTCATAACAAGGAATGAGATGGTTTAGTACAAAGATGTTATGTTATTGAGGAAGAAAACACAGGTGTAGGATCCTGTTTTCTTGAAACAAACAAACAAACTAATGTGGGTAGTGCACACGGAGAAAAAGTGTCTTGGAGGATACAAACGAAAATGTTAACTGCTTTACTCCTGGGGAGTGAATGGGTTGGGGAGATTTTTCATTAAATATACTTTGGTTTTAATGAAAACATTTTAAACAACTTTATACATTTTGTAATGAATGATTTTTTTTTTAAAGAAATAAAGAAGATGTGGTAGCATGGTGGACTGCTCTTAAAGTGCATTTTTTAATAAACTCGCAGGAAGCATCAGGACATTTCTTGTAGCAATTCTTTACTAGACTCATACAAAATCAGTTAGGTTAGATTAATGATTTTCTAACATTTTTACAGTCGTGGAGCCTGTTGTTTACATTCAATCATAGGCAGAATTCCTGTATGTGAAAAGCGATGGAAGCAGAGTTGCTTAGTGGACGCTGGGAGTGAGGGGCCTCTCTCCGTGTTCCCCTCCCCTCATAATCTTTTGACAGCCCCTAGGGCTCTGCCGAACACAGTTTGAAATACACTGGTCTCTTCCCGGGATGCTTTTGATTTAGTCCTTCCTGAAGGTCAGAGGGATATACCAGCCCTGTGATTCTAAAGCACAAAGAATAAAGAATGCCTACAGGTAACCCCTGAATTCCCTCTTGCCTTACAGAAAACACGTTTAAAGCAGGAAACATTCATGTCATGTAAGATGTTTCCAGATGTACAGTAGAAGAGGAATAGTTTTTATTTTGCATTTCTTGGTTTCAGTGTCTTATAATTGTACTTCTTCACATGCAAGCTTTATGATCTACCATTCTTAGATATAATGAAACAAACAACTTTAAAAAATAAAATATTGTTTTGTATTTCTATAAGAATATGCCTTTTCCAGGTCTGAGCAATTGAACAAAGAAATACATTTTTAAAAGCATAAATAGTATTTAATAGTGAAATCTAAGCCAATTTTAAAAAGAATTAGCCTTCTTTTAGGATGTGCACAGAATTTTATATTTACTGTTTCATGCCTGATGTTTGATTTATGGGATTTTTTTCAGTATTAGAAGTGCAATTTCTTAATATCATACATTGTTATGTTTAACTTGCTTGTGTAATCTTAAATGTTTTGACATAAGCATGCTGGTGTGTTTAAACAATTAGGGAAAGCATGCGTCACAATTTATTCATATAAACCTAAATTTTTGTACTGTGCCTTAAATGGCTTTATTTATTTTTATTTTTAACGTGTGTGTGTGTGTGTGTGTGTGTGTGTGTGTGTGCATGTCTCTGTGTGACTATAGTAGAGGGAAGCGAAACAACCATAATATTGAAAAAGAAAAAAAAAAACCTCTCCTCCCCACAAGGTGGTACTGTGGTTCTTTTACTCTTTCAAAAATCTGTGTCTAGAACTGATATTTCTCCACTTGTCTTCCTTCCCCCACCTTTACAGGTGATCTTCAATTAGATTCTAATAAAAATGAGAAATAATTTCAAAGGAAACCTGCCACTTTCAGGTTTGAAGTAACTTGCAAGCAACTAAAAATTCTCTATTTAGCCTTCTTTACAAGAGGTTTTTTTTTTTCCTTAGCTTTTTGCCACTTTTAAAAAGTTCTTGTACAAACTTTGGTCATAGTTTATAACATTTTATTTATAGTTTTTGTACTATATATACTACGATAGTGGATATAGAAGTAGTTTGTTATAAAGAAATAACAATATTAAACATCTTTAAAATGTTTCAATAAATGAGTGTAAATGCAGCTCGTTGTCTTTAGGTAATTCAACCTCGTGGGGTTTTAATTTTCTCTCTTTTCTAACAAACTTTCATGATAAAGAATTTGATCCAAATCTCAGTTCTACAGGTAAAAATTACCGAAAATGTTTTTTTAAAAAAGCATTTGAGTAGACATAGTGCTATTAATTTCTGTATCCTTCAGCTTCTTTGAAGATTTTAAAAAATATGTTCATATTTGGATAGGGAACATCATATATAAATTTGTTTTTTTCTGTACCAAGAACCAAGACAAGTAATTGCAAGACTGGGTTCCAGTCTCAGCTTCCCCACTCGGCTCGCCAGTCGCGGGCAGACGCTTGTGAAGCCCCTGCATAGGTTTCTGGGTCTGGCATCAGGGACACCGTGACAAAGAAGCCACGGCGGCTCCTGCCCTCGGGCAGCGGCGGCCTCAGGGGTCTTGCATAGCAGGAATTTAACAGTTGGCAGTGGGGCGAGGGGACCTGTGTCTTAAGACTGCCTTTACGTAGTAAGCAGAGTTCTTCCTTGACTGCCCGTTTATTGGGGTGGCTCGGGGAGGGGACTGATGGAGATTGGGGGGTTGTCTGGGGGAGGCCAGGGTCTAGGGAGTGGAAACAAATCTTTGATGAATTTGGTCACAGTAACGAACGTGGGAAGAAAAGGAGAAATGAAAGAAGAGAAGGAAAAGGATTCTGCGAGAGATTGGGAAGGCAAAACCAAGGGAAAACACAGAATCAAAAACGGCAGCAAAAACCAGCGAGGAGAGCAGGCAGAAAGTAGAAAAGAGGAAGCGGAGTGTAGCGGAGACGGGGCAGGACGCTGGGCGCTCGAGGCTGCGCATCCGTTCTTTCGTGTCGTCCTCTCGGGGAGCCCGCAGAGACGCGTCTTTAGTCCCGCTTAACGGATGGGAAAACTCCGACCTTGAGAGGTTAGGTAACTGCTCAAGGTCACCGAGCTAAGTACCAGAGCCAGGGTTCTCAGCGCTGCTCGACCCGGATCCGGGCTCCGGCCGGGGGCCGGCGCGGGGAGAGGACGCGCAGGGCGGGCGGAGCGCAGCCGGGGCCGGGAAGGAGCCGCCGCGCCAGGAGAGCGCGGAGGCGGCGGCCGGGCCGGGGCCGTTTCCTCCCCAAGCTAGAGCGCTTTTCAGGGGCGCGGCCGGGCAGACAGGACGTCCCCTCCTCAGCCGGAGTGTGGGCAGGGGAGCGAGGGCCGAGAGTATTCCGGGCTCCGGTGCGGGGAGAAGCATCCCGTCCCTTCGCTCCCCGTCTCGCCCAGGCTCTTCCCGCGCCACACTCGGGTCCCCCAGCCACGGCATGGTTGGGCGCCCCCCTCCCGGGGCCCACACCTCCCATCTCCGCCCGGCCCCACCAACGTGCCGCGAGGCCTGCGGGCGGGGGCTGCACTGAGTCGGTGCCGCGTTAACCGCGGGTCTCAGTGCTCACGCACCGGGCTGGGACGACGTGTCCCAGCGCCTGGGCTCGGGCGCTGCCAGGGAGCATCCGTGTAGATGAGACTAGACTTACAGACACGAGGAAGCCCGGGCTATTTGCAAACCTCACAGTAACTTACATGAATATACACAAATACATGCGACTGGGGACGTGTGTCCGTCATAGGCAGTAAAAACAAAAGGACCGCAAGGAAGAAAGAATAATGCCCAGTCTATATTGTAAATCGATGCAGCCTCCTGTTATGAGCGCCCTATTCGATGAATAGCTCCTGCCAATCCTCAGTGATTATTCAATGATTATTAATTGACGAGACACCTTTCACCTGAAAATGGCTTGTCTGCATTGTCTTTCTCCGTAGAGAACTGCGAATTAAAGTTTCTTTGTTAGGGAGAACAAAGAAGAATCCAAATTATTTCAAGGAGGCTTTAGCATTTGCCTTGGCAAACCGTTTTGCTAAAGATCAGCCTTCCCTGTTTGACTCGCCCCCTCTCTGTCACAGACGCAGAGTTGTCTTTGGAACGAGGCTAGTGCTCCTGGTGGGTTTGGGGGCTCCCTCTTCTAGAGATTAGCAATTTAAAGTTAAGAGGAAATTTAGAAGCCTCCTAATACAACCTTTAACATTCACATCAGAGGTAACTGAGGCCTGGAGAAGTTAAGGTTGTCTTGCAAGTTTGTGCCAAAGCAGGGACTGGACCCCAGGTCCTGGCCCTGCGCTCTGCGTGCTTGTCAGAACCGCGGCTCCCAATGCCTCTCCCCACGTGGCCCCGCACCCCACACTCGTCCTCCCTCTTGGGAGCCCAGTAAAAAAACCCTCCTTGAAAGTTTGTCAAGAAGGCAATGTCTTCTTCCTTTTCATTTTAAAAATTATTTTCTCTTGCTGTCAGATTCATTCTGACATAGATCAGGAGTGGAAAAGTGTGTGGTATAGAATAGAGTCATTAGTAAATCCATCTCGTTTTTTGTTTCATTTGACAGCAACACATTAAATTAATCCCTGTCCAAAAGAATCACATTAAGGGAGCTGTCAATGCTAATCCCCAGCTCATTGTTGCTCCCTAGCTCAGGGTTGACTTTAATAGGTCGCGCTGACATTTGTTTCTTCAGAGGCACATCGGTGACTTTATCCAGACCCAAATCTGTTCCCATCAAAAAGTCAAGGCACCCACAAGTTTTTACAGACCCTAAATTCTCTGGGCTTAGGGTTTGTGCTATTTTGGAAACGTTGATTCACACTTGTACTTTATCTGAGTAAAGATGCTTATAACAGTAAAAAGAAAGTAAGGTAAAAATCCTCCGGGGGTGGGTGGCAGGGAAGCTGAGTAAAAAGAATTTAAAAATAAAATGAAGTTGCTATTGCTCTGATACTTATTTATAGCATCCCGTTTTAGCTACCATTGTTGTCTACATACTTAATTGTGTACAAACCAGATTTGAGATTTAAAAAAACTTGGAAAAAAATAAAATGGTTGAGAGGAAAACAGATTACACAGACTAATGAAAGAAAAACTGTGGAGGGAGAGACAGGGACGAAAAAGCCTGGAAACATATAAGATAAAAAGAGCTATAGAATGTATAGAGGAAAAAAGGAAGTTTCCTGTAAATCCATGTAGTAATTTGGATAGAAAGAATTTAGGCAGTACAGAAACTAGGAAGAAATATATTATTATAAGATTAAAACATCCCTCTAACGTTCAGAAACCATCATAATAAAATGTTTTCTTTAAATGGAATCTCTGTGTTTCTCTCTTTTTTCTCTTTCACTCCTGCACCCCTGGACTCTGCCCCCTCCCCCACTGATATGGATTATCTAGCTTTGTGCTTATGATATTTACGGATTCCAGATCTGACAATCATATATTAGCCTTTGTCCAGGCAGTGAAGAGAAAGCAGAGGACTGCTCCAATCTTAAATCATTTGACCTGTTCTTAAAATATGCTTCCCACCTGATTATTCTTATTTTCATAGATGTTTGGCAAGGTTTAGAAGACAGAATGGGAACTAAAAATTGAGAAATGATCATCCATTATTTAACAAGGTTATAGTGAGTGATTATTGTACACATACTACAGATTTGCTATATTCATGCATACCAGGAAAGAGGTATGTATATTTTATTTTTGCTAATTGAACAATGCTTTATTCATCTACTGCAAAGCGGTATTGCAAATCTTTTTGTCAAGTGAAAACTCATCTCTCTCCATTCTTTTCCCCTGAAAATCTATATTTTCAAGTAAACATGGTATAGTGGTACATTTTACACTCAGGATTTTTGCTATTTTAATTCCAGTTTTGTTTTACTTTTATTGTGGTTTTTGCCTCCTTTTGCTCCCTTTATGTCTTGAGAGTCATCTCTGGGCTGTAAGGGCAAAAAAAATACCTTTTTAAAAATTGATACATAGTACAAATTTTCAGGGAAAAATATCTTTTCTTTTCTTCTACCCATCCTAGGTTCATGGCTGAAGCCCCTGTAACAAAAGGCAGATTAATAAGAGACAAACATACGAATTTGTTTAATATAAGCTTTACCTGATATGGGAGCCTTTGTAATGAAAGGAGGACCCGAAGAGACACTTAAATCTGAATTTTTTTATAGTAGGTTTGATGAAGACTGGATAGTCGTGGACAAATATGATAGGACAAATGGAGTAAGTGCTAGATGTGACAAACTGGGGGAAATTCAGCAAGGCCTGTTGATTCAGATTCCTCTCTGTGTCCCTTTGTCTACAGAGGTAAGGGTGTTTCTTTCCTCTGGGTACAGGGAGGACATCTCTCACATGAGAGTCTTATGAACTGTTCAGGGGAAAATAGTGGGGGAAGTTTAGGGAGCCCTTTCTACTCCTGCCGTTTCGTCAAGTTCTTTTAGCTTAAAATATTCCTTCAGCTTAAAATATGCCAAGCTTTCATATTTTGGGTTAGCATGTCCTGAACCCCATAGGGACATAACTACTTTTGAAGTTACTTTTATACAGTCTTTGCAAAACACAGATTCATTGAGCTATCTATTAAAAGCCATTTCATTTATTTTTATGATTGAACAACCGAGGTTCATTCAGAGAAAATGGGCTAGGGTTTTGGTGGCCCAAACAATAAGACTATAAAGGATCAGTAAGAAAATAACTACGCATGCATTCAGTACTCTCCAGAAAATGCCAGGAGTATAAGGAATAAGAACTTAGGTTCATATTTTATCAGTGGACTAAGACCTGGTTGACATTTTAGAAATTGTTGGGTTAGAGCAGACATGAATGGAATGTTAAAACTTCAGGGACTCCAAACTTAACAATACCTTGTACTCAGCACAGTGTCTTGTATGTAGTAGGCATTCAATAAATAATCTTTAAATCAATAGTGAATGTGTGTGTGAAGCATGCATGGGGGAGGGAATGCGGGCTGGAATGAACACAGATAAAAAACAAAAGAGATGGCCAGAGGAGTGGCAAAGTTGGACATGGTTAGTTGTGGAAGTAGGGGTAGTTGGTGGCATTTCACTGGGTTGAAATGACTGAGCAGCTGGCTCTGTGTGAATTAATGTAGAGGGTAAAGCCAGTAGGCAACAATGCAGTGGATATGTAAGTACTTATCCTTTGGAAATGTGTTCATATGCACTGTATTCATGGTCAGATGAGAGCTTTGCCTTCAGGGAACATATATGTTCAAATTTAGATAATTGAAACATCCTTCCATAGAAAGGCGTGTGTGTGGAAGTTCTTGGTTTAGCCCTCAAAGCAATAGAGCCCATGCCACTATGTGTAATGATGAGCCAGGAAATGACTTTCAGCCATTGAACTTCTGGGTGACTACATGGTTCCCCTTTACGTAAATAGGAAGGACTCCTCCTCTTCTTCCTGCTGGGCAGGGGAAGCAAGGCATGCCGTAAGATAAACCAGTGGTGGTGGAGACACCACTGGCAGACAAACCATTGGCAGAGGCCGGGGTGGGGTCTGGGGTGTGGTTGGTTTGGGGATGGCTACAATGGCAGTGGGGTTATGAGGTGGGGAAGAACTTTCTAGTAGAGTACACCCAGAGTCACCTCTGGGGCCCTGGGCCATTTCCTTATACCCCATCCCCTGCATCAATCCTCCTACTGTTCTTTTCTTCACTAGCTCAAGGGACGGTTGGCTGCTGTCTTTTTCCACGTCTGTCTCCTGTGGTTTTTGTCTGGAATTTTCTTCATCTTGTGCAATAGAGCCCTGGTTCACTGCTTTTGTCCTATCATCCATCTGACCTTGAAGCAAATACAATATTTTTGATTTTTAAAAAGGATTGTTGTTTTTATTAGCAATAATGGGAATGGAGGGAAGAAATATAGGTGAAAGGGTACCCCCATTTTCCCTTTCTTTTACATGCTTAGACATTTATGGAAACACAGTACAGTATATATAGATGAGGTGTGTTTCTGAGGGTATGCGAAGGATGGAAATCAGAGGCACCACTTCTCTAGACAGTTGTCACAGGAGTTGGAGGAGAGGTCTGGGATAAACAAGGTCTCTGAGGATGGTGAGGATTTGGAGAGGGATGTGGGTGCTGCTGGTGATATTGAGACTTGAGCTGGGTGAGGTAGGGTCAGGGAAGAGGAAGGCAATTCTGGGACTTCATTGTCCACTAAAATCTCCTTGCTTGCTATTGCTTCTGGACACAGGCTTCCCCACGGGAGAGCAGGGAGAGGGTGAGAAGTGGGACACACACTCCGGATTGTTTCTAAGTGCTAGTAATAATTTTCTCTGAGCTGTCAATGGTCTTTCGCTACTGACCTGTGGCATATTTTTGTGACACTGTTGTCTGGGCTACTGAGCTAGGCTGTGGACTAGAAAGAAGATCCAAGGGGGAAAAAGGAGGTATATGAACCTATGTACTTTTAGTTTTGTTCTATTGCTTCTAAGCCCAGTGAAAAGACTGTAACTGACAACTACAACCCATTTTCAAACTTAAATTATATCTGTGTAATTTAGGTAGAAAGCCCCTGGGCAGGTATGGTACTTTTTTCTGTGCTTGCCAGGGTATCAAGCATACTGAAGGCATTTAGCAAATAATGATAATAATTTAAAGCAATGGGAGCGTTGGGTGTATAGGGAGATAAGAAACTGGAAGACTGGGGCCCACTAATAATTAATAATGTCTCATGAGGTGGTCCCACTGTTTTTGGATTTCAAATCCCTTTGTTCAATTTCTTGCTGGAGTGAATTCCACACAAAAAAGAATAATCTTTAATTTGATACTTAGTCACTTCAGTGTCCTGTGCCGAGCTGGTTAAGATTGCATATTCTTATGAAAATAAATGCATTCATAATCAGTCAGATAATGTTGCTCCCCAGGGTTTCTAAATGCAAAAGCAAGAGATCATATATTCAGATATGTGGCTTCAAAGTCATAGGATCATCTGAGAAGTTCACATTCCTTATTTTTTACTTTTTATTCTTGGAATTGAAAGGAAAACAACACCATAAAAATTTCTAATTAAATACATAATGAAACAAGGCCCGGCATTCACAAGTTAAGGCTTCGCAAGGAAGGAATTCTTGTCCTTTTGTGTGATAGGCTGAATCGACAGACACTTGAATACTATGACAGGATGACTGGAGTGTGCCTTTGATTGAGGTTTAATTACCAATTTTTTTGCTGCCCTTTGTGCTTACACCCTGAAGAGCTGGGGTCTGCCATAATTTATTTGGGTTGAAATAGTCAGAGCCATAGAATAGAGCAGCCCATGACAAGACTGGAAAGAAGGCAAAATGTGTCTTGTATACTCATCACTTCTTCCAGTGTGTTCTTTTCCCGTATCTAGTGCACCCCTTATGCCTGCTTCGGATTTGGTTTAAACTTTCCTTTTCTTCCCCATGTCAAAGCGTATGATCCTTTGCTTTTCCTAACTGACCCCATTCCATTTTAGATTCCGGTTTCTTAATATTCTTGAATCCTTTCCTTCTTCTGTATCTTCTTTGCCATGGTCTTATTTTGAGTTTGTACCATCTTTTGTCTGAATTGCTGGAATAGCTTCTTGAATGGTATATTCAGTCTGGTCTCCTTGTGGGGCATCCTTCACCCTGCTGTTAGGCTTTTCTTCCTGGAACACAGATCTGCTTTTGTCTCACCTCTGCTTAAAAAATTTGACACCCTGCCTGCATCAGTTACGGGGTAAAAATCATATTCCTAAGCAGAGCATAAAAAGTTCTCTGTTATCTGGTCCCTGACTATCTTCCCAGCTTTATCAATTGCCCCCTGGCCATGAATCTTTATACATGGGCTTTTATAGGCTATCTATTTATGGGCTGCTTTGCTCCATCTATACCTTTGAATGTGACATTTTGTCTGCTTGGACTGCCTACCAAGGCTTACCTTGAAATTATCTTACTGTACTGGAGGGGATAATTGTTTCCTCATTACCACACTTCCTTTTAAGAGAATGTATCCTCGGACTAGGGGTGGATTAAGGCAGATTCTCTTTCTAAGGAATTGATATGGAGACACAGAGAGGTGAATTATTTGGCTGTGGATGTTGGATGAATAAGGTCTCACAGTCTCAAGTGCTGATGTGGTCATATGTGCAAGCCAAGAGAGCTGATCTATAGGAAAAAGTGGGAATATGGAGCAGATTGCAGGAAAAAGTGTGTATGAAAAATCCTTAGGGGCCTAAAAGAGAGAAAAGGAGTGAGCACCATGTTGGTTCCTGTTGGCTTATCGATTCCTGTTTGAGTCACTCTTGAGACTGCAGTTGCTTGTGAGATACTCTTAACTCTTTATGCTAATATCTTCTTTATTTAACTGGCCCAAGTGAGTTTGTGTTTCTTGTCATCAAACGATTACTTTTTAAGACTCATGTGTTACATGCAATAAAATTATTTGTATATAGTATATCCATCTTCCCCAACAGGCAGAAAACCCTCTGATAGAGACATTTAAGAAAAATTTATCTTGAGATTCCCAGCAGTTAGCCTAGCTTTCGTTGGTTGATGATATATGTTTGAATTTCTCATTGCCTTTTCTAATAAAAAGCTTATGAAATTGCAAAGTTGGTGTTGCTATCACAGTAGATGGCAAAGTGTTAGGTCTTCCAGTAGCATATTTGTATTTTAATAAGGACTATCCGGGATCAATCCTTTGAGGTACAGAAAAAGACACAAAAGTGGGAATTTGTCAGTGTTGGATTTGGGAATTTGTCAGTATTGGATTTCATGGGGAGGTATTTTGGGAGCTTTTCAACATCTCTGAAATTATAACGTATCTGTTCAGGGCCAGCGGGGCATAGGGACAGGAGCAGAAGGAACTGTCTGAGGGACAGGACTCCTCTGCAGGAACTGATTGAGTGGGAACCATGACTGGGACCTTATTGCCCAGAACTGCATTTATTTTCTCCCATATAGTTTTAGATAAGCACTGATCTTCCAGGAAAAACAGAAATAGTCTTAGTAAAACTAGTTAAAACTCTGAGTTACTTGAGATAAAATCACTGTGGGAAACTTCACTCTGAATCAGTGTATTGCTCTTTAACTATTGTTGTCTCTAATAATCCACTTTCTTTTACACGTTCTATATTGGTGTTACTCATCGGATGATAACAGACATCAAATAAACACGTTTTTTTCTATGGTATGAATTAAAGAAGATGTTGTCATATTATAGAGAAGACCTCACTACAGGAAAACTAAACAGGCGGGATCATTGAAATTAGCTTGAGATGTTTCCCTCCCCCAATTTTTACCTTCCAAGATATTTGATTCATTAGAATTCTCGATCTCACCTTCTAATCAAGAGATGTACATTTTCACGTTCTGTTCCCCCCCCCCCGCCCCCATTACAGTATATCAGTAAGCCTTCTCCTTTCTGGTTACACCAAGCCAGGGCAGTGAAACTGTCATTTTCTCAAGCTGCTGTCCTCACTGGCTGGCGTTTCTGTTGGGGCAGATGCCTTTGAGAACATCAGGCTTCAAGAGACCAAAGCCTGTTTAAAGTAAAGCTTCTTTAAACAGGGAATACATCCTTGTTAATACTATTTCTGGTAAATGGGCCACACATTAGAGGCTCGCTTTGTTTAAGGACTTAATAAATTCGACTTGTGCTTAGAGGTTATGGTCTTTTTACATTAAATGTAATTATAATAGGCTAGAGGTGCAATGTAGGCATGTTGTTGGATAAATACATAAACTTATGAATACTTAACAGATTCTGGGCTTATATTGTAAGGTTTATTTCTCCCTTGTGAAAATGTTATTCAGCTCTAGGAAAATGTATGTGCACTGTCCTCTGGAGGATCTATGAACATAAATGGAGGTTAAACAGCTGGACAGAATGCCAATGCTTTAAAATATAGCTAGGACTCAAAGCTGGAAAGCAAAAAGGCCTCCTTGGCTTCAAAGGTAGCCAATTAAGTTGCAAACACTATTGATAATAGTTTCTTTATTCAGAGGCTTATTATATAAAACACCATGCTGTCTTGAAACTGAAGAGGATGCCGTGCAATCGCCTCCATAATCCATAATTGAAAGAATCATAAATGTAACAATTATTTCCCTGTATGATTGCTTTCACAATTTCTTGTTCTCTGCAGGATCCTTGTTTTTTGCTTTTTTTCCCCTTCAGCTCATTGCAACAATCAAGCAATTATAGTGTGATTCATATTTAAGATTAAATTTTGCATGTCTACTGAGGTATATAAAAATCTCTATTTTTCATAATTGTGAACTATGCTTATATAATCAATCAACTTTTAAAGTAACTGTTATTGAATTTCATAAGTTTTACCAATCAATGACTTATAATAAAGCAACGTGATTAATTTAAAGATGGATATAAATGGTACAATATTCAAATTGGAAAAGCTTCTCCGTATGATGGAAAAAAGGTAAGAAATAAAAACAATTCTCATGTGGGGTATTTAATTCAATCTTTAAAAAATTGTATCATCCTCCAGAAGCTATTTCTGGCTTTAAGTACTTTAAAATGTTTAGTAATGAACGAAATGAAGATGTTATTAGTTCTCAGATTTGATATTGTCATTCTGCAGATTTCATGCTGTGACAGAGGACTCTTAGGAATCTATTTTTTTCTTTGCTATATTTAAGAAGTTCAGTCGATACTTGTTTAGGAGTCATTGTTCACCCAGGGTTGAATCGGAGACTGGCCAGCTTTTCTGGGAATCCTCATGTAACAGGGCGTAGCTCGAGTTTGGGGAGAGGGAAGAGGCTCTCCCTCTCTTCCTGCCCACTCCCTGCTCCACCTCCAATCTAGTGGAGAAAAGAGGGAGAGTGGAAGCGAGCAGGGAAGAGGAGTGGAAGAACTGAAGGAGAGCGAGGCAACAGTTCCAGAGATGGTCCTGTGCATTTTGAACATGCGAAATAAAAGCCGCTCTTTACATACGTGTAAGTTCATGCTTTATTTATTTAAAAAATTTAAAAGCCGTCAAATTATGTCATCTTAACTAAAGCTAGCAGCACTTTATTGGATTTCAGACTTTATTTAGAAAACACCCAAATATTTCTTTCCATGTGTAACCTCTGCATTGTGACAAAACTCTTCATGTTTTACATGATCTCAGAGGCCATCTAATTCATTCTCCTAATTGCGCAGGAGAAACCTGAGTACTCTATATTATAATTAGGGTGACTCCATACTTGATTGTCCGAACCTGGATACTTTTGAGAATAAAAGGGGTTGCTATTAATAATTACCTCAACAACAGGTGTAAACTGGGAAACCAGGATTTATGGGCACCTTGATTATAAAAAATCGAAATTAAAATTGCCAGACGGTTGAGTCATTAAAATTAATTTAATTGCTTTTTTAGTGTTCTGCCATTATGACTGAGGGAAAAGTTAAATTGGAAATTCTAATAATAGCAAACATTTTTTATCACTTCTTATGTGCCAGACATTATTCTGAGCCTTTTATTTGTAGAAACATGATTAATCCTCATGATAACCCTATTCAGTTACTGCACTTGTCCCTATTTTATAGATGAGGAAACTGACACCTAGAGAGGTTAAGTTACTTGTCTATGGTCACAAAGCTATCAAGTAAAAGATCTAGGATCCAACTCCAGTTATTTTGGTTCCAGAGTCCGTGTCTTGACAGCCATCTTATTCTGCCTCTCATGCCTCTAATATTGATGTTTGCAGAGGAAGGTCTCCAATGGCAGTAATATTTGAAGGGCTGAATACATTTCAAAGATTTGCAATTCTAGGGCCTTAAAGAATTGGAGGCCCAGCGTAGGAGGTTGTGAAGTAGATGATTAGAGACCAAGATAAAACATCTGTATCAGAGATCACAAATTAAAGAATCAGGCTACAGTTATGAATGACCCTCAGTGTGCTTTCTGACATGTGGATCTCACACGTGGTGTTCAGGAAGCAGAAGTAATAACAATGTGGCTACCTGGGTGAGCAGGCAGAGGTAGAAACAGCATCCAATGGAAGTGACAAGTAAAGGTAGCGAATAGAGGTTCCTGACCATCCATTCAGTCTACGCATGAGCTATATGCACAACCTAGGCTTCAGTTTTTGTTGGCAGAAGGGAAAGAGTTCCTCTTGCTTCCAGGGAATAAAAGTATGAAAGGGAGCTGGTGAGTGCAGGGATAAGGAGAGGCTTTCTAGTCCATGCCCTAAGGCTCCTTGTCACAGCCTCCAATCCTGGTTACCACTAAACTGCTGGAGATGTCAGCAGAGGTTCCACCAGGCTGATGTGCTCAGAAATCACGAAGAACCACTGTACTGATTATATTTTGATTTCCAGCTCTCTTCATAGTGGGAAATGATGAGATTCAAGAGCTAGGAGCAATATACTGCCAGTTCTTTTTTTTTTTTTTTTTTAACAGAGACCTTGTTCTTACATGCCAGTTCTAATTCCACATAATGTGAGCTGTGTTGATTTTTTTGGTAGTTATTTTCATCCTTATCACCAAGACATCTCTAGTCCCAATCATTTATTATGATGTAGATTTTGGTATAGACATACATTTACCACATACGCTTTTAAACTCTTTGACATATTATGTTTAAGTTTTCATTAAAGAATATGAGAATACATTCATTCACCTCTTTTATTGATAATTCACTCACCTGGATCCCAGTTGTATTCTATTCATTAAACTGGCAAACTCAATCTTATGTTGGTCAATCTTACTCAGGACCCCTTTATTGAATAGTGCTACCATGGGAAGCTGATATGGAGAAAATAATTCCTGTCTCTAAAGTATAGAGGTAAGGAACAAATGCCAGAAAGTAAAACAAAACAAAAGATAAACAACTTAATCAAAAGCAACGAAAAAAAAAAGCAAATGATAGTAGGAATTACTTACATTAATTCTCAGCGATTATAGCTTAAAAGTGTTTTCACCAGATATTTTATCCTACCTTAATATATTTGAATATTATCATGTATTTTTTGCAAAATGAAGTACAAGGACAAAAATCTAAAAGAAACAAATTATATTATCTTAAAGCTAAATAACATCTTTATAATTTGAGATTATATACACAAAGTGCCTATATATTTTTTCCATGTGTATTATTAAAAAAATCTTCCAGTTTTAAATTAGGAGGGAGCCCAGAGGTTATCTAATTCAATTTTCCCCTTCATAGGGTGAGTAGCCAAGAATCTTTGTTGGTTCAGAATCTTTTTTTTTTTTTATTGTGTGTTATTATAGGGGTACAGATGTTTAGGTTACGTATGTTGCTCTTGCCCCCCCTGCCCCCCCAAGTCCCAGTTTCAAGCGTGTCCATCTAGAATCTTTCATGCCTTGCTCAAGTTCGCTTCATAGCACAAACAGAACTGGAATCCAGGTTTCCTGTCCCTCGGTCTTCAGCCCCTTCAATATTTTTGTGTTCATTTAAAAATATTCATATCATGTATATTATACAGATTGTACATCTGTAAAACTAGTGCTGGAAGACAAAGGCGGAAGTTTAATTCAGGAAAATGCAATTTTTTTCTCTAATAAACTCATTCCTGTGATGCACACAAAACATCAGCTACAATCAGCAAACCACATAATAACTCTAAATTCTAATCTCGCTTCCATCACTGACTTTATGCAGTCTTTGGTAGGTCTGATCACCTCAATGACAGTTACCCATGTACATAGTAGGAAAAATGATGTCTTCGCTTTCTGAGACAGGGAAAAGGTTGCTTTTTTTTTTAAAGCAATTTTTTTCAACAATTTGAAAGGACTTTGAAAATTCCATGTTATAGACATACTATCATGTTTTGATGAGAAGCAAATTACCCAAAGTACTAGCGCTATTGGTTAAGCAAGGCAGAAAGCCTTTTAGCATGATATCTTCTGTTTATGTCTTTGATTTCAGTTCTACTCTTTTCTACAGAATTAAAAATATTTTCTCTTATATATGTTTTTCTGTCTTGACCAAATTCTTGTTAGAAATAAATTGTTATAAAACTATGATAACTTTTCTTAACTTAATAAGCCAAGCTAAATCATTCAAGTAATTTCCCCCTGGATCCCTGCCTTATCTGGATAGACAATTGCCATTGTCACATTAAATGGGTAATTACTTAATCTTCATTATTTTCTGATATCATAGCAGAACCAAAAATAAGAGAGCGTGAGCACTGAGGGCGAATCGTGAACATAAAAGCGTAGCTATTTAACTTTTTTTGTGTATATATGTTTGTATTTTTTTGGAGGTGGTGGGGACAAATGTTCTTTTCAAGTTAGAGAAATAAAAATGAAGAAAGAACCAAAATAATCTGTTTTTAGAGTATTATTTCTTAAATTAAATGCTTAGTTATAGTATTAGACTATATTTCATCATCAGCACATGCAAGACGTAATTACAGACATCATTGCAAATATCTGATGTTTTTTTTATAGGAACTAACATTTGAATCTATTTGAGGAAGGCCTGTTTGCTGCACCTCATTTGCAGCAAACAAATAAAATGCTTATTCTTCTTGTTATTCATTAAAATATATCCATTTTAGTCTTGAAGACATAGGTTTGAATCAAAGAGGTATCTTTTAAGTAGAAATATTCCTTGCAATTAATATGTTGGCACTTATTTTATGGTGCTGATTATATTTTTACTTTAACCATTAGAGGGCACATTAGTTCAAGAGAAATTAAACAAAAAGCACCACAATAAGATGGAAATAGGTTTAGAAGCGGTAGGCAGAGAAAATTTATGTATTTAACTCTGCTTATTTTCACTCCTTTCGTTGTCATTTGCAATACAATTTATTAGAAATTTTTTAATCTGAAAAAGACTTCAAGTATATGTAGTTTCATGTAAGAAATAGCTCTTCACTTTTTATTGCTAGCTACTACTCCTAGGAGAATGAGGTTGGCCTAGTTGAATTTGATGAGGTTGACTGTTATGTGACCAAGGAGGACATAATAAATCATGGCATTTGAAGAACATCTTGAGTTCAAAGGTACGTATGATTAGGTTATTATGAAGTAAGTAAATGCCAGTCCCCAGTTTTGTAGTTAATAAAAAACGGTGCCTAAGTGTGAATGAATGCAGCTCAGCAACTAGGCTTCACGGCAAATATTTATAACCTTTAAAATTTGGTACAAATTATAGAGAGAACAATAGATGGCCCTGGAGTGAACACAAGGCTTTATTTCACTGGAAAGACTTGACTGAGGTCATAAACTGCAAGAGGGCAAGCAGCTCAAGTGGCTTATGAATGACTGCCGAGTCTCAAAATGAGTTCATTTGTTTTCAATCTACGGCAAACTGTTATTATTGCTAATGTTCAGTCTTTTCCTCTAAAGGCTGCAGGTTTTTAATCTGTAAAGGCTGAAATAGATACCAGCAAGCATTCAACAATAATACTTTAATGGTGTCAAGTTAAAGGGATACTTTAAATGATTAATTCATTAACTTATTTAATAAAATTTATTGAGCACCTACTAAGTTTCAAGTTCTGAGCTGGGTGCTAGGGAATAAAGACAGATAATATATTGTCCCTGGCTTGAGAATACATTGTTTTTATTGCCCTGTGATTTATAGAGAAATAAATCAGCAAATAACTGTAGCGTACAATAACTTTATATATTAGTGGGAAAACAAGAAAGAGATTTGTCAAACCCACTACAAAAAATACTTCACATTATATTTTTTAAAGGGAACTGAGTGGTTAGGCAAAATCATTAGTATATACTGTCTTTGGTTTAAGACTGCAGAACTGCTCTGGTAATATTTTTCTCTAAGAGTCAATTATACAATAAATTGTAGTAATTAGTGGCATAAAACAAGGTAATAATGTAATTAAAACCAAAATATTTACTTGCTATAGAAGATACTTTTATGCATCTTAATTCTGCTCCTTGCAAGCTAATAATACTCTATAGGAATTTCTGTGTGGCTTTTACATCTGGTGGTTTTGGAATTAGCATGTACAAAGAGAGCTCAGAATTATGCTTCAATTATGATTTGAATGATGATTTGAGTCTGAGCATGAGTTGTCAACAGAATTGTGAGCTGGGGGACAAAGAGATAAGAACTGTTAGTGGGATAAAAAGTATATTTGCAGTCACTTACTTTAAAGTGCCTTTTGTTTTAAAAGAAGTAATTAATGTTAGGAAATAATTGGTTCAGATTCTTGATTTTAGAGTTATCACTTGGTTGCTAAGATGAAGCCTTTTCAAAATTACTACACGATATGCAATGACAGGAACATTCAGTTGAAGGTAGAAAATATAATTGAAAAGCTAGCTTTTGAGTGCCTGCTCATCACCCTAATTGATAGTAGATGAGCCTGAGGAATTAAATGCTGTAGTTCAATAAAAAATGTGTTTAGCTGAATTTCACATGATGATGCATGGTTTTTCTAAGCACTAAACACTATTGCTGATATTTTCATGTAACAGCAGGCTTTAAGTGGAGCCTGGTCAGTATACATTAACTATCATAAAACAATCATTAAGTCAAAATTTCATGCAAAAAATGGATTCAGATATAGTACCTAAAAATCATTGAAGGTTTGGATAACCAAATTAGAGCATTCATAAAATTCATAAAATCTAGCCATAAAGAGTAATGTTTTAGATGTATATTTATTAACATAGAAAGCACATTACAGAATAGATTATACAGCATGAGTCCCAATACGGTAAGAAAAAACCAACATATATAAGAATGTGAAAAATCAGAAAGGACATATACCAAATGTTAACAATGTCATCTTAGGCAGTGGGATTAGGGAGGTTTTCATTTTATTTAGGTTTATCTGTATTTTCCTAATTTTTCTACAGCAAATATATTTAATTATTTAATAAAAAGGATATATTAGTATCCAGTCTGCCCAGTATTTAGCAGGAAATTTTTCATATTACTTTGGAATACAGCAGTATACTCTTGTTCATATTGTGTTGGTCCTAACATATTTATAATTCCTATTTATTCATGTGTCCTCTGTTTTTACATTTACATATTTTCTTGCAACAAGTATTAAAAATTCAGCAAAATATAACACAGATAACACCTAATTTGTCTTACACAAATAAGAGGATACAGTGAATTCAGAAATAGAATAAAAGGACAATTAAATAATGGATCTGAATTTTAGCTTTGCAAATACAGCAGAAGTAAGTATGTAAGATTATGTGAAGCAAATTATGTATAGAATGTGACCTGAGCACATAGGAAAAATGAGATGATAGAAAAGAAGTCCAAATTAGACAACATTTTAGGTGTGCCCATGGGGAAAAGGAAGACAGAACTATTGGTAGTGACTGGCCAAACCAATCAGTCAGGGCAGGAGGTCATCCTTTGAAGAAAGGTAGGTGGTGAGTCAGCTAACACCCTGGCAATCAATTTTTATAAGGTTGTATCCCTTTTAACGAGGAGAAAGCTTGGCCCAACTGATCTTCTCGAAGAGAGTTTATTTTCTTATTTCTATTTAAAATAATAGTTTTTGGCAGATGCATTCTCAGGGCAAAGTCTCAGATATCCCATCAGTGTGAACAGTTGAACCAAACATACAAAAATCAAATGAGATGGATGGATTTGAATGGAGGTTCAGCAGGATTTTCCATTGATAGGGAGAGCAAAAATGGCCCCTGAAGTATTTACTTGAGAAAAACCACACACACATATAGATACACATATAAAAGCTCTTCAGGGCATTTCCACTCTGGGTCAGATGGGATCACGCTGTAAGAGAAGAAATTGCTTTGCCAGTCAGTATTAATAAACATGAAGTAAGCATTTATTAAGTTGTTGAAAGTAAATGTTATAAAATCAGGGCTTAAGGGAGGAAGTTATGTTTCTCGGGATGCAATATTAAGCTTCTTTCTGCCTTTTCTGATTAAATGAGATACTCTAGTGGGTGTCTTACTTTTTCTATTTTATAGGCTGTCTTCATTCTTACATATGGAAAATGGTTTTTAACTACTAGTGAATAATCAATTTTTTATTACAATTTTATTAACAGTAAGTAATTAAACAGTTTCACAATTTTATTTGGAATGTTGGTTGAAATATCTGGCTGCAATTTTTTTCAGTCCAAATGAAAATTTGTAAACCAACCATGTTTCAAATTATCCCTTTTAACTGATGAACTTATTTTCTTGAGGAAGAAAGCTTAGAAAATTTTCTAATTAGTGCTAAGACCTGATTTTCTGTGGCTCACAGCTTCATTTATTCTACTTCTTCAAATTATGCTGTAGGAAATGTCTTTACAGCTTGGTGTTTTCTATTGATCTCTGCAATTGTTCTCAGTAATTTAGAAGTTAACTGTGTAGTGATTTTTCAAGAATGCGCTGGAGCCTTGAGTCAGCACACACTCTATTCCATGAAGCCAGGGGGCAAAGCTTCTTGCAGCGCCCCCATCTTATGGCTCCATACATAAGAGTGGGGGGCATGGACCCCAATGGTCAAGTTCATTTCCTCCACGTAAACTCTTCTATTCTATCAGCCTGCAGTTCGTGCCTTAAATGTCTCTTCCTTCATAAAGAGCTTGAGAGGGGATTTGAATAGCCGGAGTTTACCTGAGAAACTAAAGATCATTAATTGGAAAGGTGCTTCTGGGCAACAGGCAATTTTACATTGGAATGGTTTCAAATCTAAGAAAGTAGTTAATTTCTCTGTGGAAGAGGATCCCGTTTTCTTCTTCTGGTGCCCTTCACCATTGCAGTTGGCTGGTTTAAGGCACAGCAGAGGGAATCTGACTCCTCTCTCATTAACCCTCAGAGTTTCTCTCTTTCTTTCCTTTTCCATTTTGGCATTAGTGGTGCCTTCTAGGGATTTTGGGGGCGATGTCTTACTTTATTTTTATGAGGAAAAGTTAAGGAATATGTTTGAAGGAATATAATGTACAATAGTTATTTTTCTTAATGCGCATCTGCTACTATCAGAAAGAGTTTTCAAAAATAAAAATTTTCATTTGTTAAAACGAAAATGACAAATTAGGAAAAATAGTTACAATAAATGTGATAAAGGTTTACTATATATATATATAAAATATATGTGTGTGAGAGAGAGACACAGAGCAAGCTTATTATCTTACAAAAATATTAAAACTCCAATCAAAATAAGGGGAGAGGACAGGGGCAGATAATTCAAAGCAGAAATAGAAAGATCTAAAAATCCATTGTTATTAATAATCAGAAAATTAATACTGAAATAAGATATATTAGAAAAGTTGCCTATCATTATCATCATTTAGTATCAGAATGGACTGATAAACTCCTATTTCATTCAATGGGTTATAATTCTTACAGCATTTATTTTTATGCTTAAATTTCCTCCAGATTTGGTCAGTGGGAGGAGCTCCAAGCTGAATCTTGCATCTTTTTGATGTGATTCCATCATTGTTTTGAATACATTCTTATTTTCTGGCATAAAAAGATATTTAAGGCTGATCCGAATTTTTTCTGCCCCAGACCTGGAATCAACATTTCTACAAGGAGCTCTTCTTCTGTTAGTAGAGAAGGGTATTTAGAAATGAAGATAGGTATTATATGTGCTCATTTGCTACAAGGCCCCTTTAGTAGTCAGAACTTGTGTGTGTGTGTATTAAAAATCAGAGGTATCATGCTGATACTTCTAATTTTAATCCAATTCACAAAGTTCTTTACTTGCCTTTCTTCATTACATATTTGCATGTCCCTTCTCCTGCAGTGAGAACTCTGGTTTCTGTCAACATTAACACATTTACTCATTTGCTCATCCCTTCAAGGTATATTAAATAGTTTCAGAATTCATCCATTTTATCACCACAAAAACAAACCTACTAGGACCATTCAAGATTTGTTTGCAATTCTTTTATTTTTTAGCTGGTGCTTAAAAGTAATTTGAGTGAGTTATTTCGCCTGCATTGTTTACATTATTTATTTGAAATAGTTCTGTTGATTATTTCTGCCTGCTTTTAGTTTTAGATTGTGAGTTTTCCCCATCCTTGTTGATCTACTTTTGGTTTTCGAGTATCTAGGACATTAGCATACTTCCGAAAGCATATACAAATGTGTGCCAGCTTTAATCAATGCTTCCTCCATCCTTTTCATCCCACTTCCTCTACCTCTATGTAGGTAACCAATTTTTTTTTCAAAAACAAGCATATTCTTGTATGCTTCCTACTTTCCTTTCTTTTTTATACAAAGGTAGCATATCATATATACATTTTTCACTGATGTAAAAATTACTCCCTATCAGTTTACAGATATTTTCTTCATTACTTTTTACTGCTTCATCATACTTCACTGTGTGTTTGTACCATAGTCAATTCATTCAATCTCTTATGTTAGGGCTCTTAGATACATTTCAATATTTTTTTAGTTGCAAATAATGTGGCAATGGATAACCTCATATTGTCGGAGGTGTAATTTCTGGGTAAAAATCCTAGAAGTGGGATTGTTGGGTTAAAGGTAAATGTGTACGCAGTTTTATTAGATATTGCCAAAGTCTTCTCTGTTAGGATTGTATCATTTTGCAATCCCACTGGTGGTATATGAAAGTGATTTTCTCCCAAAACCCCACGAACAGAGTATATTGGCAAGCTTTTGAATTTTTTCCAATTCGAGGGGTGAAAAATGGTATCCCAGTGTAATTTTACTTTATCTATTATGAGTGAAGTTGAACATTTTTTTCATATGGTTAGAAGCATTTTTAAGTCTTTCTTTTCTTTGGTGAATTGACTGTTCATGGCTTCTCACTTTTCTATAGGATTTTTGTTCATTTATTCATCATTTTTCTTTTTATATCAGTGATGCTAGCTCTTTTTCTGTGATACATTGTACAGATTTTTTCTCCCAATTTGCCATTTATCTTTTGATTTTGCTTGTAGTGTTTTATGTCAAGCAAATGTTTTTTATTTTTATGTAGTCAAATATATCAGTTTTTCTTTTATTGCATCTGGATTTTGAGTCATGGTTAGTAAGTCTTTCCCTACAGCCAGGTTATACAAATTACTATGCTTTCCCTTTAGTAGTTATATTCTTTCATTTTGTTTTAATGTAGGTATCAGGAATGAATTCAATTTTATGTTTTTCCAATGGTATTAGTTGTTCTAATACCATTTATGAAAACACTCATCTTCATCTCAGTAATTTGAGATACTACCTTTATCAAATTTTTTATCAAATACTTTATCAATTTTTTTTTTTTTTTTTTTTGAGACAGAGTCTCATTCTGTTGCCCTGGCTAGAGTGAGTGCCGTGGCGTCAGCCTCACTCACAGCAACCTCAAACGCCTGGGCTCAAGCAATCCTACTGCCTCAGCCTCCCTAGTAGCTGGGACTACAGCCGTGTGCCACCATGCCCGGCTAATTTTTTCTGTATATTTTTAGTTGTCCAGATAATTTCTTTCTATTTTTTTTTAGTAGAGATGGGGTCTCGCTCTTGGTCAGGCTGGTCTCGAACTCCTGAGCTCAAACAATCCACCCGCCTCGGCCTCCCAGAGTGCTAGGATTACAGGCGTGAGCCACCATGCCCGGCCTATCAATTTTTTTTAATAAAGGAAAAATTTTCATATATAGTTGGATCTGTTCCTCAATTTTTTATTTTAGTCCATTTGTCTGCCTGTATAGTCATTCATCAGTTTTACATTGTTCTATGGTATCTTCTAATATCTAGGAGGGCTTGTACTCTCATATCTTTTCTCTTTCAGTGTTTTCCAAGTGTTCTTGCATGTTTATTTTTCAATACAAACTTTAGTATCAGCTTGTTTAACTCTAGAAAAAAGTTTGTAAATATATTTTTTTATTGGGATTGCATTAAATTTGTAAGTTAAATTTAGGGGAGAACTGCTATCTTGATGATATTGAAATTCTCTAATCAAGAACAAAGACCGTCTTTCTACTCACGAGTGTTTTATAACTTTATTAGTATGAATTTTGAACTGAACATTTCTTGTTCAGTTTGTTCCTAAGTATTTTATCTTTTTTGTTGCTGCTGTAAATGGGTTTTCCCTTCCATCATATCTTGTTTATTATTTGGGTATATAAAGGTTGATGATTTTTGCATGTTAATTTTATATTTTCTTACCCTGAGGAATTCCTTAATTTTTGAGGTAGTTTTCTCATTAATTTGCTAGGGCTTTCTAGGTATATTAAAGTCTTCTCTAAGTAAAGATAGTTGTACTTTTTGGCCTCCAATTCTTATGCCTCTGAGGGTTTTCTTTTGTCAAATAACATTGACTAACATTCCATCACAATGTTAAATACCAGTGAAAATAATGGGAAGCCTTACTTGTTCCTGACCTTAATGGTAATGCCTCTAGTCTTTACTCAATAAGTAAGGTGCAGGTTTTAAAATAATATGTATCTTATCATGTTAAGGAAGTATCCATCCATTCCCATTTTCTCAAGAGTTTCTATTAGGAGTGAATGTTACCTTTCGTCTAAGTTGTTTTTAGCAGCTATTGAGGGAGTTATGTAATTTTTCTCTTTAGAACTATTTAATACTAATATGGTGAATCATGTTAACAGATTTTCTGGTATCATATTGTTGTATTCCTTGTATAAATCGCACTTAGCCATGTCATATAATTTTCTTTAAGTGGCGTTGGAATCTGTTCACTAATATTTTACTTAGGACTTTGCATTGATATCTATAGGTGATATTAGTCTATAGTATTAATTTTGGTGCTTTTTAAATACAGAATTTTGGAGTTTAAAAAAATTTTTTACTTTCTGAAATAACTTATGTAGCATTGGGACTATTTGGTTTCTAAAAGTTTGGTAGGCCTGTTTTTTAGAAAAGTTTTTTGGGAGGATGGAATTCTTTCATAACTTCATTTATTCCTTCTATGGAAACTGGTATGTTAAACTTTCTATCTCTACTGGAGTCAATTTTCACAAGTTGGGTGTGGTGGTTCACGCAAGTAATCCTAGCACTCTGGGAGGCTGAGGCAGGAGGATTGCTTGAGGTCAGGAGTTTGAGACTTCATCTCTACTAAAAAACTAGAAAAAAAATCAGCCAGTTAACTAAAAATAGAAACAAAAAATAAGCCGGGTGTGGTGGCTCACGCCTGTAGTCCCAGCTACTGGGGAGGCTGAGGCAGGAGGATCGCTTGAGCCCAGGAGTTTGAGGTTGCTGTGAGTTTTAAGGCTGACGTCACGGCACTCACTCTGGCCCAGGTAACAAAGCTAGACTCTGTCTCAAAAAAAAAAAAAAAAAATTTTTTTTTTCACAAGTTGTATTTTCCTAAAAAATTTTCCAGGTTATCTAAGTTTTTAAATTCATTTGCACAGAGATAGACAAAGATGTCTTTTTTAAAAAAATTATTTTTAATTTAATTTAATTTTATTTCAGAGTATTACAGGGGTACAAACATTTTGGTTACATAAATTGCTTTTGTATAGTTTGTGTCAAAGTTATAAGTGTGCCCACCACCCAGATAGTGTGCATTTTACCCATTAGGTGTGAATTTACTTATCCCCTCCTCCCCCCTGCCACCTACTTGATTTCCAATGAGTTTTATTTCCATATGTGCACAGATTAATATAATGTGGTATATGTATACCATGGAGTACTACTCAGCCATAAAAAGATGTGTTTTTACTAATAGCTATTTCATCCTTTTCATTTCTTAGTTTGTATATTTGCACTTTCTTTTTTCGATTAAATTATCCAGTGGTTTGTGCGATTTGTTAATTTTTATACAAGAACCAGAATTTTGATTTTTAAATTTACTCTATTGTTTTCAATCCTCTGTGCCATTAATTTTCACTTTTATCTTTATCTGTCTTTCTAATGCTTACTTCTCATTTACATTGTTGCTCTTTTTGTAGCTTTTTGAATTGGGAATTTTATTTAACTATTTCCGTTATTTTAATTAATATAAATATTTAAGGTATGAATTTTTTCTGATCACTTCCTTAAATGTGTCCAACAGACTCTGACATGCAGTGTTTGTATTACTAATAATATTCAGAAGCTTTGTATTTTCTGTTTATATTTCCTTTCACCTTTTTAAGATAGCTGTTTAATAAAATAAAAAAATTTTCAGGTGAGAAGGACTTTTTTTTTTTGAGACAGAGTCTTGCTCTGTTGCCCGGGCTAGAGTGCCGTGGCGTCAGCCTAGCTCATAGCAACCTCAAATTCCTGGGCTCAAGCAATCCTACTGCCTCAGCCTCCCCAGTAGCTGGGACTACAGGCATGCGCCACCATGCCCGGCTAATTTTTTCTATATATTTTTAGTTGTCCAGCTAATTTCTTTCTATTTTTAGTAGAGACGAATCTCACTTTTCCTCAGGCTGATTTCAAAATCCTGAGCTCAAAGGATCCACCCACCTCGGCCTCCCAGAGTGCTAGGATTACAGGCATGAGCCACCATGTGGGGCTGGAGAAGGACTTTTTGACTGCATTTTTTACTTCTGGTTTTACTGCATTCTGACCGCTGTGTGTTTTGTAATATTTCTACTTTATACAATTTATGATTTTTTTTTGTCAATATGTTATATTTGTCCTCTAACATATTACCAATTTGGGTGAATTTTTCATGTGCACACTGAAGAAATGTATTCTTTATTATCAAGGTGCAGTGTTATATTTTACATATGTATTTATAAGATATATTCTATTAATTATATTGTTTAGATCTTCTATATCATTTATATTTTTCTGTTTTAAATATTTTTCCACTTGACTGGTTTTTTACTGAAAGTGTTGTGCCTAGAGTTAAATTTTTCTATTATTTGTAAATTTCCATCTCTTTCTCCTTGTGCTTTGAATAGTTTTTTATTTACATACGTGATTTTTTGTGTTATTTGGTGCATAGATATTCATAACTGTTCTATCTTAAAGGTGAATTCTTGCATTTAGCATTACATAGTGTATTTTTCTTGTTTAGTGCTTTTTGTCCTGAATTCTATTTTATGTTGGGATTAAAAACTCTGCTTTCTACATATAGCAATAACATTCATCAGGTGTCAGGCAGATGGGAGGGGAGGAGGGGATTGGTATATACACACAAAATGAGTGCGATGCGCACCCTCTGGGGGATGGACACGCTTGAAGCTCTGACTCAGGTGGGGCAAGGGCAACATACGTAACCTAAACATTTGTACCCCCGTAATATGTTGAAATAAAAAAGAAAAAACAAACAAAAAACTCTGCTTTATTATTGTTTCCATTTGTATTGTGTATCTATGCTGATAGCTTTAATTTTAATCTTTTAAAATCACTGTTTTAAATGTGTCTCTTGTATATAGTGTAGTTGGGTTTTGTTTTATCAACCTATTTGAAAATATTTTTCTTTTAATAGGCAGTGTAAACTAATTCACATTTATTGGTATGACTGATATGATTGGTGTTAACTCCATTACTTTACGTTGTAATTACTGTGTATATTATATTTACTGTATTTCTTTCTGTGGTATATATTCTTGCTACGTTTTAAAAAGTTCCTTTTGGTATTTAGGAAAATTTATGTTTTTTCTATCAGTTACCCTTGTATTTATAGTTTTTACAGTTCTTTTAATCCCTTTCTTTCTTATTTGATTATTTACAACAGTCTGTCAATATAGTCTGCTTTTTAATTTTTGCTTGTATATCTCTATATAGCTGTAATCAATGAGTTGTACAACACTGTCTTCGACTTTTTCATTTACATAAGCATTTTTACATAAGCATTTCTCTGCCCATATTTCATATTTAACTCTTTATTGTTATGATAATATTCTATCAAATCAATATGTCAGAACGTGCCCTATTTTGGAGGTTTGTTTTTAGTTTTTCAGTGCTATAGTAATGGTAATACAAATACCTTTTAATAATTAAAAAAATTCTCTTTGAATGATTTTTCTCCTATTTCTTCTTAAGATTCTTTTCTTCCTTGGCTTTTCAGAAAGTCCTTATTATTTAGTTTCTGTCTTCTCTTCTTATGACTTTTTTTAGCTGTTCTTGGGCTTCAACTGTCATCCAAGTTCCTGAATCAACCCACTTAGGAAATTTGCACTTCTAGTCTCATTCAAGTGTTAGCTTTATTTGGACAATACTCAGGTGCCTCTACAATGCATAAATGCAGTCCTTTATGAAGTACATACTGTGAACCAAGATCCCTTTTAGGAGATACAGTAGTATCTAGGTAGTAAGTAGGCTATAGTTTCTATTCTCAATAGGATATAGCTTCTACTCTCTGTTCTCAAAGACCATGTAGTCTAGAAGAGGTTACAGGCATTCAAGTACCCTTGCAATAGAGTAATATGGTTTATGACAAAGAAGACACAAAGAAAGGTTGACCAATTCTACTGGGTGAGGGAATATCGGTAAAGATTATATAGAGATGGCGACATTTGGGTTCATATTGAAATACAGGTAGCTGATCACTAGCTAGAAGGAGTGTGCAGTATGAGTAGGGGAGACGTGGAGAGAAGGGCACTGCAAGCAGAGAGAGTTACCCAAATGAAGATATTGAAATACAAGCCAGATAGACTATTCAGTGACAATAAACATTTGTCCAGTGAAAATGAACAGCATGGATAATGGTACTAACCAAGGCAGAGGACAAAGATAATGACTTTAGTTTTGGCCCATCTAAATTGGAGATACTAGTGCCAGAGGAATGGTTTGATATATGATGACACTGGAGTTCAGGAGAGGCTCTGGGCAGGAGCTGTAGAACTGTGCTGTCAGCCGTGAGCAGTTCCTTATTTCCAATCGTTGTAGCACATGTCTACCTAGATATTCTACCATCACCTGAAATTCAACTAAATTAAATTCTAACTCATCAGCTTTTCTCCTATGCTTTTCTCCCATCCACTGTCAAGACACCCACCTCCACAATCTAAGCCGTAGAGGTAAGCTTCATGCTTTTCATTTTTATTGTTATTGCCAAGCTTGCCTATTATCAAGTTCTATAATGTCTTTCTTCAAAATTTCTCAAGTGGAGTTTTCTAGGTGTCCAAAAACTTGGATTTCAGTCCTGATTCTACCACTAACTGGGAAGGTGATCAACTTGTGCAAGCAATATAACTTTTCTAAGCCCTAGTTTGTTCCTCTGAAAAAAGAACTTTGAATTAGATAGTCAGCGAATTTCCTTCCAGGCATTTAGTCTTATATATTTTCTTTCTGATTATGATGCCAACTAGCTTTATATAACTGCCTCCAAAGGTGTCCTGGCTTTCTGTGTCATTCCCATTCAATCCCATGCTTATAATTTCCACCTAAAGATTCCTTAAACACTAATTTTTCATGTGACGTTCCTCTTCAAGAACTAGCCTAATGGCTTCCTTTTGCTTACCAAGTCTGACTTCTTCATAAAGTTATCAGGATTCTACAAAATGATTTCTCCCTTGCCAAATGAATCTGTCATTACCTTTTAACATCATCCCTTATCTCCAGTCAGTCCAGACTTCTGATGATTTCTTCCCAGAATTTAATCCTGAACTTTTCTCTACTTGAAAATCTAGTATCCTTCCCTCTGAATTCTAAGTCATGTTTCAAAGATCAGCTCAAGTTCTCTCTTTCAGAAAGACTATCCTGGACCATTTCAATCCTCAGTGTTCTTATTGCCTCTTATTTCCAAGAGCATTTGTATTCTGTGGCATGATTTAGCACTTAACTATCTATAGGCTTGATTTTTGACTGATTTCCACATGTCGACCATCTTCTGTGGATGCCACAGCCTACCAGAGTATGAAGCCCCACATGCCATAAATACATGTTGGTTTATTTGTTTTTAGGGTCATATACCTTACTCAAAAAACCCAAAAAGCAAAAAACAAACAAACAAAAAAACAAATCCAGAGCTCTGTTGGAGGGACGGCCTGTAAGATGATAAAAAAAATCATACCGCAGAACTGACATGGGAAATTGAAGAGCCAAAATAGTCTATTAAATAGAAAATTAATTCTTAAATTCTTTTTGGTGTATTTACATGCAGTTGAAAGTTGGGCATTATGGCCTCAAGTATCTTTATTAGAAATTGTGCGTGTAAAAATTGTCTATGCTACTACAAAAGCATTCCAGTTTTAAGGATGTCACTTTTAACTACTGGAGAAATTTAGTGCATTTCAAGTTATATATTATTTTAACAAGTCAAAGTATGAAAATAGATTCTATAAATATGTGAAGAAGGTGCCACAAAATAGGCCAAAAGGACTTGGTTATGTCTCTAGGTAATATTTAGCTGAGTTTTGAAATTTGAATACCTTTTGGACTTCATAAATTATTTCTATTACATTAGGATTCAAAAGAAGAGAGAACTTATCTGCCTCATGTCATCTTTGCTCCACATCTGTCATCAAATACTTACCTGTTTTTGTAATTATTATATAGGAATTTTGTATTTTGTAAGGTACCTTGAAGTAATTTTAATTATTATGATAAACATGCTGCAGAAATACTATATGATTCTATATGACTTTCTTTGGTATCTTTCAATTTTTGGCTATTCTCTACTTATAAGAAAGTTTATTTTGACATACCACTGCATTCAGAAAGTTTTAAGTCACCTAGATTAAAACTAGGAGAAAAGACAGGTCAGCGTACATTCAGAATTTACATTTTAACTCTCATGGGCCTAAGACAGGATACTAAAGAGAATCATGATTCATATTCTATGTTCTCTAAGGTGGAACAAGTGTCTAGACTCCTGAGAGCTGAATGTCAGCAGGCTTTAACACAATGATTCTCAGTGTAGCAAAAGTGGTGGAAAACCACATCAAGGACTGAAAAACCGAGGGGAAAAAAGCTGTCTCCTAAAACACAGGAGACTCAAAGAAGATGAAGTATGGCAGAGACCTTGTGGTTTCCATCTGTTCAAGAAAAACTTGAGTAAACATTTTAGTTGGTTTCTGTTGCCTGCTCCATCTTGGTGCTTGCTTACTATTCACTGCACCTGTATTATACATTCCTGTTAACTAAGAGTAATCTGCTTTTCTGTGATTTGGATGTAATTCTATAGCTCACTGGTCATAAGTGATAATAACTCCATCAAGTGATTAATGTTTTATAGTTTGCAAAGCACTTTTACAAACATTATTGCATGGGATCCTTATTGTAAGCCTGTGGTGTAGATAGAAGAGACATTATTTTACTCATGAATAATTGGAAGCTCGGGATAGTTAATTGATTTTTTCCAAGATTGCACAGCTTATGGAATTATGTGTGAACTGGAACCTAGGTCTCTTCACCCAAAGTCCAGATATTTTCCTATTATTCTTTAACTGATATTATGAAATTTGTTAATGATGACATTCATATGTGACTTTGACTAATGGAAAAATGGCAATAAAGGTGTGAAAGGACTCACATTTCATGGAAGGATAAGAATGAAGTCTGAGAGTCCCCTATGTTGCTTTTCTGATGTAATCATAGAATTGTAGAATTTGAAAATTAATAAATCAATGGGTAGGTATAATTTTTTGGATTATTATATACAAAGCCCTACAGTTAACCTAAGCTCTTATACATCTTGTTTTCAAATTGTTTCAGAGAGGGGGCTCTAGTCTCTCTCAATATAACCCTTTCCAGTCTTAACTTCTCTCATCACAAAATACTTATTTCTGTCTAACTTAAGTCTTGACTGCTGTCATTTAAGCCCAAATTCTTTTGTTCAGCAGGAGCTAGTGTAAAATTTTTATTTATAGCTGTGGAAGGATGCAGGAAATATATTTGAATGATTTCTGACTGTCGACAAGCCCTAACAACCAATAGTCCCAGGCACTGAACTGAATGTCTTTTGGCAGGGATGGCTATTTTGAGAGGAAAAGACAGAAACTGGCAAAAAAACCTTTTTTCATGCAGGTGTGATTTTATGATGGAATTTTATGACAGAAACCAACCAAGTGTCCTTTATATGGTTTACGATATCATCAGCTCCTAGACCGAGATTTCTTTCTCATTATTCATGTTTATTTGGCTTAAAGCAAATTAAAAATCAGACAAGAAAATTGTGATATAATTTTGATTTTGCAGATGTAATGTAACTCCTGAGCAGCTTCAGAAAAGTTCGCTTCTTTTATTTGTGCTACTCAGTTCTGTTCTTAAAAGTGTGTTTGCTTTCTCAAAGGCGGAAATTGTGCTGGTCTGTGTGGCTTGTGCACTTTTGAGCCCTCTCAGCACTTCATATTAAAGGCAAACAAGGAAAACTCTGCGTATTGTAGTTATTTTTCTAGCTTTAAAGATTTTAAAGATAGGATTTTGAAAATTAGTTCACTCTGAAGAAAAAAATTGTAGCTGGAATTCTCTCACTATGGTATATGCTGATGCATTTCTTTGCTATTGTTTACATCAATCTACAGTAAATGGGGTAAAATCATGGCAGAAATTTGTGTTTTTTCCTTCACAAGGCATCTTAGAGCATTTTCCATCCTCACAGCTTTCTTATGAGTGGTCATTTTCCCATTGTAACTTGTGACCAAATCTGAATGGAGCTGTTGCGAGCATCAGGCCAAAATACAGCATCTATAGGCTGATTAGTCTATACCTTTTCATGTCTACCTCCCAGTTCCCCTGACCCTAGTTCTTTATAAGCATTGCACAGACACATACACTTTTCCTACATCTCCAAGCCTTCCTTAGTATCTATTTGTAACCCCATTCCATCTACTCATTATCCAGTGCCTGATTTTCTATTTTTCTTTGGGGATCTCTCATTTGGTTCCTGCTGCATTGGTCTCCCCTTTTCCCTTTTCTCAAGCAGCTTCTTTCACCCATCACAAGCATATCCAAGTTTAAAAAAAAATTAGAAATCTGTATCTGTCCATGTCATTGCAAAGTTTAATAGCATTTGTGAGTGGATAGCATCTCTGCTTGGCATACAAGCATTAGATATGACTCAAACTTGAGTCATGGACATACAAAGCATGCATTCAAATCAATTTTCTTTTTGTTTGTAGTCCTTATTGTTATGGAGTGAATTGTGTCCCCCCCAAATTCGTATGTGGAAGCCCTGACTTCCAATGTAACTGTATTGAGATAGGTTCTTTAAGGAGTTAATTAATGTTAAACCAGGTCATAAAGGCGGGGCCCTAATCCAGTAGGACTGGTGTCGTTAGAAGAGGAAGAGACACCAGGCCCATGCATGCACAGAGAAAAGGACATGTGAGGACACAGTGAAAAGATGTCATCTTCAAGCCTCTTCAGAAACCAACCCTGCTGGCACTTTGATCTTAAAACTGTCAGCTTCTAGAACTGGGATAAAATAAATTTCAGTTGTTTAAGCCACCTAGTCTATGGTATTTTGTTATGGCAGCCCTAGCAGCCTAATATACTTATACAAGGCTTGAGTTTCAAGACATGATTTTAGTGGAATTACACTTGAACATCTCAAAATGATATACTTAATTCCTATCAGCATCAGTGTCAATACATAATTGATTCAACCCTGTTATCATGACACCTGGGGGCTGTAAGTTAAACACTGATTTCAGTGGAAATGTAATTAAACCTTTGGCCCATAGTTCATATGTGCTAGGTAATTAAGTTAAAAACACTTATTCAAAATCTTATGTAGGACACACTTTGGGGTCTGCATTTGTCTTGAGCGCTCTGCATCCTGAAAGCTGAGCATTTCAACCTCTGACTTAGGGCTAATATTGATTTTGATAAGAAACTGTAAATATTAATGACTTATCCTTACTTAAGAGGATATACGGTATAACATAATCTATGTAGCTTGGGATTTCAAGGTGGTTGTTGAGAATGGCTCCATTAGTGATTTGCTTTTTGAAACTAGAGTCTGTAACCTCATTAATTTAGGTGATGCATAGAGAGTACATATTGAAAATCAAGTTCAGTTTTAAAAATGATAAAATAATTAAAAAATATGAACTGTAAATTACATTTTACACGTACAACACAAATCAGAGTCTTAGATAATGTAGATTTAAGTTTGATTCTAGTACTTGTTAATAGGTGGTAGCTGTTGGCTGATTCATGCACATGTGCACAACCTTGCATGCATAGGATATGGCCTCTAAAAAGCTACTCTGCAGGGGACTGCATCCGTTGGGGTTCAGTCAGGAAGCAGGGTCATTAGGAGTACTATGGGAATAAGAGATTTCTCATAGGAATTAGATCTGATGCAAATGTCAAAGGAACTGGGGGAGTAAGGCCCAGAGAAAGAGTTGGAGAATCAGAGAAGGAGTCCCTAACCAGTATGTCTGAAGTATTGGCCAAGATGGACAAGGGAGAGCTTAGAAGGGAATCTTGAGAAGGCAAGCACACACAGCTACCACAGTGGGGTCATGGAAAAGTCTTTGGGAAGCTATTGACTCTGTGTGGCTACCACCACTGGGGACCACAGCTGAGCAGCTGGCAGTGTGCCTGGGGCCACTGTTGATTGGCAGAGCCATCAGCTGCAAGGATGAACTGAGCACAGATGACGGGAGAGTGAGGACGAGCTGGGACCCACCAGGCACCTCTGCATCTGTTTGCCACCATGTCTGACTGTGATTTCCTTCCAAGAGGAAGGAAAGGCTACTGCTTTACTTCCGTCTTCCAAATCTTGCACAAGTTTCTTTTCTGGCCAGCTCGAATCTGGAAACTTCAGGGTTCTCAACTTAACCAAGTTGACAACGCACAGCACAGCATAGCACAGTATAAGACTATCAGTTTCTACAGGCTTTGTAGGACAGAAGAGTTAATGCTTGTGGTTTAAAACTAGCATCATTCTAGAGGTGTTATTTGAGGGTTTTTGAAAGGTATACCTGCTGACAAATATCCCCTGTATCAGCCAGCCTGTCTTCATTGGTGTCCAGGGTACTCACCATTAGCTTCTATTTTGGGTTAAGGTACTATGTCTATAAAAATTCCCAGTGGAAATGCAAAATTTTAGAGAGTTAATCCATTAAATCTACTAGTTTGTAATTTATATAGATATAGTATCTTATCACCTTGCTGGTTTAATATATAAGAAGGTTTGGGTAGAGAAGATGGCAAAGGCTCTGATGTAATTGCAGAGGATCAGCTGAGATGAGTGTCCTGGTCAAAGCCCCTAAAGATACAGGGAGGGAGTATATAAATGGAGAAGAAAGGGTGTAAAAGTGGAATTTTCCTACTTAACTATATTTCCTAATAATAATTCTGCTTAGAATTAGCCTCTCCACTACACCGCTCAAGGACGAAATTACAAATGGTACTTGTGAGATGTTAATATTCATATTTATGTTCATGAAGTTAACACTGGAATCATTTTCATTTTGAAAAGATATATAATGATGCAATGATTTGTTCTTTAGTACCTGGAAAATAAACTTGTTTTTAGGTTGCCAGGTTTCCACACATACTGTTTTAATTCAGCTTTGCCTGATTCTGTTATAAATCTTAGGATCAAACTTTAAGACCAGGGTTTCTATTAAGTGTTCTTTCCTTCCCTTCCCTTCTTTTTTGATGTGGTTCTTAAAACAAAATGCAGTGATGATTTCTGTCTCTGACCTCTGGCAAACTGCTGTCTCCTGCAAATTGGCTTGGATGCTCTCCTTTTGATGGGCAAGATTACAGAGACAGGGGCACCTGCAGGCAGCTACTTGTGTTCTGGTGACTGTGAGGTGTGATGTACAGGAGCAAAAGTAGGCAAACACTATAGATTGACATCAAGGACATTTGGGGTGAGCAAGTTCTTCTAGTTTAAACATGAGGCAGCAAGGTAAATTAATAAGGAAAATAGACAGTCATTTATACCTGCAGGCATCAGCAGGTATTTCAGCCAGGCTGCCGACAAAAGGTTGCAGCTCACCTGCATGGAGACAGCCAACAGTGAGGTTAAAAATAATTTGTTTTCAAACATTGTTTAGATACTTTCTACTCTGTGGTGACAGAGGTGTGTTTCGTTTCCTCTCCCCCATGCTTTTCCACTCCTTGACTCTTTAGCTCACTTTTGAGCATGCATGTGCTCTCTCTTTCTAAAAACATGCAGAAGCAATAAATCAGCTAGTTTAAGAAGACCCAGCCAACCCAACACAGATCGATTTCACAGGGAAGTCGATGGGCTGCTAATAGAATTACAACTACCTGTCAAAACAGGGAAAACATATCTGTGACAGTGACAAAGGGCAAATCAATTTAAGAAGAGGGTTTTTTTTTCTTCCAGAAACATAGATGTGGAGTACATGGATGTCTCTGGGCATCTGTAATTGTGAATAGAAACCATATACTTGGACCGTTAAAGCTAAGATTGTGTCTGTGATTCCCGGAGAGCACACTGACTCTTTTCTTTTCTTTTTTTTCTACGAGGTTTGTCTGGTAACTGTAACAATTTGCTCTGTAATAGAATATAACAGGGAACTGCTGCCTGAAAGCACATTTTATTAACTATGTTATCTGGAGTAAGTTGGTCTTGTCCATTAAGTAAATTATATTCCCACAAACTTTGCATTTTCATGTTTCCTGTGTGTCTCATTTCAGACATGGAGCTGTGCATTGGCAAGGACATCTATCTGGCAAATCTTTATCTTATAAGTCAACTTGATCATTTTCAGAGGCCTCGTAAAACTGTTGGCAATGTGACTTTTACTAAAAGCAATTTCTGTGTTCAGGCTTAGTTTCTTTAAAAGGAAATCTTAATCATGAGTACAACTGCCAGGCTCAACCCATTTTGTATCAACATGAGGCTCTTTTAGGTCAAGGACTTAATTTTTAAAAACAATCTAATATGCATGAATTTAGCCCAGCACCGTGGATTTTCTGCAAAGCAAACAAAAAGTAATCCTATGTTATAACAGAATCTGTCATTGTAATCAGGAAACACACTGGGTTGCATATTCACTAAAGCTCAGTAATCAAAGGTACCCCTAGTAAGCATGTTGCTGCCCCCTCACTGAAGAAGAGCTGCTGTGTGGCAATGTAGGTGGAAGATAAGACACGTGGTTCTGGTCTGCTACCTGCCACTTAGCTGCACGACTTGGGTAAGCCACTTAACCCCTCCAAGCCCATGTTCCTAATTCTGTACCATGGGCTACTAATAGCGGTGACTTCATACAGTTTTTTTAAAATTATTATTTCAAAATACAGTTGTTAATATGTAAATCTAAGGTACCCCGATGCAGAAGGGATGGATACCTGCGATGTCACTCATTTCTGTAATTTCCCTTCTACTGGGCCAAGGACAGCATAATCTGACTGGCCAATTTTTGCTCCAGGAAATCAAGTGAAGCTTTCCCATGCTGTGTTTAAGTTAACAGATGTATGAGAAGAACTATGTGCACCCTACACCCTCCCTTGTCATGTATTGTCATTTCCACCTCTACCTTTAGAAAACTGTCTCATTCCTTGGCCTTTACTGCCTGGGAAACTAGGTAATGTGCACTAGCAAAATGCACTGCGCGTTCTCTGTACCTTGTGTTTTCTTGGTGGTGGCTTTTTGCCTGGCATTGAAGGCCAATGATTCATCCTCCTGGCCCAACATGACCTTGCAGACTACAGCTCTCATGAGAATGAACTCATTTCCATCCCCATTCCCACAGTGGGGTGAGAAATAAAGGCAAGAACAAGATTTTAATTACTTTCCAAGAATGTTAGATAGCAACAAATGACATTAAAAAAAATTGCATTCCGCAAGGACTTAGTAATAAAACTGTAGCCAGCCCAGCTGTTTCAGAATGAAGTCTGAAAAGAGGGGCAGAAACCTAGTAACCTAGTATGATGCTCCACTATCGGCTTACATCAGTGTGCGCTCGCTTGGGCCTAGACACCGTTCACATTTTGTATTGCAGTTCCATGAAATTCATCTCAGAGCTCTCCCAATATCAGTGTTATTGTATTAGCATCATTGCTTGACATGAACAAATATTGACTGTAGCCTAAATTCTGTTCTACCTCATCCCCCCGCCATAAAGAACCTTGTAAGAAGGCACTATAATGCATCTATGTGCATTATAAAAATGCAAGTTTCTTTTGTTGTTGATAGAACAAAGTATAATTAGTCTTGCTATATAATTAGGATCATTATGTGATGATTTCATACTTAGGACATGTTGATGTTGTTACCCTAGAGCTACGCCTTCATCATCATAGTGTAACTGTTTCATTCCCTAAGGGATAAGCGCAGGACCGCCTGGAGGCTCAGGATTGGATGTTTTAAATATGATAGAGCTGGAGGAAGAGTGTTGAATGATTTATGGTCTCTGTGAGCCTCTGTCTTGAAGATTTTTGTGTAAGCCTACACTCTCTGCCTCAAATTCCTCTTGCTCGTGTGAAGGGAGAATCTAAAAAGGGCGCTTGAAAGGGTCGTCAAGATCTTAGCTTTGTGGTGGAGAAATCGCCCACTAATCTCATCACCTGATACCAGAGCCAAAGGTGTTCCCAAATGAAGGTTCAGAAGGAGAACAGGCATATCCAGGCTGATGTCTGGGCAAGGTGTTGGGCCTTCTCCCTGGTTTCTGAAGAGATGCGGTGGATGAGAAAGAGCCTATGGCTCAGGGCCAAGTGATTGGTGTTCACGTCTCACATCTGCGTCTTGTGGTCTGTGGGATGTTTGGTGTCTAACTTAACCCAACTCTGCCTTAGGTTTGCAGTACAGCATGTGGAGGAAAACAGTTGCTGTGTGGGCAAATGATAGAAAGCATTTTTTAAATTAAAAAAATGTATGGCACGATTATTATTTTTGAGAACCACAGGCAAGAACCCTATGAGGCACCATGGTTCTGCAGCCGGCGCAGTAATTTCCTTCTCTGCAGGTTCTCGGTTCTTCCTCCTTGCCAGGGACCTGTTGTGGCTATCTCCTCTAGCACAGAGCTATGATTGTCTGGGGAATACTGGTTAATTGCTGAGCAGCTAATCAGAACTGTAAAGGTCAGTGATAACAGGCAACAACTTACTCATGTTCAAAAACAGCAGGATGTGACAAAAGCAATTTATCTTGATAAATGCACTTCAGAAATCTATTGAGCTTATTTTGTCTCCCTCGGGCTCCGTCCAGCTTCATCTGCCCCTTTCAGTTTCTGCTTCTGTCCCTTCTTTGGTTTTTGTTTCTTGGTATTACATGTCACTGTCTGGCCCCCTTGTTACTTTCTCCTTGCAGTAGCAGTCATGCAGAGAGAACCATAACTGTTCCTTTTCTTTGGGTCCCATTTTCCTTTCTTTCTCCTCTCATCTTTTTTCTTTGCTTTTCATTCCCATCCCTTAACCCCAATGTGCATTTGTCTTTTCCCACTAATAAAAGTGAACTACTGTTGGTGCTATCAGCCACAGTTTCATGGCTTGCATTTTGCCTGCTTCCATAAGACCCCTCCCTGGCTCCTCTTCAAGGACCAAGCTAACTATTTCTGAAAAAACCTGGTTTGGAGAGGGCAGAG
Organism: Indri indri; assembly: GCA_004363605.1. Classification (NCBI taxonomy): domain Eukaryota; kingdom Metazoa; phylum Chordata; class Mammalia; order Primates; family Indriidae; genus Indri; species Indri indri. Next base: position 190,815 of record RJWJ010000551.1, read on the forward strand.
GTGATGCTTTACCTGAGCTCCCATGCAGCACTCTGGTGGTCCTCCTACCTGGTCCCTCCTGGAGCTCCACTGCTTGCTGTGAAGTCCCCTGAGAACAGAACTCCACCTCCACTGCTTCTCCTGGCATCGGTGACCGCATTGATGCTGGTCCCGGGGGCTGTAAGCAGCCACTGTGCCTGAGTGGTGCACAGTCCTCATGGCTGCTACCATTCTGAGTCCTTCTCCAAAGTGTGGAGAATGTCCCCACCTTGGGATGCACGTTTCATTCCATTTTTTACCATTTTTCTTGAAGCAACTCTCTGAGTGCCCTCATCAGACAGGGTCTCAGAGGTACAGAGATGGCCCAGCTGGAAAGTGCTGATGGGTAGAGTTTGAAGGAGGGACTATTTTCAGAGGTGTTACTGGTTATTAATGATTCACAAAACATTTTTGTTTCCTTGCAAATAATAATTACTTAATAACAATAGTCACACTGACTTCTACATGTTGGATATACAAATGAAATAATTGATGAATAGTTGAGGCTCTCTTTGTAACTAAAAATCAAATCCCAAATCCTTTATATGTTTTACAAGGCCCCCAACCCCTCTCTCTCTATCCAGCCTGATCTTCAGACTCTCTCCGTAGCCCCAAACTCTGCTTTCCTTTTGTTTTGCAAAGATGCCAAACTATTTTCCTCTTCAGGGCCTTTGCATATGTTGGTCTCTCTGTGTGGAACAAGCTTTCCTTCACCTGGCTAACTCTTTTCTCAGGTCACAGTGTCATTTTCTCATTTCCATAGAATATTGCTATATACTTTCCTGACACCATCCATATTTTCTTTGTAGGACCCATGACAAATAAAACAAAGCAGCAGATGAGCTTTGCATGGACCAGTGATGACAGTGATCGACCCAACTCTGAGCATGTGAGCTTTGGTAGGAGGTGGGGGGTGGGGCGAGTTTATTTATATAATTTGTGCAATCATTTACTATCCATCTCCCTGGCTACATGACTTGGGGGATCACGTTTGTTTTTTTTTATACCGATGCTTCCCCAGGCCTAGAACATAATAAGCAAAGTACCAACCATATTCTGGGTGCTTTACTTATGTTGCATGGGTTACTTCAATTTTCACCATAATTTCGTCCAGTAGGGGCTGGTAAACTATTGTCCACAGTCCAAATTCAGCCCGTCAACTATTTTTGTCAATGAAGTTTTGTTAGAACACAACCATGTCAATTTGTCTATATATTGTCTATGGCAACTTTTGTGCTACAAAGGCAGAATTAAGTAGTTAAAAGAGAGATCATTTTACCTGCAAAGCCGAAAATATTTACCTTCTGACCCTTTACAGAAAAAATGGACTGGCCCGTGTTGTAAGGTAATGCATAATCTCCATTTCATGGGTAAGGAAACTGAAAATCAATGGGTTTCCTGTTGGCTGTCTTATAATAATGGTGATTAATGAGAGTAATGTTAATGCATATCTTTAATTATATTTGAAAATATTGGATTATCACTTAGTGATATTGCTGTTTGAAGGTATCATTTCAAGATTAGCTTTCTTTAATACATGGTTTCAATGGTGTCACAGCCAAAAATGATCTCTCGAAGATACATGGATTCAAGTGGAAGAAGTACATTGTTGGTTCACTTACGAATCGTGATAATTATTTTTTAAATCCATCCACCAATTAAGCAAAAGTTTTTGTCTTAATTCATCTGGTCTGTTTACACTTTCCCTGCTGTCAATTGCTTGTCAACATGCAGATGATGTTAAAGGTGCTTTGTTCTCATATTTTACACAATGTGTTCACAAGCTATTGAAATTGCTCACCTGGACATTTTTTAAACAGGTTAGGAAATTGTAATTAAGCTTAAGTACCTACATTTGGCAGTTCTTGAAGATGATGCATATCATTTCCAGCAACAAAAACCACATAACAGCAAAAACATTTGTTTTCAATGCTCTCTCTGAAGCACAAGTTTTTGCCTTAAAGAGGTTATTTCCCCTCTCTCTCATACTGTCACCTTTACCTAGAGGGAACAGATTTTGTGCTTCTTTTTTGAAAATATATGCACCCTAGTGATAGGTCTGATTATCTCATTGTTGTTTTCAACTCCTCTTGTGGCTGACTGACAGTGCAACTGGACACAGGAAAAATGTTCATCTTACCATTTTCTTGTTATTCACTGGTATCGTTAGTATTTTCTTTAATCTACAGTGTCTTGGAAAGGTCTCTTCACTTCATTTGTCCATTTCGTGATGGTTGGTTTAGTTAAAATATGCCGTACAACCTGTTACTCCAGAGTACTGGCATATGTGAGCTGTCAAAATGCACTCAGGCAAACAAATGACTGAGGGCTCCCTGTCACATCCTCCAAACGAATGTACATGCTAAATATTAGAACTCCTTAACTACTTTTTTATTTTTTAGATAAATATAAATATAAATTATAACGTTTTCTTCCCACACCCCAATGGCTCATCTTGCTAATCCTCTGGGCACCCTCATCTTACTTCGGAGAAAACTGCTTTGAGTACCAGAAAGGAACCACAAGTTACTAAATGGGAGGAAGGTGACATGATCAGGTTCAACTTGTCTTTGGATTTTATTTTGTGGCTTTGAGTCTAGGCAATTTATGTTTTTAATGGGTGCATATTCAAATAAATAAGTTAGCTGATTTTACATAATGTTATCCAAACATCATCAGAATAGGCAACCACTCTGAGCCTCAAGAAAACCTGGCTAGCCTCACTAGTATCTTGATGCCTTCTGAAATTCTTTGACAGCTCCAGGGCCTTTTTTCTTTAGGGTGGAGAATAAGGTGCTTTGGGTACAAGGAGAGGACTGAGGTGACTTAAGCACCTCATTGCGGAAGGAAGAATAGTTGTGTTCTGCAAGAGACAGGGCAAATGTTTTGTGTGACCCTATTAAAACTGAAGATTTAAGAGAAAAAATTATTAGCCCTGACTTCATATTAAGAAAAAAAGAGAAGAAGAATATAAAAAATGAGAAATGACTCTAGGTTAAGAGTTGCTGAAGAAGTTATGCCCTTTTTTTTTTTTTTTTTTTTTTTGAGACAGAGTCTCACTCTCTTGCCTGGGGCGAGTGCCGTGGCGTCAGCCTAGCTCACAGCAACCTCAAACTCCTGGGCTTGAGCAATCCTACTATCTCAGCCTCCTGAGTAGCTGGGACTACAGGCATGCGCCACCATGCCCGGCTAATTTTTTCTATATATATTTTTACGTGTCCGATTAATTTCTTTCTATTTTTGGTAGAGACGGGGTCTCGCTCTTGCTCAGGCTGGTCTCGAACTCCTGAGCTCAGAACGATCCGCCCGCCTCGGCCTCCCAGAGTGCTAGGATTACAGGCGTGAGCCACTGCGCCCGGCCATTATGCCCTTTTTAAGCCTTAACGAAAAATTCTTTTTTTTCCCTTAATATAAGCATATGAAGACAAAGAACCAGCCACTGACCTTGAAACAAGGAGAGAAAAAAATGGAGTTGGTCCCTGAGAAATAGAAGTTGTCAAAACAAAACCTGCCTATGTGGAATAGTCATTTTGGATAAAAGTGCTGTGCTTGTTTATTTCTCAGACCATCTACCCAGTACATGAGGGACTTCACCCCTTGTTAAGCCTGTAGAATTACTTTTGAGAGGAGAATTTTCACTATCTATTTAGGAAATAATTATGTAAAAAGTTTATTGCTTCACTTCATAATGTTTCCAATTACTATAATTGTGTTAGTTTAGAAGACAAAATAAATTAGAAATTTTAAAGACTACTCTGTGTACCTGCAAAGAGCTTACTGGATGGCATCCACATCTGGAACCATACCTTCCAAACTCTTGAATGGTTGGAAAATGCATTTTTTTGGGAAAAGGAGTGTAGAGCTATACAGAATGTTAAATTGGAATCTTAACAAAGGTACCAAGATATGATCGATATCAGACACTGAAATGAGTTGTGAGACAGAGTATCTGTTTGGAATTTCAAAATATGTTTTAAACTTAGTTTCATGACTCTTCAATTCTATTGTTGCTTTGAGTATAGAAAAGAGGTAAAAGGGTAGATATCTGTGGATAGGGAATTTTTTGGTAAAGGATTTCTGTGATGAAAGGTGCTGGGTGGATTGTGAGTTTTGACTCCTCTATTATCAAGAGGGTGCCTGCCTCTTGCATTGGCTGTCAAGACCAGAGACCTTGACATGTGCCCTCTGCACCAAGCCAGGCACCATGGACAGCATCTGCCCCCTGCCTGGGGAATCCAGGAGATGAAGGATGCGTCTATGGCCATACCATTTTGAACTCAGCACTGGAGGAATGAATGGTTTCTGATACACTGAGATAGCCTTTGTCCCTTGAATTTGTTTAAAGAATTTGTGGGCATTTCCCATGCTAGATTGGGACAATGAAGGAGAGAGCGGTGTTGTGGTGGCCATCTTAGGTCCTGATAGGTAGTGTTGATTAGAGGGGCAATGGCACCTCAGCAGATGGAGAGAGCTGGAGGTCACTGATGGAGTCTCAGCAACTGCAGAAAATGCCAGGTGACTAGCCAGAGTGGATATGCATTGCTCAAGTCTAAGAAGTGGCAGCAGAAGATTGAGAATCCCCGAGGAGCTCTCAAATATGTCTCAAAAATATGACCTTTGTTTAAAAGTCTGACAAGCCCAAAGAGCATGAATTCATTTTGCAATGCTACCAATTGAACAAAAACTTTCCCTCCTCTCTTCACTCTCCTCCCTTCCCCAATATAACCATGGCAGGACTTGGGGGACAAGGCTTTGGAAGTGAAAGACAGGAATAGGCAAGGGGAAGATGGGACAAGATGATTTAAGCCTGTGTTTGTGGCCTAAAGTCACAATCAGATTACAAAATACCCCTGGGAATATATTGTAATCTGACAGTGAATCAAAAAGTTTGGGTACTACCCAAAGTTTCATCTGAGGAGTGGAAGAAGTTTCCTTCACTGAATAAATTTTGTAGAAGAGGCAGCTTTAAAGATACTTGCCGATTATATTTCAGGGGTTCTGCTTATTTAGCATCCCGGTCACAGAGCCATCAGCTTTGTTCTGGGCCTCCAGAACAAAAAGGCAAGAGAACACAGGGAGAGCACTGTCCTCAGTGATGCAGGGACCAAGAAAAGGCTGGTGTGAGATGTTTTAGTCCCGTCCTCTGGCCTCAGTGGTAGGGCTGGAGGCAGAGGGAGGGTATGATTGTGGAGTGAGCAGAGAGCACTGTTTTTTTCAGTCTGCATGGGGGGTGGGGGGAGGGGTACTATGGCCTGAGTGTTTTTCCCTTCTCATATTTATATGTCAAAATCCTAATGCCAAGGTGATGGGATTAGAAGTGGGTCCTCTGGGAGGTGATTAGGTTGTGAGGGTGCAGGTCTCATGAATGAGATTAGTGATCTTATAAAAGAGGCCCCAGGAAACTATCTTGCCCATTCCACCTTGTGAGGACACAGTGAGAAGTCACCATCTATGAACCTGAAAGTGGACCCCCATCAGATACTGAATCTGCCAGTGCCTTAAATTGTGGACTTTTCATCCTCCAGAATTGTGAGAAATACACTTTTGTTGTTTATAAGCTACCTGGTTTATGGTATTTTGTTATAGCAACCTGAATGGACTAAGACAAGTGTCATTCAATAGCATCGGTTGGTCTCCTCGTTTATGAATTATTAAAGGACTGGTAGAGGTTGTGCACCCTGAGCACTGAAATGCAATGCAAGCTATATGTCCTCCCACCTTTTATGTATGTCCCATGCAAAGATAACCTCTCTCAGAATTACTGCTTGTGTAACTTTTTTTTTTTGCATAAGGAAGTGAGGAAAGAAAGTAACAAGCACCAAAGGATACAGGGATGGGTTGTCTGTAATTCATGGAAAATCACAGAATCTTGCAGTTTAGGGTGGGAAATCTAGTGAGACTCAATACAGTACAATGATTTAGATTGCAGGTTTTGGATTCAAGTTGTCTGAGTTTGAGTCCTGGGATTTTAGATAAGCATAGGAATTTTTTTCCTTATCTATAAATAGGGTAAACTACCTATCTCATTGGATTTTTATAGAAATTAATGATAATCCCTGTGGAGTGCTTGCTGTAGTTCTTGGTACTTGGTAGGTGCGTGGTAATTGTCAGCTAAGATTGTTATTGTTGTTTCCTAATCCATGCAGTTGATTCTTGTTATTCCTAGTATTTTATTCTATAAAGTTGCCATGAATACTGAATTAGCAAATACTGAACCATTGATCCTAGGGGAAATACAAGGTTAGGCTCCTGCAAGCCTGTGGTCGCAATATTTTTGTCAACCAATGAATACATAACTTTGTATTATGTGTGTTTCTGTTTAAAGACACCTTATTTAATACGTGTTGTTGATTCATTAACATTGGACTCTCAGCTAAGAGCATTATAACTCATGCCTGAATGAGGATTATCCAACACAAAGATTTTCTTTGTAAGGCACAGTCTTGTGCTTTAGGAATACCAAAGAACACTTTGACAATTACACATGGGGGCCATTTTAAACAGCAAAATTTCCAACAAAAAGCACAAAAATGCAAAAAATGTGGCACTCGGTCTCTGAAAAGGGTACTTGTTTATAGTATAAGAGCTGAAACAAGAAGGCAGAATATCAGCTTGCTTGACCTCAGCTAGGAATATGCATGTTGAACAACTTAGAGTTTTTGCCATTGTGTGTGTGTCTGTGAATGACAGCGAAAGCCTCACAGTATTGATTTTGGGTGCAAATAAATTTTAGTGAGTAGGAAAATTTGCAACTACAAAATCCATGAATAATGACGATTGACTGTATCTTGGTGCCATGGTTTGAATGTGTCCCCCATAGTTTATGTGTTGGAAACTTATTTCCCGATGCAACAGTGTTAAGAGGTGGGACCTTTAAGGAGTGATTAGATCATGAGGGCTGTTCCCTCATGAATGGATTAATGTCGGTATCTTCAGAGTGATTTTGTTATTGTTAGAAAGGGCTTGCTATGAAAGTGAGTTTGGTCCCCTTTTGCTCTCTCTTATGTGTTTTCTTATGCATATGGTACCTTCCACAGTCTGCCATGGGATAGTGCAGCACAAGGGCCCTCCCTCACCAGATTTTGGTGCCATGCTCTTGGACTTCCCAGCCTCCAGAACTATGAGCCAAATAAATTTCTGTTCATTGTAAATTAGTCTGTGCTATTGTGTTATAGAAGCATAAAATAGGCTAAGACACTGGGTGACCAGCAGCTGGTGCTCCAAGGTTGGTTTAACTCTCTTCAGTAGGGGGAAATGACATGCAGAGGCAGCTCATTCTGTCTTTGGCCAGGGCTTGCTTTCACAATGCTTGCTAAATTCCACCCCATGAGACCTCACAGAAGCACTTTAACATTTCTTTCAAATGTCATTCATATACGGGAAGATAGTTATTGTGTCTCCTTGGACTCAACTGTGGGTTAAACATCCCCCTTTCCTGTAGCTATTCTCCGTATGATAATACTTGATTGTCCTCACTGTCCCTGTTGCCCTTCTTGGAAGATGTTTCAGTGTTTCAACATCTTTTTTAGAGTGTGAAGCCCAGGATTAAAACTAAGTATCTGAGTGTCAGGCAATGTCTGACAGAGCCCCACAGAAAAGTGATAATTACCTCTCTCATTCTAAATGCTATATTTTTGTTAAATATTTTTAGGGTTTGTGTGGCAGAGACTGTTGGTACTCATACAGTAAATACACATTTCTTAACATTTCCTTGCCTTATACATCCAGGTGGGTCAGATGACTAATTCTTGCCAGTGGGATATAGGTGGAAATTATGTAAGCCACCTGCAGGTCTGATCTGTAAGAACATCTTAAGGAATTCTTTGTGACCTTCTTGGGCACCATATGCTCCAGATGACATAGCAACAAGGTGGAAGGAGCCCTGGGTTCTGAGTCACCACATGGTGGAGAGCTGTGTAGAGGAGCCTTTCAACCTGCCACGAGACTTGGCATGATTGTGACATAAAATTTAATTATTTTAAAAACTGATTTTTGGCAGCATACAGTGTTAATTACCGTAATGAATATAATCTGTAATAGCTTTTTTGTTAGCCATATTATGCTGCTGATTCACATTGAGTTTGCTATATACTAAAATCCATTTTTTTTAAAAAAAAAATACAGGTTGCTACTTAGTTATAGACCCCTATCATGAACTTGCTGATATTTTTGGATATATGTCCAATATGTTACGTTTATCCTATTAGGCCTTACTTTTTAGATCTAGCTAATCCCTTCCCAGATTCTCAAGAACTTGTTTGATTGTGAGTCTGTCAAAAGCCATCCTTTCAAATTTTGTGTCTTCCACAAACGTGTAAGCTTTTAAGCTCCTCACCGATAAACACTTTATTATCCAATACCTTGGACCTTGGTATTCAAAGAAGACACGGATATTGTTTCTAGCCCAATTACATGCTATTTTCCCATATGAATTATGGGTCAATTCTAGTGATGCTCCTTTTCCTGCTTTTCCTCTTTCATATTTTCTGTTCTTCAACGTAACTACTTATTATTTTACCGAGATTTTTTTCCCTCCTTTATTTTACACTTTCAGTCTCTGAAAAACATATTCTTTCCTCTCCTTGAGAAAATACTTGTCAATAGCTAAGGGTACGTCACTTTAGAATTTGATACTGGGGCCCAGGGATAAAAACCCCACCCTTTGACCCCATCTACAAAGCAAAATATTCCTCTCACTCTTCCAAAACCCTGACTGTCATCTGTAAAAAAGGTTAAAAACACTGTTGTGTCCCCCTGCTTTTTGTCTTTCCAGTGCAGTGATAAAAAAAACTGCCCCCCAAATTAGAAGACTTTGGTTTGAGTCCTAGTTTTTCCAGTGACAAGCTTAATAATCTTGGAAAATTGTCTTAACATCTATGAACCTCAGGTTTGTTTGTTTGTTTTTAAAATCTGTAAATAGAGATAATAATTCCCATCCCGGATACTCCCAGGATTGTTTGAGGATTGAGCGAGTGAATGGTGCCCAAATGTTTGGAGCTGGATAAGTGTTACTGTCATTGCTCTTGGCCCCAAGGACATGTCCTGTATCTTTCTGTCAGGTCCCTCATCCATTGTGGATCAGTAGCAGAGTGTGGTGGTTGGCAGGTTTGATAGATCTTGGTGTGTCCTCCGATATTACCCTGTATATCTGTCTGAGGAAGAGAGGAAAACTCCCTACTGATTACATCGGATCTAGGCCCAGTGGTTTTCATCCCTCAGGGATAGGTAAGGGTGCTGGCTCTGGAGCTGCAGGTGCCAGAGTTATTCTCAATGGGCTTGGCAACAGACTTCCCACTGCTCCCTTTAGATGCTCCATGGGAAAAGTATTTTCGGGTCACAGAGGTCTGGAAAATGAAAAATCAGTCTTGGAGGTTTACAATACAATATTAACATTTTAAAGTCTCTGAGAAATTCTGCAGTGAAAAAACCTGTTTGACTTCACTTAATTTAGTGGTTCTTAACATTATTTGACCTGGAACCATTTCTTCCGTGGGGTTAATATTAATGTCACATTGAACTAACTTTCAATGGAAGTCTCTTCTAGAAATGTTGGCCTAGGATAGTCAACAGTGAGCTGTCCTTTAGTGGTTGATAATATGGCAGTTTATTTTTATTCTAATATTTTCACAACCTGGCCCTGTCCCAGCTAAGTTTTGGAGAGAAATCACAAACCACTGGTTTGTGTATCAGGTTGTTAGATACCCTCACTTACACTGAGGGGAGTAGTTCCTTCTGCCCTGCCAGATCTTTGGGACATTCCAGAATATCCCCAAACCTGAGGTCATCTTTTTGGTGTGTGACATCAAACAGCCATGGGGAGCTGTGTGACTTTTGTGTGTGCCACTGAAGACAGGGTCTAAAGGCTTGAAGAAGGGATGGATCCAGGGAGGGCATTGGAGAACCTCTTCCTGGCCACCACTGTGTTCTATGCTTCTGCACAGATATAGACACAGTACATGGCATGGGCATCATATGAGGAATAACACAGCAGTCAGCTCAAGGAAATGTGAGATTCAGGAAAACTCTCACCTACTTCTGAAGTTCTCATATTTTTCACTCCTCAGGACTCTACTATGGCCCCCTGATCAACATCACTAAAACGATAGCACTAAGATCTTGAACTTTAGGTTCTCGTTTTCTGACAATCACTGCCTCGTCTGCTAATTGTTTCTTTTCCTCAGCAGGCTCACATGAATTCAGTCATAACAATCACAGCTATTGCTTCCTAAGTGCTTCACCTGAATCAATGCATCTACTCTTTACAACATCAGTGTGATCCAGGAACACTTCAGAAATTTAAGTAATTTCTGAGAAGGCATATAGCTAGTTAGTGGCAACACTGGACTCTAAAACCAGATCTGTTCTTCTCCCAAACCCATGCTATTATCTATATTGCTTCGTTGGGATACATTGGATTCCTCCACTTAAGATATCCTGGTGACCTGAAGCAATCCTATACTCTCCAGCATGTTTTATTTCCTTACTTCCTTACTTAATGCTGCATTGAGCTAATTCTACCCTGATTATCCCTTCAAGGGTTTTTTCGTTTACTTCAGCTAATCTCTAGGCACTGCTAGATGAGACATTGAGTTACACAGCCCCAGATGATGGCATATGTAGGCTGTCTTAGTCAGTGAGGGCTGCTATAACAAATTACTGTAGACTGGGTGCTTTAAACAATATACATTTGTTTCTCATGGTTCTGGAGGCTGAAAAGTCCAAGATTAAGGTGCCAACAGATCCAGTGTCTGATGAAGGGCTGCTTTCTGGTTTGCAAATGGCTGTCTTTTCATGTTTCTGTTGTGTCCTCACACGGCAGAGAGCAGAGTGAGGGGTAGAGCAGAGAGAGATCTTTCAGGTCTCTTCTTATGAAGGCATTAATCCCATTCACGAGGGCTATACTCTCATGACTAGCTACCTCCCAAAGGTCCCACTTCCTAATTCCATAACATTGGGGGTTAAGATTTTAACATGTAACTTTCTGGGGACAAACATTTAGTCCATCACATCTACTATCCAGCTTCATTCTGGCCCTGTTATGCTTGTCAGCCCTTTTTATCTCTCATTGACCAAAAACATACTTCATGGGAGTAACTCTATTCTTCTCTCTTCTTGAGCTCCCGAATCTTCCATTGCCATCATACATATTTTACACAGAAGAGAGAGGAGTAGAGAGAATGATACAGTGAGGGAAAGGAAAGGTATTCAATGTTGAGATCAACCTCCCAACTTTTATAACCTTTGTCTTTACTTCATCAAATGGCTCACCATCCTTTCCCTCTCATCCCACCTTTCAAATTCAAAGGCGACAGGATCTTAGCTCTGGTTATAGCTTCCCTTGTACCCTGTGACGTCATTTCTTACCATTTCTCTTTGTCTCTTTTCTGCCCAAGCCATTCTCTTGTCTGACATCTTAACACTTAATCACCTGAGGTCCGTTTTATATTTGTATTATCCCAGGGCATTAGGTTTCTTGAAGATTACAAATGAATTCTTTCCTTCCAGATCTAATGAACTCTGACTTTTTTAGACACTTGGCAATATGACTACTCATTAAAAAAAAATTCTTGCCTCATTGACTTCCATAGCAATGGGCTTTCTTTTTTTCCTTTGCTCTTTTTCTGTATCGTTTGCTAGCTCCTACGCTATGCTTACTCCCACTCTTATTCCTGTTTCCCAGAGCCAAAGCCATGTTCTCTGCTCTCCACTTCCCACATGAACCCCTCTTGACTTCAGTGATCACTTCTACAATGAATGACTTCCCGAAGTGCATTTGTGGTCCTAGTTTTGCACTTGCTCCAATTATGCATTTCCAACCGGCTTTGCCATAACTCTACTTGAAAGGAAAATTAAAGGCTTTTACTTATTTCTAAAATGGGTTCCTTTTTATAGCCACTTCATTTCTGTTAGTGGTCCCAGCAATATCACAGTCTTCAAATAACTTTGAAATTATGTTTGGCATTGCCCATCTCCTTCATGCAATCTGCGTTAGCTTTGTCCTTTTATTTCAAAATGCTTTTCATATTTTCTCATTGTCTGCATGTGTCCACTTTCCTGCCAATCCCTGAACCTTGTTAAAACAGAATTCTGCAAAACTGGCTTTTGAGAGCCTTACTCAAACAGTTTGGGACCCTGAGCCCCCTCAGTGATGTCTGTTTCCTCTTCCCTATATTTACAGCACCAGCAGTCCGTCTTCCTTCCTCTAGTCAAAATTCTCTTTCTCAAAACACAAAAACAAAAACCCTTTAAACTCGTTATTCCTGAGGTAGGAATCTGATCATGGTTTGTCACATTGCTCAATCCTATTAGCTTAACTCAGGTTCTTTAAGTTAAAATGGAATCAAATCTTTGAATTGAAACAATGAGGGCTCTAAATCTTAGATGTCAGCCACTGTGAATAGGAACCTCTGAACATAAGCAGCTTGTATGACTGCCTACTTTGCCCTTGCTGAAATCCTAATCTTGTCAGCTCTGTGCCTTGCCTCTTTGAATCCAAGGTCTCCTTCTTCCAATCAATCCAGCCACCAACTTCCAGCCACCTGTCCATGGGTGGGCCTTCCCCTCTCCTCACTCAACCTTCCATTCCTTCTCTTCTTTGTTCTCTGTTTTTGCTATTCTTTTTACCATTCTTTTCATCTCTCAAAATCATTATTTAGCTCTCAAGGACAAATATAAATCTTACTTGCTCTATAAAAACATTCTTTCATTTTATTCAACACCAATTTCTCTCTCGTTTGAATTTCTATTGTAATTACAGTCAGAGCCACTTAAATCAGCACATAATTGTTCTCTGAATTTTTCATTGCTCTTTACTTTGCCTCTCTAACTTGTGGGTCAGAGTGACATCCTTTATTCCCTTTAACATTTATACACTATAAGCATTAGATAAATATTTGTGGATTGGAAGGTTATTTGTCCATGTTTGTTACAAGTTGACCTAAGCTGCTAACTATTTGAATGTATTACTGAAGTTATTCTTTTGATTCAGTTAAGAATGGATTTATATTTTCCACCTGCAGAGGTAAAAAAATATGCCCATCATATTCATAATATTTGTGTGAATTACACAAGTGTTACTACAAATAGTTGGTTTACAATAAAAGTTTTGCAATTCAGTTCTGAATGATAGGGTAGGGTTTAAAGAAGTTCAATAATGAAGGCATTTAAAATAAAAATGTAAATGAATGTATGAATATGCCTCAGACAGAGTCACAAAACCTTTCCAAAACGAATTGCAAAAATAAGGATTAAAATAATTTCTCAGGCTCTTACTGTTAAATTACAGTGAAATGAAAGCATTTAAACGGGGGTTGTAGGCATCACATCATTAATTACAGTGGTTGCATTTGCTTTTGTTCCAGTGCATTGTAATTAATGAAGATCTACAGCTCTGTGCTTTGTCTTGAAAAATATACACTGTTTTCTTAGACATCAATATAGCTACGATATTCTTCATTTATTTCTCAAGAATGACTCTTTTTAGCACCGGGGAGTCCATTGTTGAGGCAGCAACACAAAAACCACAGCAAGATTTGCGCTTTGACAGATCAGAGAGCAATCGACTCTTTTTTCATGTGTGCCTAACCTTGTCTCAACATCCCACAAATGTGGGCTATAATGACACGTGGGACATTGTTTAGACCAACTCAGTAATGATAGGTATAATCATGGTCTTTTAAAAAATTTCAAGCCCAAAGAATGACTTTAAGGTGCAAGTGAAAAAAAAGTTAGCAGTGGCATAAATTAAAATATATATTCTAGACCTGAATCTAGATGGTTCAGCCTCTGTTATTATATGTGTTTGCCAATCTGAATTGGAGAATATAACAAACTTTTGGGGTGGGGAGGAGAGTGGGTCACTAAAAGGATCTCCAACTTTAAAGGTATCAATGTTTTATAAGCAATAAATCTGAAGAAGAGCCAACTACGAAAGGGAGAGAGATGAGGGTAAGATTTCTGTTTCCTGTTAGAAGTATTATTACATAAATGCAGAACTGATGATAAGAAAAATAATTTTCACTTTTTTCCCCTCTGTCTAGTCCCATTTGCTAAGATCCTTCTTCTAGGATCTAGTTTCTTTCAGAACTAGTGCCCGGACTAGTGATTGCACTTGTCACACGGCCCAGTGATTGTTCCCTCCCCACAGCCTTCATGGACACATGAGAGCTTTGCACTGCTGTTATTTTAAAATAATTGGTGTGTACACAAGAGTGAACATACAAATTGTGCTGCTTGATTCTTCCTCCATGCTCTGCAGGGACCAACAGGGCACCCTATGGAGATGTAGATGGGAGAAAATTCCTTCTCTATCTCCCTCCCAAATTCCCTGCTGGAGCTGGGCGTGCAGCCTAGTCCGTGTTGGAGAGCACTGACTAGTAACCAGAGCCTTTCAGGAAGGCCACTGGCTCAGATGTGACTCCCTATAGTTCTTAGACTGACACCTGGTTGGTCCTTGATGCCTCTGAGAATTCTCAGGGATGCCAGAGAGTAGCAGCAAGATGGGTGACTCCTTCAGTTCTGAGGAGATAATGGAGTCCTCCATGTCTTATAAGGCAGAGACGATTTCACGTTGCATAACTTCATATAAGGTTACAAGCTATGCATTTCTAAGAGTTCCATTTCCTCTCGTGGTGTTGAAAAACAGGGCTGATTTTTGATATTTTGAAAAAGAGTTTTAGAGTTTTGTTGTAAGTGCCACTTATGGTTTTTAAAAAAAGCACTTCCCTGTTTATAGAGGAAAACACTCGTCACATAATATGAAGAAGAAAATCTCTCAAATCTGGAAAAAGTTAATTGACTTTAGATAGTCTTATCAAAATATGAACTGATATCATAGGACTCCAGCAGATTTATCCACTACAGATCTTTTACTTTAATTTATTGGTTACTTCACAGAATTGCCAACTGCATTGCAGTCCCATGTGTAGTGGGAAAAGCACTATCATATAACTCTTGAGCAGATGTGCTACAAGAGTCTTTTCATTTCCTTTCTTAAACCCAAAGAATAATGACACTGCAATATCATGTGGTGAAAAGAGCAATAATTTGATAAACATTGTCTTTCCATTAGATTAGAGCAATTAATCTGATTCTAATTTGGCTGAAACATTATCACACTGGAGTCCCAAGAGCCCTGTGAATAATCTCTAAACACATTGGCACACTCGGTAGACAAACATTATCTCCACTCGCACTGTTCTTCCATATGGTCTCCTCCCATGGTGATGGAGGGCACCCTGCTGTTTCAATCAAATAAATGTCAATTATCTGAGATAGATTTTTAGTTCTCCAGCCCGGGCTTGCAGTGCAGCCAGAGTGACTGGGTAGAATGGTCGACACTCTTTTCTGCACATGCCACACTTGTGTTGCATAAGGAATTCACACCTTGCCACATCATCCAGCATTCTGAGAACTTCATAAATAAAATGGTTGATTTCAGAGGCTGTGTGTGTGTGTGTGTGTGTGTGTGTGTGTGTGTGTGTGTGCGTGAGAGAGAGAGAGAGAGAGAGAGAGAGAGAAAGAGAGAGAGAGAGACAGAAACAGAGAGACAGAGAAAGAGGACTATTGACCTTCATTTAGCTTTACTTTGCTTTTTCTGAGAGGTAGAGAGTACTTTTTAAATTCAAATTTTTTTACCCTCCATGGTCTGAAATGTGGTTACTTTCTATTTATATTCATGCCCTATTTAGGCACTTCTCCTTCTATAGCAGCTCTCTCTGTCCCCGGTTGGAAATGTGGACACAGAGATTTCTGAAAAAAAGATCCATGCCTGACTATCTGGTTTGTCTTGCAGGCCTTTTCCTAGACAGGCTTGTTCTGAGCATGGTGAGCCTGACAGGTGAGAGATGTAGCATTTTCCCACCAGCCTTGCAGGGGCTGCTGCTGACATCAGCAGCAGCTCTGGACTCCAAGAGGCAGTAGAAGGAAGGGGAAGAGAGCACACCTTCTCCATGGCCGGGGGAGGCCCTGGCCAGGGCACTTCTGGTGCTGAAGCAGACAATCTAGTCTCTTAGAAAGAGGGCTCTGGATATGGAGCTGACATTGTCAAACCAAGCAAAAATAGATGGGGCAAAATGCTATGACATGCTGAGAAAGCTGTCAGTTCTATATTTCTTTGCAGAGCGCTCTATCTTTAGGGTGTCAGTTATCAGGTGTTGGTTTTGTTATCAGACAGGCCCTTGTCTCAAAAGCTTGTAAATTTGCCCAAAGCCCTGAGGGCCTCTGATGACTATATGTCTAGACTAAGAGCACTGGGTCACCCTCCTTGCTGCTGTTACTGTGACAAGCTGGCACAAAGAGAAAGACAGTCCATGGGGATCTGGACTAATTCACTGTGGCAATCCAGCAAACGTTGTCAGAAAGGATTTCAGCTTCCATGTTGGCTGTGATCCTGAATCAAGGAGGAAAGCCACTGAGCGCTTAAAGAGAAAAAATACGGTAGCTTCAAACTCCTTCTGCCTCTGACATGGTTTAATTGGAGACTGTCAGTTGCCGACATCAAATGTCAAGCCCTGGGTCACCTCCCCCCGCATTTGGAGGGCAGGAAGTCCCTGACTCCAGAGGTGGGCCCAGAGCACCTGCTCTGCAAAGCAGGAGGTGTGGAGGGTGGATATTTTTGCAACAGCTGGAGCGTTTGCTGAAAAGAGCAAACATTATGCCAGGCTGACATGTGGAAAAGATTCATGAAGAAAAGACTGAGATGAGTTAGAGGCAATAGGTTCAGGCTCTGGAGGGAGGTGGCTTGGGTTCGAAGCCTAATGTCACCACTTACTGTGTGAATGTGGGCAAGTCACTTACCCTGTAGAATTCTCAATTTCCTTACCCACCAAGTGGAGACTGATGATAGTCCCTACCCCATGTGTTTGTTGTAGGCACTAAATAAGATAATGAATGTAAAGCACATGGATAGTGCTGGCACATAGTACATGCCCAGTAAACACTTGCTACTATTCTTAGAGAGCGAAGGGGTCGGAAGACTTGACTTTGAATTGGGCAGCTCCATTTCTTACCAACCTTTTATTTTTGAGTACGTCACTAAATCAGTCTAAGCCTTCATGTTCTAAGTGTCTTACTGCTGTCACGTAGTGGTTTTGAGAGATATGTGGTATTGTAATGAGGACATGCCAAAATGTCTGTAATGTCCATGGCAGCAATAGCTGTAGGCCTCTGTTGTGCACACCAGACAGTTTCCTTCTTTGGTGGTATAATCCAGAGTTGCTGAATTCGATAGATTAAACATACATTACATGGGGGAAAGGGCTCTGAGTGTGTGTTGGTTTGCCAGGGCTGCCAGAACAAATACTATAGACTTCAAAAACAGAAATTTATTTCCTCAAAGTATCAAAGTTCTAGACATCCAAGATTAAGGGGTCAGCAGGGCTTTTTCTTTTGAGGACCTCTCTTGTTGTCTGGTAGGTATCTTAACGTGTTCTGCTGTCTGTGTGTTTGAGTCCCAATCACTTCTTATAAGGACACCAGCCCTACTGGATTACAGCCTACCCTAGTGATCTCATTTTAACTTAATTACCTATTTAAAGACTCTATCTCCAAATACAGGAGAGAGTAAATTTGTACACTGGGAAGGATTTGGGGGAATTATGCCAAAATACCTTTCTGTAAACTCAAATTTTCTTTGAAGTGTCTTTTTATCCTAAAATTTAACATGGATTTACATTGCTCTCTGTGATATGTCTATGTTTGCTTTCATGTAAAATAACTTCAAATTTGTTTCCAGTTAAATTACTGTATTAAATCCTGTATTAGGTAATGCTAATTGCTATAACAAATAAGTCCCCAAACTTTAGTGGTTTGATACAATGAAAGTTTCCTTTTTTTTCTTTTCAATTTATTTATTTATTTTCTTTTTTTAAAATTTCAGAATATTTGGGGGCACAAACATTTTGATTACATATATTGCCTTTGCATCCCCCAAGCCAGAGCTGTAAGTGTGCCCATCCCCCATACAGTGTGCTGTGCACACATTAGTTATGAGTTTACCCATCCCCTCCACCCTCCTCCTACCTGCCCGGCACCTGATGAATGTTACTTCCATGTGAGCACCTGAGTGTTGATCAGCTACTACCAATTTGATGGTGAGTACATGTGATGCTTGTTTTTCCATTCTTGTGATACTTCACTTTGAAGAATGGGCTCTAGCTCCAACCAGGATAATATAAGAGGTACTAGTTCATCATTGTTTTTTATGGTTGATAAAACCACATTTTATTAATCCACTCATGTATTGATGGGCACTTGGGTTGTTTCCTCATCTTTGCAATTGTGACTTGTGCTGCCATAAACATTCAAGTGCAGATGTGTTTATTATAAAATGTCTTTTTTTCCTTTGGGTAGATGCCTAGTAGTGGGATTGCTGGATCAAATGATATTTCTATTTTTAGTTCTTTGAGATATCTCCAAATTACTTTCCACAGAGGTTGCACTAGTTTGCAGTCCGACCAGCAGTGTAACAGTGTTCCTACCTCTCTGCATCCACACCAACATTTGTTGTTTTGGGACTTTTTGATAAAAGCTATTCTCACTGGAGTTAAGTGACATTTCATTGTGGTTTTGATATGCATTTCCCTGATGATTAGCGATGTTAGCACTTTTTTATATGTTTGCTGGCCATTGTTCTGCCTTCTTTTGCAAAGTTTCTGTTCATGTCTAAAAGTTTCCTTTCTTGATCAACACTCAATCCGGTGTAAGTAATGTTGAGCAGTGAAGTGCTTTTATTCAGAGGTGATTCAGGAATCTTGAACTCAGTCTCCTTCCATCTTCCAGCCTCATCATGTATCTTAGTCTGCTCAGGCTGCTGTAACAAAGTACCACAGACTGGGTGGTTTAAACAACAGAAATGTATTGTTGCACAGTTCTGGAGACTAAAAATCTCAGATCAGGGTATCAACAGGGTTGGTTCCTTCTGAGGACTGGGAGGAAGGGATCTGTTCTAGGTCTCTAAATTCTATTGGGTTTAGGCAGAAAGAAATGTAGTAGAAAGAGTACTGTACTCGATATCATGGCTGCTGTGGTCTGCTCAGCATTCACACAAATTAGGTGAATGACCTTAAGATAATTCTTTATATTTTAGAGTCTCAGTGTCTGCTTTTCTAATGTTCATTTTAGCATTAACATGTTATAATAGTTTAAATAATATTTATACATCTGTCCCTCTCTCTCCATTCTATCATCCATTCAGCCCATCATCCATTCATTCATTCTTTCATCCATCTATCTTCTCATTCAATCAACAAAAATTTATTCAGTACCTATAATGTTCCCAGCACCAAGCCAATGCCTGGGAATATGATAATGGATGAGACACAATCTCTTTCTTCAAGGTATTTACTAGTCTAATGGGAGAGACAGACAAGTAAAAAGTACATAGACTCTCTCTATTTCCCCTTCTACATTACAATACTTCAAATATTTGAGGAAGCATAACATTTCCCACTTTTTCTCTCCCGGCTTCTTGTTTCTAGATTAAATATACCCTAATTTCTTTAAGTATTCCTCATGTAACACAGTTTCCTCACTCTTTTAAATTAATGTTCTGGGGTATTTTCTATTATTTTTTCTTAATTCAGAAATATTGATAAATAAGAGCTATGTTACTTGATTAGGAAGTAGACAATAATCAGACTTTGCCCAGATTGGGAGGTCTCACACTAATTTAATTTGGATCAAGACTAGATGTTACAAATTACAATGGCCCCTCAGATTATATTTTTCTTGTGTTTTCTCCAGTTGTGTCCCTCAAGCACACTTATTGAGTTCTCATTTATGGTGGAGTGCTGTATTGGGCAAGGTTAGCAGACACCTTTTAGTGAAATGCAGAAATCATAATATTGACACAAGGGCCGTAATATTAAAAAAGCAAAAAACAAAACAAAATAAAAAATCATTAATCATATGCCAGGCACTTAGTGAACTTTATCTCATAACAACTCTATGAAATATTCACCATTTCGTCATTGGGGCTGTCATGCCTTGGAGGATAAATGAGATAAATGACTTGCCCACAGTCACACAGCTGGGAGAGGAGCCGGGACTTATCCCCAGGTTTCTTTGATCTTGCAGACTTGGCTCATAGTCCTTATGCTTAAGCATCTCTCTCAGGGCTCTCTGTTCAATTAAAGATTGGGGGATTGCTTGGTGGAGTTTCTGTGGGGCTGCTGAGATATAACGGGAAGTCAGCTGGCAGATTGAGGCCAGACCTCATGGAGATTATTTCTTGATGGAGACATTATGGTCCTGGGTTTAGGCCTTAGCTTTTCCCTTTCAAGATCTCACTTCTATTATTTTGTCAGAGTGAACAGACTTTGAGGGATAGAGTCTCTCTAACATAATACAAAAGAGAATGATTTATAAACCACAGTCCCAATTTACCATGGGAAATAGAACTGATTTTTTAAAATCAGGTGCATTTTTCCCAACCAGACATTCCCTTGCTGTGGGGTCAGTCACTCAGAAGAACAAATAATAATTCAGAACGTTGCTTGGTGAGCATAGAATTTACAGCAAAGAGATTAGGTATTGCCCAAGGGAAGTCTCCTCAGGCTAATATAACTTGGAGTTAATCCTTCTCTGCCCTACAGTTATTTCTGCCTAAATTACCAGAATCCATCTTCTAGAAACACAGCATAATTTTCCTTGGTCACTGTTAGACTCAGACACACCAACAATCTAACCTTCCAATTCTTTTTAGGTGATATTTCTCTTTTGGAAATATCTATTATCAAAAACATCTCTTGTGACATTACTTCATGTTGTGATGTTTTAAATTATTGTTTATCTTTATTAGTTCACACTGTAGGTTGTCTGCTTCTTAATGAGGCTTGGGTTCTACCTTCTACTGGGCATGGGGGTGTGTGTCATCCATTTTGCAGCAGCTAGGAGGTTGGGGACATTGACCTCAGCTAGCAGGATGAGCTCTAATTAGTCTAAAAAAATCCCAGTAAAGCCTTACTCCAAAGCCAACACTAGTGTCTGTTTTAGGATGCCAGGACTAAGCTGCCATGCCATTTCCATGGCTAGAGGGATTAGTCCAGGAATTTTTGCTATTGCAATCTGGGTAAATGTGATATGAAGATAAATTTTGAAAGCAGGAGTAGCTATACTATTTTCAGATAACATATGCTTTAAGTTAGCAAAAGTAAAAAAGGATAAAGATGGCCACTATATATTGGTGAAAAGGAAGATCCAACAAGAAGAGTTTACAATCCTTAATATCTATGCACCTAATACATGAGCACCCAGTTACATAAAGCAAACCTTGTCTGATCTAAACAACATGATAAACAATAACACCACAATAACAGGGGATTTCAACACTCCACTTAATGAACTGGACAGATCTTCCAAACAGAAAATAAGCAAAGAAATAATGGACTTAAACAGAGCTCTTAAACTAAAGAGTCTGACAGATCTCTACAGAACATTCCACCCAAATAAAGCCAAATTTACATTCTTCTCATCAGCCCACGGAACTTTCTCCAAAATTGATCACATACTAGGCCACAAATCAGACCTCAACAAATTCAGAAAAATAGAATTACACCATGTACTTTCTCGGACCATAGTGGCTTAAAATTAGAGTTCAATTCCAACAGAAATACTCGCTACCTCATAAAGTCATGGAAATTAAACAATTTACTGTTGACTAACTCCTGGGTCAAGGAGGAAATACAGAGGGAAATCAAGAACTTCTTTGAACTAAATGATAATGGAGAAACAAGCTATCAAAACCTGTGGGATACAGCAAAAGCATTCCTGAGAGGAAAACTAATAGCAATAAATGCTCATATCCAAAAATCAGAAAGTTCAGAAATTGACAACCTAATAAATAGAATCAA
>RJWJ010000552.1:0-211953 GCA_004363605.1 Indri indri
TACTCACCATCAAATTGGTAGTAACTGAACAACACATAAGTGTACATATAAGAATAACATCTATTGGATGTCGGGTAGGGAGGGAGGGGGAAGGGGGAGGGGCGAGGGGGAGGAGGGGACGGATATATGCATACACAAAGGGTGCAATGCGCACCCTCTGAGAGATGGACACGCTTGGGACTGGGACTTGGGGGGAAGCGGGGGCAAGGGCACCATACGTAACCTAAACACCTGTACCCCTATAAACAACAAACAATAAAAAAAAAAAAAAGAAAGGCAGATGGCCAAGTTCTGGAAACAAGGAGGTTTAGTTCAACCAGATTTTCATTAATGAGTTAGTAACCGGATGTGTTGAGGATGCCTAGTAAAATGTATCTGATTGCAAGAATATTCTTCATCTACTTGACACACAAGATTAAATAATGCCTTGGTAAGAAAGAGCTAGTGGTTATGGAAATTCAGCCATATGGAAAGCCTGAATTCCATTCGGCAATAGAGATCAATTGTGGAAAGGAGAGTTAGCATTTGCTTGAGCGGAACATCTCAAGGAAACCCTATTTGGAAGTGAGTAAATCTGTTGAGTGGGTGGAATCCTCCATTGCCTGGCATTTGTTGGGTAAAATTTTTGGGTCCTCTACATTTTATCATCAATATTTATTTCAGGAAGACATGTCAGCTTTCTATCATAGCCCATGGGTAATTTTCAGACTAACTCGTGTGTGTTTGTCAAGATTAAGCAATCAGTGCTACCTCCATGAAGCCTTCTTTCTTCAACATTTCCCTGCAAGTTTTTGTCACATCATTTATCAGATACTAATACAATCTTTTGTTTTTACCCTATCTGCTCTACTCCACCTGAACTCCCCACCCATGAAATTGTTTTCAAATAACATTGATTAGCAGAGGGAAAGTGAGAAATAAAGAATAAATAATTTAAGGAACATATTTTAAAAGTTGGGGTATAGTTTGCTCTTTTACTGTAAGCCGTATGTGAGTATGTTGGTTTGTTTCCCTTTCTGTGAGTAAGGGTTGATCTGACTGGCTAGCTTTTCTTAAGGGAATAGATACCTGCAGGGTCCAGGTCATTTGCCATCTCACTTGCCATTTTGGGTTTTCACATTAGTGCACGAAATATGTGACTCAACCCTACTCCTTCACCCAGCAAGGGCCAAACAAAAGTGACTACTTAACAAGACTTGGAATTTCTCTGTGTGGGAGCGGGGAAGGGCGTACTCAATGCCATGGAAATTCTGATTTGAACAGAATGAATCACCTCTACTACTTCAGAAGCATTTCTGAGATTACCGTGGATAATTTTGATTTACTCTCTCTGTTTACTTTCTCATTCCCACTTTCTTCCCATTTGGTTTTTGTCATCACTATGATTCTTGGTGTCTTCTCGACTCTTCAATAATGCTGACAGTCTACAATTTCCTCCTCCATTTTTTTGAGTATCAATTTTTTTACAGTAGACTATAAACTACCTCGTTAATCAGATAGTGTAAAATCCAATTAGAGACATTAGAATCCAGAAATACAAGTGTTAAGGAATGTATTTCTTGATTGACAAGGAAGCCAAATAGACCCATCTATTTAGAATCTTAGCAACAATTAGCTGCCTTAGTTTCATTTATTGTGACATAAAAAATCTGGTTTATTGAGAGCTCTATTGAAGAAGATTTCTATGATATGCACCATGAGAAAATATCTTCAAACTAAAATGATTGTTTTGCTGTAATAAATTGAACCATATGTACACTATGTTATTCAATCTTTTTTCTTCAAGGCATAAATTGATATTAAAGAACATTTAAGTCATAACACATGGTTATCCAGGCATGAACGAGGCAATAACCCATATAAGTTGTCAAGGTGAAGCCAAAGCATTTATTAGAGGTTTGTGTTGTTTTTGAAAAGTGCATGGTTGGATAAACATGGATTAGTGCTATTATGCTGCTACGATGACTCAAGTGTGTTTTTACAGTGTCAGTAATTTTTATGTTTAAAAATCACTGGTGCAGTATATTAGCTATAATTTATGTTTATCATCTTGTGTACTCTAATAGGTTTCAACAAACCATTTAACACTTCAGCTTGTGCATATACATTACTTAATAGGTATTTATCTTTAAAAAGAGATACTTAACGGGACTTTCAAAGCTTGCAACTGCATGCTAAGAGACAATACTGCAGTGTGTCACATTAACTTTCTTTTTCCTGTTTGCAGTTAACTTTGAACATCCTGGCCACTTGCTTCTTTGTTCAATGTGCCTCAGAATGGCACAAGAAGAATATAGTCTGTTAATGTCCTTGTCAGCAAGAATGGCATCAAGTTCTCCCAGCACCGAGTGGAGTGTCCGTCACACTTGCTAAGTAGGGTGGCTGCAGGATATAGCTAGCACAGCTGAAAATATGACAAAGGCCCAGTGATCAGTTGCCTCATCGGGGTGCCCTTTCAGAAGGGGCTAGTTTACTTCTGCATATAGCTGTACCCACAAGGCTTTTCGTGATTTATGTGGCCTAGACTCTGATTTTAGAAGAGTCTCAGAGAGAACCTCATGGACTGAGTGTATGAGAGGAGGGGCCGGTGGGGAGTCAGTTGGGACTTCCCAGTCACTGGAGGTTTGTCGCAGCAGTACAAGAGGGGGACTTCATTTATCATGACACTATTGATTGTTCCAAATAGTGCTATGCTTACTGTTTTTGCTACAATTATGACCTATTTCTCTTTTGAATATTCTAGGTAGATGAATTACCAGAGTTTAGTCTTTTCATAAAGGAGATTGATTTACTTTTAAAATGTATCCAAAGTTGGTGATGTGGTGATGAGGTTTTTGTCTTTTTCTTTTCTTAGGTTAACTACATTTTGACTTACTGACAGGCATGACAGAGATGGATTTGGAAGGAAAATAATCATGAAACTCTAGTTACCATTCAAATAAATGATGCCACTTTATCCATTTGTGAGATGGCTGTATAAGAGTTTGGGATCCTGAAATTATGAATATACTGATCCACTCAATAATAAATTTTTAGAAAGAAGCTATAAATTCTCTAGGGTCAATCAAGCACACCAGTTGGCTGAGTTAGCAAACAGGGTGGATTTATTACTCACTGGAGACAAATTGACCAAGATGGACTGTTCAGTATTGTGACTACCTTTTCTCTTGTGAAACTAGTGATGTCACTTTGATATCTTATCAGAGACAGCCATCATATCTTGATGACCTTTTCAGTATTGGCAACCTCAGCTAGCTGGACCTAAAACTGTTAAATATTTCAAACTTTACTATTTTCATAATACCATCAAAATTATGTGAAAAACACCATAGACATTTTATACGAAAATGCATGTGGATTGTATTTACTGTGAAAAGAATTAGAGGGAAGGGTGCATTCGCATGCAGCATGAATAGGTAACAGTTTCAAAAGGATCAAGAAAAATAATGATCTAGCCCACCCTTTCTAGAATGGTGTAGAACTTTCTGGAATCATGCATCTTCCATATCTGAGCTATCCAGTACAGTAGCCAATAGTCACATGTGTACTTGAAATGTGGCTAATGCAACCAAAGAACTTAATTTTTAATGTATTTAATTTTAATATAAATGACTATGTGTGATTAGTGATTATCATGTTGTAGAGTGCAAAAGGATTAGTTCCTTTAAGAAAAAGCTTAAAGAACTGCTTACCTGTGGGAGTAGTACTGGGTTCGAGAAACAGAATCGATGGTAGCAGACAAGGGGATATTACAAGTGCCCTCTTTAAAAAATCAGTTCAGGGCAAATCAGAAAATATAAGAAAAGAAGCCAAATAGATTTTGACATCTGAATAGCAAAAGAGCTTACTGCAAGAGTGACTCTATCCACACATAAAAATTAACAGCAGTACAAGTAGACAAAGATGGGACTAAATTTTATAAAACATGAAATAGATGAAATATTTTTTAAAAGTTTTTTTAGAGAACAGAGATCAAAGTTAGTAATAAAGTATTTAAGGTACTTAGATATCATTATTAATATTATATTATTTACTTTTTGCTCTAAATGAGGCATTCGTATAAGTAGAAAGTAAATGTATTATATATATATATATAAAATAATGTTTATGTATATATATATGCAAACATTTACAAAGTGCTTGGGAGAATATCATCTGGAATGCCTGCACTAATGTAATAGTTCTCATCTCAGCAAATGATAATTGCATTCCTGAGTATTCAGGCTAGAATATTCTGGACTTATCCTCTATTGCTCCCTTTCCTCTCATCCCTAATAGGTGCCAATTCTGTCCTTCTTCTCATTTACAGAGAATTTATCCCGATTCTCTCCACTTCATCCTGTCGATCACTGCCTTTGTTCAGGCCCTTTCTCACCTATGCTTTTAGATGTATATCATGTTTGCCTTCTGGCTTACAGTTTCCCCTATCCTCTCTTCCTCTAGTCAACCCTCCCCACAAGTACCAAGGTCATGTTACTCACCTGCTTAAAATTCTTCAGGAGTTCTATGGACTAAATGTTTGTGTCCACCCAAATTTATGTGTTAAAATGCTAACCCCCCCAAATAGGAGTATTTGGAGGTGGGGCCTTGAGGTAAATAGGTCATGAGAATGAAGCCCTAAAGAATGGGATTAGTGCCCTTGTAAGAAGAGAGATGAGAAAGCTTGCATCCCCTCCCTCTCTGCTCTCCCTCAAGTGAGGATACAATGAGAAGACGGCCATCTGCAAACCAGGAAGAGGGCCCTCACCAGACATCGCTTCTACTTGCACCTTGATCTTGGACTTCCCAGCCTCCAGAAATCTGAGAAATAAATGTTTGTTGTTTAAGTCTATGGTATTCTGTTTTAGAAGAGTGAACAGATGAAGGACTGTCACTGCAGGTAGTTGCTCAAGACCTTTAGCATACCATACACACCTCTTCATCTTTCCCTTCCTGTCTTTCAAACCCTGACCCCTGACACTGTCTTCCTTACATCCTCTATTCTAGCCCTTACTGAGTCATAGCATCCCCTTTGCTGGCTCTTCATCTTTGTACACGTTGTCCCTGTAATTTCCTCCCCATTTTACTCATCCTTCAAGACTTACCTCAGGGTCACTCCTCGTGAATCCTCCTCTACCACCTTCCACACCCCTATTACAGTAGTTATGACATCGAATTCTGATTCTTTATTTGCCTGTCATCCTCAGGAGACTGGGGCTCTGTGGGACAAGAGAAGATGCCTTGTTCATCTTCACATTCCCAGTACCCAGCACAGTGACTGACACCCATTAGGGACTTCATGAACATCTGATGAATCAGTTGGTGCTTACATAATCACTTCTCTTACCGAGCAAGGTTTGAGGGATGCCTAGCTGCTGGGGCTCTGCGATGACTTGGATGCACCTGGCATAGATGATCAGAGGTAAGTCTGTACGGCTTGGAGAAATTAAATACTCCTCTATTACATATTTATCTACCGACTTAAAACTTTACTTTTCATTAAAGAAATTTTAACACATCATATTATTAAAGAGGACTCTTTTAAGACCACTGATTCAATAATTCCAAATAAATGAATTAATGGAGAAGCTTGTCAGACAGTTAATGTATATGAATATTGTTACTTTTCAATATTTTGTGATATCTGTGATATTTTCAGCATCTTAAAATACTCCATCACATGTCATGACTATGTTCTCATTCTAAATAAGTATTCATGTATGTACCAAATTTTATTTATATAATTTTGTGTTCTTTTTCTAAAAAAGCACCTCCAAAATCATATGTAAGTTTCAGCTCTTAAAATAGGAAGGCCAAGGTGTTAAACTTTTCTAAGTGCAAAATGTGGTGTCAGAATTGACATTCTCTGGAAAAAGACCAAAGTTAAGTGTTGGTATAAATTTGGGCAAGTCAGTTAACCTCCCTGTATCTCCATATACTTGCTACAAAATGGAAGAGAATAGGATTAGATTATTCTAAGGCCTCTCCAGCTCTAACTTTTAGGATTTCCTTAAGTCTAACGGTCATCAAAAACTGTGTGGCTAACTAGTTTGTTCATACCTAAGGCACATATGGTGCTTTTCTGAGAGTCCTTTGGTTGTAGCATTAAGAAAATATCAACCTCCTCCTTCAAATTACCTCATAGTGTGCATAGTGAGCATAGGGAAGTGAGAAGGCAGGACTTAAGATGACTGGTGGTGGGGGTATTGGTAAATTTGAAAGAATTTTGCTTTGGTTAGTGTAACAGGTATTTTAGCAAAGCTTAAATAAACAGCTTAATTTATTCATTTATTGACCAACCATTTATATAGCCCTTCTATAACTCAGGAACTATGTTAGCAAAGGAGAATACGAAAATTAATAAAACTCAAGGCCTGCCCTCAATGACTAGACAGGGTCATGGGTAAGACAGATAAGCAAGTCCGGCATGGCTCATAGGAAATGCTAACAGAAGGAAATGAGTAGTAAAGGATGTGATGAATCTAACCAGATGTGAAAACATCTTGTAGAGGTAGGCGGTGGGATGCAGGTGGGGTGGAATTTGGGGCAAATTTCAAGTGGAATCTCCAATGTAGACAGAGGCATGAACATGAGAAAGAATGTATTGCACTTTAGAATATGGCTTCAGAGGTGGTAATTTTCAATGGCCACAATCTTCAAGGCAGGTAAAGCAGGTGAGGGTGACACAGTAAGAAGTGAATAGGGCACTGTGCCAGTTTGAGGGCACGTACTCTCTCCAGGAGAGAACGCCAGTGCTAAGCTCCAGTGAACTCGTATCTTGGAGACGGCAGACCCACTGTTACTACAAGGCTGTTATCACGTCTATTGTAAAAAGTGATCATTTGCTCATACGGGAAAGACTACAGTAGTTGATATACAGAATGTCAGTAGGTGCTGACCAATTCGGATCACTGCTCTGAAAAGCAAGACAGAGTTTCAAGGCAACATGTTTTAAAGGCCTCTTGGAATATATTATATTTTACTATAGTTAGTGTTAATATCAATATTATTGCTGCATTATACTTAGGAAGTTTTCCTTTATTTTAGTCTTCTTAAAATATCTCTGTAAGAATTGACAGTATTTAAAAAAATTTTAATCATGAAAAATTGCCAACTTACACAAACATAGAAAGAATAGCACAATCTAGATACCTATTACTTAGCTTCAACAATTATCAACATTTTACCATTGTTGTTTAATCCATGTCCTCACTCTTTAAATCCCAGACATTTCATTTCTGCATCAATAGACGTTTCAATATTTCTTCAAAAGATAAGGATTTTTTAAAATGTTATCACACCAAAAAATATTGCAATAGTACTTTGTTATTATCGAATACCCAACTCAGTCTATGTTTAACCTTTCCCAATTGTTTAAAAAAAGTCTCTCTTTTTTCCAATCTGTTTGTTCAAATCGGGATTCAAACAACATTCACATGTTTTAAGTCCATTTTAAAAGCTCCTCTCAAAAATGATTTTGCAACAGAAAGAGCCACTTACTTTAACGAATCTATGATGCTTTTGACAATAAACACATAAAAAATGGGCCATGGTTAATGCCCTTGCTAAAGCCTTTACTCTGAAGTCAGTCAGCCTGGGTTAAAACCCAGGCTCTGTTAACTGTTATTATGTGACCTTGGGCTTAATGTTTTCCTTTAATTCCTTCATCTGTAAAATGGGGACTAAAAAGTGTCTATCCCATAGCGTCCTTACTGGAATTAAATTAAATAACCCAATATTCTAGGATTTAGAATAGTACCTCATACCAAGGCAAGCCTCATGTAAAGGGTTTGTTAGATAAATAAATAAATTCAGCTTTTACCCAGGAAATACTAAAAACGAATGAATTGCCTAAGGATTGTAGGAATGATTCACTCTTAGCCCAGAAATTGTCCACAGTGCCTGATTCAAAATTTTGCCTACAATATGTTTTTCCACAGAAGCATGCAGATTGCACATAACAGGCAACAGGCCATGCATTGGCAGTGCTAATTCCTCCACTGAAGACAACAGCACTTATCAGGCAGCCCTCTGGACTAGAAGGTTCTAGAAATTGCTCCCTGTACTGTCCCTTTCAGGCCTAGGAGGGGTAAAGTCTCCCCATAATTACTGTCTAGCTTTAGGGTGCTTTTGTTTTTCCCTGTTTGTTTTCCTTAATGATCTCTTCATTAAATTCCTCTCAATTACCCATGTGAGCATACCATTTATCTCCTTCTGGGACCCTTACTGATACAGTCTAATGACAGGTCAGATATGAAATATGTCTACATCATGTCTTGATTGGTAACAGCTACCTTTAGGGAGCTCGTACTCTATGTTACACACTCTACCACCGGCTTTACATTCAATATTTATTTAATTCTTAACATAACCCTGTATGTTACATACTATCATTTTTACAGATTAGAAAACTAAGGCTTAGAGAGTTTTGTTGGCCCAAGTTGTACAGTTCGCCAGTAGAGCTAGACTCAAGGATCAGGTTAGCACAGCCTGGTGGTTAAGGACTCCGGAGGCTGACTGCCTGGATCTAAATTCTCACCCAGCTGCCTGCATGCTCTTGGTCCTAGGCACGTTTCTATTCATCAGTTTCCTCAATTATAAAAGGGATAAAAATAGTACCTACTTCACAGGGCGATTATGAGGATGAAATGTGTTGATTTATGTAATACGCTTAAAGAACTTAGCTTATAGGAAGTGCCAATATGTGTTTGCTCTTATTATTTGTGAATTCAAAGCCCATTTACTACATTATATTCCCTCTTATCAGAGATAAAATGCTTTTTTCTTTAGAATGGAAGATCTCTGTCCCCATCTGCAAGTAACTTGTGTGATGTTCTCTATTTCTTGCAGCGAGATAGTCTGTCATTTAAAAATGAAGTCCTTATGTTTAAAAAGCAAAATAGGATAATTAGCTCTCTTTTCATTGTCAGAAAGGCAAGTGTCAACAGCATCACAGGAAAAGTTGTGGAATCTCCCCTGTTTGTGTATTGAATGAATTATAATAACACAGATAACAATCTTAAAGACCAGAAGGCTTATGGTTCTTTCATTTATATATGTGGAGAAACAGGAAATTTGGCTACAGTCTTATTGTTGAAAAAAGGAGGTTCTTTGTGGACATTAATGTGTTTAAAAATGCAGGTAAACTTCTGCCTTGGATGACAAGTACAAGGAAGCTCAGATTCTAAGACCCTTTTCTATCAGCCTAGCGAGAACTCATCTGTACAAACTTGGTGAATAGCTATAGACTCTGTATTCTTTTAAAGGCAAATGAAGCCGATAAGCTGAAGAAAATACGGGATGAGTTAGAGTTGGGCCAAGCAGTTCCAGATACAAAGTATTCCAGACTGCTGCTGACTTTGGAGAAATTTTCTGACCATCATCGTCACTTTCCTGATCTCTAATGTCATACTAAAAGAATACTGTGACTATGTAACAAAAAATTTTTTAATACCTAAACCTACAATTTGTAGTTTTGCCTCTCAATCCAAGATACCAAACATTATATATAAAAAGATTAGAAAGAATCCTAAACTTCATATTTACAGGCTTAAAAAACATTTTAGTAGGTATATTCTTACATCACTCTTTATTGTATTTTATGAATAATGATCAGAAACATTGCTAAACAAATACAGAGAATGCTACTGGTGGTTTACTACTTTAACTTGGACTTTTTAAACCTCTTAAATTCTAAGTATGTTTAGCAAATAGTTGGCACTCATAAGAATTATCAATCATTTTTGCCTCCTTCCTTCCTCTCCTCACACCCACCCTGCTCTCTCACTGTCTTACTCTCTCTCTCTCTCTTTCCACATTCATTCATGCCATTATCAATCACTTGGCAAGCACTTGCTAAGCATTGGGAATGTAAAGGCAGATGAGATATGCTAGGTGTGCTCAAGAAGCACACAGTTTAGGAGGGGAGACACACTGCAGAACAATAAGCATACTCATGACTTAGAGGTGCCAGGATTGAAATATAAATTTTTTCCCCCATGGCAAAGTCAACACCTACAGAATGGCTAAGTTACAGAGTGGATCTGAGGTAGGGAACGCTGAGTGGGGAGCGGGTTTGGACAGGAGGAATTGAGGTGCCTGCAGTACCTCTAGAAGGCAATGCAGGCAGGCTGTTGGAAGCATGGGTTTGGAGTTTGAAGAAAACATCGGCCTGGAGCTTGGTGAGTGAACAGCATCCAGGCAGAAGTTAAAGCCAAGGATGTGGGTAAGATCCCCCTAGGGAGGGAATTCTGCAGGAGCCCAGAAGACACTTGCCTCAACAGAGCCGAGGGGAACTTCAATCCCATGAGAGACAAGAGAGTGGAAAGAAATCTGTGTCACCTGAATACATTTCAAATCCTTCCCTGGAAGCCAGTTTCTTTTTTTTTAATTTCAAAGTATTAATATTATGGGGGTACAAATATTTTTGGTTACATGGATCACTTTTATAATGCTTGAGTCATGGTTGTAAGTGTGCCATCACCCAGATAGTGTTCATTGTACTTATTAAGTAGGTTATTACCCATTCCCTCTGCCTCTCTCTCCCCTGCTTGATTTCCATTGAGTTTTACTTCCTTCTATGCACATGTGTGTTCATCGGTTAGTTCCAATTTAACAGTGAGTACCTGTGGCATTTGTTTTTCAATTCTTTAGATACTTTACTTAGGATAATGGTCTCCAGTTTCATCCAAATTATTGCAAAAGGCATTAAGTCATCCCTTTTCATGGCAGAGTTGTACTCCATGGTATACATATACCACATTTTGTTAATCTACTCATGAATTGATGGGCGCTTGGGTTGATTCCACATCTTTGTGATTGTGAATTGTGCTGCAGTAAACATTCAACATGCAGGTGTCTTTTTGATAAAATGATATCTTTTCCTTTGGGTAAATACCCAGTAGTGGGATTGCAGGATCAAATGGTAGGTTATTTTTAGTTCTTTAAGGTATCTCCATAGTGTTTTCCATAGATGTTGTACTAATTGGCAGTCCCCAAAACAGTGTGTAAGCATTCCTTTCTCTGTGCATCCACACCAGCATCTATTATTTTTGGATTTTTTAATAAAAGCCATTCTAACTGAGGTAAAGTGATATCTCATTGTGGTTTTAATTTGCATTTCTCTGATGATTAGTGACACTAAACATTTTTTCCTATTTTTATTGGCCATTTGTCTATTTTCTTTTGCAAAGCTTCTGTTCATGTGTTTTGCTCACTTTTGATGGGGTTGTTTGTTTTCTCCTTGCTGATTTGCTTGAGTTCTTTGTAGATTCTGGTTATTAGCCCTTAATAGGATGCATAGCTTGAGAATATTTTCTCCCATTCTGTAGGTTGTCTATTTGCTCCGTTGATTATTTACTTGGCTGTGCAGAAGCTTTATCAAGTCCCATTTATTTATTTTTGTTGTTGCTATGATTTCTTTGTAAATTCTTTGCCCAGGCCGATATCTAGAAGAGGTTTTCCAACATTTTCTTATAGTGTTCTTATGGTTTTGAAAAGGCATCTTGACTGTAAGTAAGCAAGAAAGTGCAATAGAGGGGCAGGGGAAGGGACAAAAAAAATTGGTTTGAAATTTTCATACTCTAAGTTAGAAGGAAAGCAGGAATTCAAACCTAGAATTCAAAGCCCATTCTGTTTCCCCATGAAAACTGTGGGACAAGGATCACAGAAAATTTCTGGACACAGCATATTCTTGACTGTGAGAGGCAGAATAAGAGGTCTTATGAACTTAAAGATGGGTTTGAGGCTCACTTTTGGAGAATGATTTGTAAATATATAGGTTAAGTCTCCCTGTAAGGTTAGGTTGGGAGCCAAGGATGAAAGAGTTTACTAAGAATGCTGATGTAAAACGTCTTGGAAAGGAGAGGAGTGTTATTTACGCAAATAAACATGCCTCCAGGTTTGACTCCTCTTGTGATTACAGGTCGTTGTTAAAGAATGTGCGTAACAGGTAATCAAGTAGCTTGAGGACAGTAGCTTTGATGAGTTGTCTCGGTGTATGAACCCCCTGATCTCATCCCGTGTGGGTCTCTTTGCCAGCCATTCTAAATCCCTGGCAGCAAGGCCCAGCACACAGAGGCTCTGGCTGGGATGTGAGCCTCATGAGGAGGTCTGAGTGATCCTCCAGATACTTTTCCATGTTGACTTATCACCTCTGTGACCTTGGGCAAGTCCTGTAGCATCTCTGAGCTTCAATTTTCTAATCTGTAAAATGAAAATAAAAGTTCTTACCTCCTGAAGATTCAACATGATAATCTAAGCATCCTCAGAATGGGGAATTAGCCTTGTGCTAGACTGATTCTCACTTCCTAGGATATCAGGCAGTTCATAAGTATTTTTGAATGAATGAATGTACACAAAGTGTATAAGAGTGTCCAGCATATAATAATTGCTTAATAGCTATTTATTCCTTTCAGAAATGAGCATGAGTACTGCCTCTTCTCATCTCCCAGGTTCAGGTAAGTGCCTTTCTGTCTCATCATCTGCCTGCTCATGTTACAGATGTCCGCAAATTATTAAGGAAACACCATTGATCAATTTCCTTGGACTTAGAAGACTCTGCCTGAAAATCAATGGAGAGAATATCACAGTACGAAATATTGTCGCAAACCAATATTTCACAGTGTTCAAAGTGATTTCCAAGGACTGTTAATGGGAGCTCTGAGGGAGTAAAAACATATCAAATGCCAAGTCCAAAAATGTTGGGGAACATTACCTTAAATAGGTTTCTTCATTCTGGGACTTTTCGAAGCCATTATTATTCATATGTGAATTGTGATTCTCCAAGAGGGGAATAGAATTCACATCTTCCTAATCCTATTTGATCAGAGGACCCTTTTGTCCCAGAATGCCTCATTGTGCTGGGATAACTCCTTGGGAAATGTGGATCTAATCATTAGCTAGACACAAAGCAAAAGAATTTATTTTTATAGGGCATTGAAATGCTTTTTTAGGTCAGGGAAGGCTTATTTAGGAATGAGATGTGGAGTTCTCACAACCCAAGGCAGTCATCGAGGAAATTTCATCCCAATGAAGTCGTTAGGTGAGTGAAAACAAATGAACATAAAATAAGTATATAATAACACCTTGGGAAAATTAAACATCTCTCCATTTAACATCTGTCACATAGATAATCATAGCAACTAGATTGATTGTGGAAGAGGAAACTGGAAGTTTAAAAGGGAAGCAGCTGAGTTTGCTTATATCATCTGCAAAGGGACTACTTTCTTTGGCAGATTGATATTGCACAAAGGTTTGAAGTTTCATTAAAGACACATGGCTGGATGGTGTAACAGTATGTTACAGAATGTGTGTGTAATCAGACAATACGTTGCATTTAGCTATCAGAAAATATAATGGTATTATGTATACATTCTGGACTGGGTTATGCCTAAAATGACACCTTTACACAAGAAAACCATACAACATCATGTCATATCTGCAACAATGAAAATATGATCAGCACATTCATTATAAAACAAGTGAATTCCTCTGAATCATGATTTGGTGCTGATTGGGATTTTTTTCCCTTGTGCAATTTTATAATACTTCAATGTCTATTATAATTTTGAAAAGCATACATGTTTGCATTTTCTGAAAGGCCTGGTTTTGTAAAATGGAAGAATTTAAAAACAAAACAAAAACAAAACATGAACAAGGCCAAATAACACAACAAAATTCTTAAGTTAACCATGTCAAGGGGTGTTCACACCTGCAGATAATACTCTTTTCTTTACATGTAAACTTCCTGCTAAAAGCAGGTCAGAGTTAACAGCTGAATCAACTTGGAAAGATATTAAAAAAAAACAATTAGTTTTATGTTCTTTTAAATAATTGCTTCATTATATTTTGTACATCTGTGTAGGGGTCTGATGATGGCATTTGGTAAATTTCCAAATAGCTATAAATCCGGGGAATACCCATTAAGCAATAGTATAATCCACCTGTAGGTTAGAAAAAGGCTTTATGCAATCACTTGAAAAAATTTCTTACACAAAAGAATTGATTTTACTTTGTGAGAAAATGGTCTGCTTCAGGTGAGTTTATCATGCATTGTATTTTTTTAAGAAAATAGGCTGTAGGTAGCTCAGAAGAGACCAACAAAAATGATAAAAGGTTTAGAAAACAAGACCTGTGAGAGAAGGTTAAGAGAATGGGAATATTTATTCAAGTCAAAGGAGGCTGAGGGGAGATATAATTGTCTACCTAAAAGTTAAATGATGTTAGAAGCAGAAGACACATTAATTATTATTAGCAGTAAAAGAGAACAGTTAGAAGAAAAGAGTTGCACCCTTTTTACTTAATATTAGAAATAATTTTTGTAACCAAAGAAAACATTCATATGATGGAAGTAACTGCCATAAAAGTCTAAGTTGTGAAATCAAGTATGAGTTTGCAGTGGGTCCTTTAGGATAATTTGAAACACTTCGTAATCGGTCCATAGTCCAAAAAATGGGTTGGAACTCAACTCTTCTATTGTAGATGATCATAGCCATAATAATATGTTCTGGTTAGGAAGGAAATGTATATCAAGGCATTAATAGATCCATAAATCATCCCTAAGGAATAAGCATCGAAATTCAGAATAAAAATATTCTTAAATGTTTAAATCATAAATGGCTAATGCTTTCAGTAAAGAAGTAAAATTAACAAATACAAGAATTTTGCATTTGTTCTTTGAACTACCAGATAATGGAACTTTTTATAAAGTTGTAATTACCAAAAGAATATGAAACCGTCATGTGAACAGAGGGGCCAAAGAAATAGAAGATAAAACCTAGAAATACATTCTTACTTATTATGTGAAGTAATATGCATTCTTACATTATTGTATAGTGATTTAATATACAGCAAAAAAGTAGGAAAATAAATTTTATTTTAAAATTTGTGAGGGAGAGGAAAAGGAATTTTTTATTTTCAAGACTATGCAAAACAATTGATTAACAATTTAGATAACATTAAGGGTAGTAGTTGTGTGTTATACCAAAAGAAAATCTTGCTGGACTAAAACAATGACTCTCAACAGCTGGTAGTGGGGGATGATGGGAAGTGGTGTACTACAATATTTTTGAGGTTTTTTTCGAATTACACATGCTTCCCTAACTAAGATGCTACACTCCCTGGGAGTTATAATCCTGTCCTTGGTGAGGAAATTGAGGCTAGTGATTTTCCCAAGAATTAATTGCACAAGTATTTATTGAGCATCTGCTATTCACCAGGTATTATGTTCAGCACTAGGAATAGATAGATTAAATAATGAGATCCCTGTTCTAGAGAACTTTAGTGAACATCTGCTGTTTTAGTCAGATCAGGCTGTTATAAATAAATGCACCATAGACTAGGTGGCTTAAACAACAAACATTTATTTCTCACAATTATGGAGGCTGGAAAGTCCAAGATCAAGGGGCCAGCAGATCCTGTGTCTGGTGGGGGTCTGATTCCTGGTCTGTAGATGGCCATGATCTCATTGTATCCTCACCTGGTAGAGAGCAGAGAGAGCATAAGCAAGCTTCCTGTGTCTCTTCTAATTCCATTCACGAGGGCTCCACCTTCATGACCTAATTACCACCCAAAGGCCTCACGTCCTAATACCATAACATTGGGCATTCAGCTTCAAGATCTGAATTTGGGGTGGATACAAACATTCAGCCTACAACAACTGCTGCTGTCACCTGCCCAGCAGCCATTCCCACTTCTTCTGGTAGCAGTAACTTGATTTTCCTTTGGGAAAACATAGTACTCTCAATCTCAGACCATGGGGTTCAGGTAGAGTTTATCCACTACCAACCCTGGTCATGAATATGGGACTCGGGCCTGGCTAATGAGGGTGCATTATACCCCTGGCCACAGTGATTTGTTCAGGAATGAACACTGA
This sequence comes from Indri indri, assembly GCA_004363605.1. Lineage (NCBI taxonomy): Eukaryota > Metazoa > Chordata > Mammalia > Primates > Indriidae > Indri > Indri indri. The sequence goes on from RJWJ010000552.1 coordinate 15,854, forward strand.
AAGCCAGTCTTGTCTCTTATGTTGGGACTATTGATAGGGTGATACCTTCTTTGCTTTGGTATTTCTAGGTTGGTAGAAGGTTACCTAGAGTTGCCACCACATAGAAAAATTTACCTTAGGATGAATAAGAAAAGTAAAGCAGAAAGATGAAGAAAGAAACAGCACATTCTTAGGATATTGTGTTAACTCTTGGATACAGCCTTTCCTGCAGGTGACTATTCCTGAACTTCTTAATTATACAAACCCAATAAATCTCTTTTCATTGTTGTTTTTCACATTAGTTTTTTTTTTTTTCAAGGGCAAAGATCTCTGCCCCACAGAACTTACTTTCTAGAATGGAGAGACAGACACTAATCAATAAGTATAATTAAACAGTAAATTATATAGACCAGTATATGCTGTTAAGTGCTATGGAGAAAAGATAAAAGTAGAGCAGGCACGATACATATGTGTGTGTGAAGGGGAGCCCAGTTTTAAAATGAGTGGCCAAACTAGGACCTTGTGAGAAGGTGGTATCTGAGTAAAGACTTGAACGATTTGAGGGGTGTCTGGAGAGAGTATCCAGAAAATCCAGATCCTAAGATAGGAGATTTAAAAAAGACCTAATTGCTACAAGAGCATCTCTGTCCTACCTTCCTCTCAGACAGAATCATATTAATTTCTATTCAACTGTTGTATTTCAATCGACCTTTGACAGTTATTCATAATGAGGAATACAATGTGATACTCGACGAGTTCTAGATTTTAAAGCTGAAATCTGGAGCAAACTTTGTCTAAATATATGTATATAGTTATATATATGCATATGTATGTGTATAAACTTTCATTGTTTCAAAATTCAACTTATGGATAGTTTCCAAATATGAGCTGCTTGCCCTTTGCTTTACTTTTGAAAAGTAAGTTTTCATAAACCAAAATTTAAGCCTGCATACAATGATTCCACAGTCAGAGTTCAGAATATTTTCTAAACAACCACTTAGAACAAACTATACTAAGTAAGGTACTATCAGCCTTAACAGAAGCAATCCTGGCAAACAATTATTTTCATTGCAGCACTGACAATTATGTAAATGTGTCTGGAACAGCAATGGGCACCTAATTATGACACCTAATTATGCCAATTTATTTATACACCTCCTTGAACGACATTTTATTTATAACTCTCCCACTCATTCAAAGACAAGATAAAGTAAGGAGACATTATCCATAGACGATTGCTCCATCTTTGCAATATGAACACAGGCTCATCTATTGGAACCTCAATGATCTGGAGGATGTCCCGCTCATGTGAGAGTTTACTTTTCACCCAATCTCTTCTGGATTTCTGAAGGTGAGCAGAAATGAATGTGGCTCTGGCTGAAGAATTGAAAGCATTAGTTTTCTCTTCCTAGCAGAGGACGCTATCCCATCTCCTCTTACTTAAGCAGCAAATCAACATTGATAATTCCTTCTGCTAAGCATGAGCAAATTATTCTACCCTAAACCATAAAAATAGTCACTCAAGAAATACATATTATCACCATATCACAGTGTTGTTTCCTGTCATTTAGATGTGCTCATTTATTCAGGATCTTTCTCTCTCTCTTTCTTTTTCTCTCTTTCTCTGTCTCTTTTCTTTCTTTCAGAACCCAATGGCACTTCTTGGAATTAAACAGCATTTTTTGACTTAGACAGAGGAGAGTTATGACATGACCTATCTCAAGCCCATTCTCTAGAAGCAGAGCCTGAGGTGAGGATTATTGTGCTAACTGATTTATTGGGGTGCTGCTTTCAGATGGGGGAGTAAAGGAAGCAGGGAATGGCAGGGGAAGGAACAAGCAATGAGGTGGGCTCAACTGGAGACTGGCCCCAGACTGAGCCCAAGGGAAGTCCTGGAGCATGAGTTGTGCTATAGAGTCGGGCCCACCTTGAGGCCAGAGAGCTGATGTTTGGTATTTTGGAATTATTTAGTCATTGATGTAGGTCTGGGAGCAGCAGAGATTGGGTGGGGGAAGGGGTTGATAACTTCCCGGGCCAGGAGATTCCCATTTGGTCCAGGGAAATTCCCCCTAGGCAACACTCACATCAACAGGGAATGGGTACAACAAAGGATCTGAGTGATGTACAAACAGCATCCTCTATGCTAGGACTCCTCCTGCAAATGGATGCTTGATACATAATTTGGACTATCCTAAGAAGTTTAAAGGTTGCCCATTATATCATAAGAATAAATTTCAGTTCGAGAAATGTGAAATTAAGCTTCTAAAAAACTCTTTCCTCATTGTTGAAATACTGAGATGCTGCTGAAAATGGCTGAAAATATGGGCAATGCTAAGCCTCTGTTTATCTATAAAATAAAGAAATCAAAAGATATGTTATCTCTCAGTTCTAAGCCTTCTGAGTCTAAATGGCTTTTGAAGGACTTATTTTTTTCTTTTCATAATGTCTGCCTTACTCTACTATTCCAAAACATTTAATTTTTCCCTGCATGTTGTAGTTAGATTACCCTGAGCAGCATAAAGAAATCGACCCAGGGCTGAGAGTTGCATCTAGATACTTGATAATCAAAGTGTGGTTTGCAGACCAGCAACATCACCTGGGAGCTTATTCAAAGTACAGGCCCCAACTCCAACCCATTGAATCAAAATCTCACTTTTAACCAAAAGTCCCCAGAAGATTCATATGCACATTAAAGTTTGAGAAGTACCAAGATACAGGATCTTGTTGGAATAAACTGGTAGTGGCTAGAAGAGCCTTTCAAGTTTTGGGTCTTTCAGCTAGGGAAGGTAGGGGACTAGTAGTTAAGATCTGAACTTATTAAAATCTACAAGAACAACTTGAATTGAGCCATTTTCTGACCAGGGTGAAACAACTAAGTTTGCCGTGAGTAGGCCTGCCTAAATCACCCATATTTTTAAAAGATCCAGCATTTTTCATCTCAGTAATCTACTGCGAAAAAAAATTGTGTAAATTATTAGCCTTTGTGACCTGTTACTATAGAAAATTATTTAGGAGTTTCCACTGAAGCCTTAGAAAATCTTACTTTCATGGATTACAGACAGCAGGAAACCAAATTGAGTTTTAACTGCCAAGAAGGGAAGGAGTGAATCATTCTCATTCTATGAACTCCAAATCATCAATCATTCTAAATTAATTCTCATTCCCTCTAACACTTGGGAAATACCAAAACACACTTGAGAAAATGTCCCGAAGAAAATCTAGGATGTAAGAGCCATTATTTGTACTTGTAAGTGCTCTCACCTTAAGAGGTTAGTATTCCACACCCATTGATTGAGCTTGGGATTGCCAAACAATTTTGAGTTTTTTAGTATGTAATATTTGGCAAGATTCATTGGAACTCTGTAGGCCTGGGGGCACCCATATATTCCACACAATTCTTTTCAAAATATTATCAACTTTTTAAAAGATGCTAATATGTGTGAGAGCTATAAATTCTTCTGTTTTAAATATCATGCTGTCCCTTTGGGAGAATCTCATGGGCATAGATAATTACTTCTATAAGGGGAATAATGAATCACAAGATTTTTTGATTCATATCTGTACTCTTCTGACAGGTCTCTAGCATGAATCACATGCAAATGAATAAAATGTTTTCTGAATTTTACTAGCACGGACATACTATACCTCAAACTCTGAAATATATGAAGGATAGGGTAAGCTAGAATATGTCTGCCCCACCCATTCTTCTTTCAAAAGGATGATACAGAAAAAAAATAGAATGGACCAATCTCCCATCTCACTTGAGAAAACTGCTGGAGAACATAGCCTTCCACCATAAAACAGCCTAGGACAAGATCTCATATGGGTGGAAGCAGATTACTAGGATTTTTAAAAATTTCTAAAGTCTCTTACATTTTCAGATAAATGACACAGCAGTCTCTTGGTTTTCCGATGTCATGCAATGTGTGTTTCTTATTCAATCAATAATTATTTATTATGCCCCTATTAAATGGCTGGCATTTGACTAGCTTTCTACGGAACCGTAAAAAAAAAAGACCTTGTATATGCTCTTAGTGACATTAAAGTTTAACTTGGGAGACACAAATGCTCAAACAAAAATTTGGTTTTAAATTAGGCAAATCTCTATTAGACATATGAACAATGTATTATTGGTGAATAGAGAAGGTATAACCATCTGCCAAGTCACAGGTGGCTTCCCAAAGAGGATGGTTTTTAAGAATCAGATTCTCCAGAAGGATGAGGTGAATAAAAGCTTCTTAGACTAAAAACAATAATTGGTTCATATTATAATAACAATGGTAATAGTTAACTAATATTTGTTGCAAACTTACCATGTGCCAGAGCCTGTTCCAAGCACTTTATATGCATTAGCTTATTGTTATCCTCACAACATCCATATGAGGCATTTAATATCATTAGCTAAATTTAATAAGCAAAAAATTTTGGATCCATAAATATTAATTTGTTAAAAAAATTACATTCACAGTGATGGAAATATGAGGACGTCATGTGTCTAAGCACAGCACGACGTCAAGTACGGGGGAAGCGACTTCAGTATTATCTTAGTAGTTCAGGCTGCCATGACAATTTACCACAGACTGGGGGGGCTTAAACCACAGACATTTATTTCTCACTGTTTGGAAGGCTGGGAAGTACAAGGTTATGGTGTCATCAGATCTGGTGTCTGGTGAAGGCCTACTTCCTTGTAGCCAGATGGCCATCTTCTTGCTGTGTCCGCACATTGCAGAAAGCAGAGAGAGCTCTAGTCTTGTTTGCTCCTTATAAGAACGCTAATCTCATCATGGGGCTCCACTTTCATAACCTCATTTAAGCCTCATTACTTTCCAAAAGCCCTACCTCCAAATACTATCCCAATACCATTCCATTGGGAATTAGAGCTTCAATATTCGAATTTTGGAGGGACACAAGATTTCAGCTCATAGTAAAGTGTGGAGATTTGCTGGGAGACAAGAATGGAGACCTATAGTGAGCAAGATTATAAGGGACCTTGTCATCATGCTAAATAGCTTGGGCTGTATACTGACAGAAACTGGAAGATCATAAGGTTTGAAGCAGAAGAATGGCATGTAAGATTCATTCGTTCAGTTAAAATTGTTAGTGACTGTGTGGAGAATAAGTTGGGAGAGTGTTAGACTTGCTGCATCTGTTAGGGGACTACTCTTTATAGGTAGGTATGAGAATAAATGTCAGAACTAAGGGCAGTGAAATTAATAAAGAGGAGATAGTGCTGAGATAGTATGGGAAATCTTGATGGTTCATTGATCGGAGGAGGGCTCTTTGATAGAGATAAAGGCCTTCAAGACCACTTTTACTTTTCTAAACTGGGTCTCTAGATTACACAGATTTATATGTTTCCCCAAATATATATATAAGTACTAAAGAGGAGCCAGTTTTACGAAGACCATGTGTAATTTTCATACCTTTGGAGTTATAACTGGAGCCACTTCAGAATATCCAGTTTGAGATTTCTGGTAGATAGTAAGAGGTAAATGTATGGTGTGTACTCGGGTGCACACACACACACACACACACGCACACACACACACACGCACGCAGATTTGGGGGTTGGAAGTTCTGCCACTCATTTAGTTAGTCATTCAGTTAAGGATATTGTTGCAGCATCTGAATGCTTTACATATTGACTACCTTAAGCAAATCAACAGGTATTCATTGAGTGACTTTGAATTGAGAAGTTCTGTGATTGAAGTAAGCTTTAATCTGCATTGCCACAGATCTCCTTGATATTTCAGGAAAAAATTATTTTTGCACTGTTTTCTAAATCTAAAATGCTGCATTGATAATGTGGTAGAAATTTCTGCTCTTCTTCTCATTACATTTTAATGGTTTGCAGGTTGGGGGCAAAGTAAATGAAAAAAAATTATTTTCGTTGAGTAGCTGAAAAGAAGATATTCAGAAGAGTGTAGAAATTAAATCTACTGTTGATCTAAGTTTGATATAAACCTTGAAACCAATGCCTATGTTGCAAAGTCTGTTTCATCACCTACGATTGTTTTGAAGTTTTTTGAGAGCTACCTTTGTTTTATTAGAATAGTCATAGCCATATCCCAGAGCTTCCCCTTTCTTCCCAAAGCAAGCAATGGAATGTGATTACAAATCAAATTTTGACATTCAACAAATATTTATTTCATAAAAGATCTTATAGAGAAATACCTCTGCAGGTTTTTAAGACCCACTTGGCTCTTTAGATATCCTAAGGATGGGTTAATCTCATGGTAAAAGCTATTTTTTAAAACCCACTCACTTATACTAAATATAGTTTTATCTTGGGGGCAAAGCTTATTTATATGATGCATTTCACCATTGCCAAATATTAATTGAACGCCACACACATAGAGAAAGCAAAGCAGAAATTAAAACCCAATATTGGAATGCAATGTTTTCTTCCCCCTGGTGTCACTTCTCCACCTCAGTGCCTGAGAATAGGTGGTAAATCAAATCCCTGAGGGACATAGTTCTCTGAGCAGTATGCTTGACTACTCTAAGATGGTAGCGAGAGCAGGGCCCAGGAGCAATTGAAAGGATAAAGAAGAGAAAGAAAATGAAGTGGAGGAAAAACGGATTCAAATCAATGCCAATATTTAAAAAAACAACAAAAGATAAATCATACGGAGGGAAAAAAACTCCGAGAAAGAAGGAATATCTAAATGCTTGAAACAAGGCAGAAGAACTTCTATTAAAACAAATGGCACATTACAAAATTTATATAAGTGAGTATAAAAAGGACAAAGAGGAGAGAGCATGGTTCAGTTGGATATTTAAAGGAATCCACTCCCTGCTGAATTGTTAAGAAAAAGAATGTACTCTCTCTAAGGAGAAAATACTGTATTGTTACAAGGGATATGCTTACCAAGTTCCCTGGTGAATCCATTTTAGCATTATTTTTTTCAGACTTAGTTTCTTAACAGGAGCTAAATTAAAATGGGTTTCCTGTTTAAATTTTTACTTTAGGGAAAGAACGAAGGTTTTGAGTCAGACTATGTGGGATGAACATCTAAACTCTACCACTTAGTATGTATGTAATCTTGGATAAATCCCCCTAACTCTTTAAGTCTCAGTTTTCTCATCAGACAAATGAAGAAAGTAACCTCACAGGCCCTTCTTATGAAGCTTAAATGAGAAAATGTATGTTGAAGGGCTACAGCCAGAAAAAGCTACACTTCATCTCATCTAATTCAGTTTTTTTAACTTAATTTTGTTTATTTCAAAATATTAAGGAAGTACAAATGCTATTGTTACATGGAGAGCTTTTATAATGCTTTAGTCAGGGCTATTACTGTGCCCATCAGTTTTGAAAACATTAAACTCAAGAGCCCACTGCATCCTCAGACAACTTTTGAGCTTTAGAATCTGAGAAGTTGGCTCCAGGAATTTTTGCAAAAAGCAGTTTGCCACAGGTTAGGCCAGGAATATTGTAGGAGCAACTGAAGAGGAAAGAAAGCTTATGGGAGCCTGCCCCTTGCCTCTTCTGTTTCGGATAAACTGTGCTGAATTTGTTAAGCCAGGCTAGAAACTGATGAAACAGAGTTCTTTGGGTCTTCCATAACACGCTTTTCACTCTGAAAGGTAACAAGATAGATATGCATGAGAGCACTTGGAAAACGATAGCGCTATTTAAATCCAAGTCATTGTTTTTGTTTCTAAAGCCTCTGGAGCAAGGTATGCATGTTCCGTGTTATGCTGGCTTTGGGCAGTGTGCATCTTTTAAATGGAGGTCAGAAGCCTGAGCCCTACTTGACTTGAACTACTGAAGCTTCCATTATCCTTTTCATTGATCCAGAGAGGCAAGCACAAATAAAACCCAAACGACTGTCTCCAACAACAAGGAATCTTTAAATGTGCATCATTTGGCAGTGGCATTATCTTAAGACGATTATCCAGTATATAAACGTTTATTGCCTTGCTTTAAGATGCACAATGTAAGATTAACAATCATGGTGTTTTTTGTATAAATGCAATATTTCTGCTATTGTGTTTGTGGAATTCAGCTAGATAATAATTGATTCCGTGACAGGGATTGGCTAATTTGCCAACAGTATAGTATAAAACACATTTATACAGTCAATTGCACCCAAGTGCATGGCCTATTTGCTTTATAATTTCATAAACTTGCCAGCAATTTAAATAAAAAAGTTCCATTAAATTATCATATCATGTGATGGAATGATATTGCCAAGTATATTAAACCATGTGTGTTCAGCCAGAATTAATTAAATATTATTACTTTTTTCTTATTAACACATTGAACTTACCCTTCCTACTCTCTACTCGAAATAGAAGCCTATTAGTGAACAAAGTAAACTTAAGGGCAAAGTTTAAACATTTTCCTCAGGGTGTTTCATTAAGAACCCTGGTTCTTTTGTTTAAACATTTGCTCTTGGTAAATGTACTTGTATTGTGAAAATATTTTATGTTCTTAGATATGAATACTGGAAAGTTTAAAGAATACCTTTACTTGAATTATTCAGGTATTCAAAAAGGAAACATTTATGTCTTCAGCTTAGAGAAAGTCAGAATATAAACTATTTTTGTATTCACCCAATATTATTTGTTTATCATTCTATTAATTGTGACTCTGTGAATCTATCTAATCTTAGTAAGGGATAGATACAAGGCTGGATAATTTAGCAATTCAAAAATGAATAAAATACAATACATTCCAACACAGAGATACCTGTTTCATATGAAATAAATTAACCAGGCCTCCCAAAGGGACTCATAGTTCAATAAATCTACTGTGAACAATAAGAATTAAAATCAATATGGCCTTTGTTTTATTTTATTAAAAGCAAAATATAGAGGTGAACTTCTCCCTGACATATACTAATTATTCTAATTAGGTGCTCAGGGTTACACACACACTTTGACCTTTATTCTCACTCTTGTTCTTTGTCCATATCATAATTTACCCGGTTTCCCCACACTTTATCAATTTGGAATTACAAGAACATTTTTCTCCTTCTTCCTCTTGCTTTTTTCTTTGGTGCTTTGATTATTTCTAAATACTTTATTTCTTTCATTTCATATATGGAAACATAGTTTCTTTTCTTCTATTGATAAAACCAAACATATATGAGGGCTGCCCGGAAAGTATCCAGCCATTGTTAATATAACAAGAATGTATTACATGGCTGGATACTTTCTGGAAAGCCCATATCAGTCAGAAGCAGACTATGGCCATCAAAAGCCAAAGGGAGAAGCATAGAAAAGGCTCACAGAATTGGCAGGTGGCCGGAGGATGAGGTTCGACAAACAAGAAGCAGGAGTATTCCAAAAGCTGTTCAGCAGGACCCGCAGTGAGAGCCACTCTGTAGGAGTGGTTGGGTTTCATGCCACCCCGGTCCTTACGATGAGTCTAATAGCTAATTCCTCCCCTACTTCTAAGTCCTCTCTTTAGCTTCAGAGTCCTTAGGGAAAGGGTATCATGTGTGTTACTTTCGGCTCTAGGCGAAAAGAAGGAAGATCTGATTTCTTTGACATCCTTTGTGAAAGGTGGGCAGCATCCTCAGCTGAGCTGCCCACAGTGGGGACATCTCTCAAAAGGGATATTAAGGTGGCAGGAGATAAGTGAGTGTTTAACTGTTGTAACGTGACACCAGAAAATAAATAAACAAAACAAAAGACTTGTTGACCAAAATTTGCTAGTCATGAAAACTTTAAACAATGAAGTAAGTAAAATTAAAAAGTTAAAACGCCTTCAAATTGAATTACCAGAGATGAACATCATTACAGTTTGGTTTATCTTTCCAGTCTTTTGTATTTACATATGTAAATATATCTTACTGCAGCATATCAAGTATATTATTCTGTAACTGTACTTAAACTTTAAATATTAAATAACCGTCGACCTTTTTTTCATTTTAACATATAGAGAGAGACTTACCCAATCCATTTTTATGGCTTTCTAGTATTCCATTATATGGATTTTCATAATTTATTTAACCAATTTTCTATTGATGGGTATTAAGACTGTTTTTCATTTTCTCACTATTGTGCACATCTTTGAACAGGTAGCTTTGTCTTCTTCTCCAATTATTTCCTTAGGAATAATTCTCAGAAGTGGAACTTTTAGGTCAAAGGGTATCCTCATTTGAGAAATATTGCCAAATTGCCCTCCAGGAAGACAGTGACAATTTACACCCCCACAAACACTATGTGAGATATAATCATCAACATCATCAACTTCTTCATCATTTTTCGTGCTTAATCACCAGAAAGGTGTGAAAAAACCCTTACGCTTAAACATAAAGATTTATAATTACTAGCACTTACCTTAATAAGACAGTGCTTAGAATTGGGTAAGCATAACTAACAACAGTCTACTCAGACTCAGCAGAAAAAAATTATTGCAGATATTTAATTATTATAGTCAAAAGACTCTACCTTGAATAACAGTGTAGACAGGAATCTTTAACAGACTGTATATTTTAACTTGCTTCCCATGTATTTTGTTAAACACAGTGCTACTTATTCTGTGTAGGTGACTTTAAATTTATGTAATTGTACATATCAAATCTATGAGTCAACTAGAATTCTACTTATTTGCGGTGAGATAATAAGGATAAAGAGATTTTGCCAAAAGAATTCACGTTTGGATGGTTATCTTTTTCCCTTTACAATGCTTACTGAGAATCTATCTTACTTTAATAATCACTTAGAAAAATTCTCACATTTAGGGAATCCTTGTCTGTGAAGCTTTATTGACAGTGATCTTGAAAATTTACAGTATTTCCAAAGCATTTCAGAAATGAGGGAAATTCTCCTGACAAGAGGAGACTGTGTTAATGCCAAACTCAAAAATGTGAAGATTTTGCTTATTCGAGTGAGTGGTGCTTTTGAATAAGGCAAAATCTATAATCTTAGTAAATATTACACACTATTATTAAAGAAGCAAAAAAGAATTGTGCTGGAGTTAATTAAGGCTTTAAGAAATGCCTGCTTTTATTGGCAAAAAAAAATTTTGTTGCAACAAGAAAACTAAAAATTAAGAGGATGGTTGGCAGCAATATTGATATGCTAATGGATAAACATGCTAATTTAGAAAAAACTAATCAGCAAAGACATTACTAATGGAAATGTACAGGAAAATGGCTAATGCTGTATGCAAACCTGGTATCTACAAAATTAAGAAGAAACCAGTCTTGTTTTCATAATTGTAACTTGAGAGCCGGATCTTCTCTAACTAAGCTTTGCCACAGGAAGATAGTGACAAATTTGCTGTGTGCTAGGGGAGCTAATTCATACGTATGTACACACACACGCATGCACACACACACACATGCAAATATTATATATATATATACACACACATATATATTATTGTATCTACTTATATCCAACAGGAGACTAAGCCTTCTATTTTCCCATTCTCCCAGTGTTACAGGTTCTAGGTGGCAACCTCCTTAAAAGAAAAGCCAGAAATGGCTTTTCAAGTAAAACAGCCCCTGAATTTGATGGGCATGAAGTGGTAATTTTATTGACAAAATTAACCTGACAAATATAATTCTTCAGATATACATACATCTTCTGGGCAATTCCTTTCCTTTGCTTTGTCCTTTAAACTCAAAGATAGGCATTTAAATACCACCAGACCCCAGGATAGTCATTTAAATGAGAGATGGTGTATTATGTTAGGTGTAATACAGCAGTCCCCAACCTTTTTGGCACCAGGGACCAGTTTCATGGAAGACAATTTTTCCACAGACCGGGGTCGGGGATGGTTTCAGGATGATTTAAGTGCATTACATTTACTGTGCAGTGAAACCTCTCTGCTAATGATAATCTGTATTTGCAGCTGCTCCCCAGAGCTAGCATCACTGCCTCAGCTCCACTTCAGATCATCAGGCATTAGATTCTCATAAGGAGTGTGCAACCTAGATCCCTCGCATGCACAGTTTACAGTAGGGTTCATGCTCCTATGAGAATCTGATGCTGTTGATGATCTGACAGGAGGCGGAGCTTATGTGGTGATGCCAGTGGTGGGGAGCAGCTGTAAACACAGATAAAGCTCCACTCACTAGCCCACTGCTCACCACCTGCTGTGGGGCCTGGTTCCTAACAGGCCATGGACTGGTATGGTCTGCAGCCTGGGGCTTGGGGACCGCAGGTGTAATATACTAAATAGTAGTAGGGATTGAGGCAAACTGGAGAACTAAGTTTAGGGGGCAGATAATATTCAGTTCCAGGGGAAAAAATGCCAGGGCAGAATGAGTCCTGGGTGTTGCCTTATCTTCTGATTTTTAAAGAGAGGGTGAAAATAGGAACTTTTAAGTAAAATTTTTCCCAATTTTAAAAAGTTAAGTCAGTAAATTCAGGTTTAAATCCACTCAATTACAAATGTTTCTCCTCTGCCATCATCATCCTTGGTTTATATCTAAGTCCAGGGTTAAACGAGCATTTGCCAATGTATACAATTGCATAGAGTCCTCAGGGATAGTCAGCCCTCTGAATTGTCTTCTGAGAATAAGAATGAAAATATAGCACCCCCTTTTAAAGATAGCCTACAAGTATTTAATTTACTTTGCTTCATTTCTGACTGTTCTTCGTCCTCTGACCAACCTATGGGACTCTTAATTAGTTTGGGCTGGTGGCAATAACTTACTCTGATTGATCATATTTTTTTTTTTTATCTCTAGTTTTGGTCAGGGTTTTGGAATCTGATGCTCAAAAGAGACAGACTCTTGTCACTCAAAAGAACTGATTTTCTCAAAACTGTTATCCATTTGCCTTGGTATTATCTCTTTTTAGAAGCTCATGAGCTTAACATTGCCAATTTCTGTTTTCATTTTTGCAGTACACTGTCCCAGGAGAATGTGGGTCAATATTTTGGAAGCTATTTTGGGACAGGATATTGATTAATACATGAAAATATCATCTCAATTCATTATCTATCATTATAATGATTTTATTTTATCTTAGAAATTCAAACATCTTGTTGGTAATTAGTAGTTACTATGAGTCTAATGAAAAAAAGGCAACTTGTTTCAGATAAATATATTGTTGGAAATGAGAACAAAACTAAACAAGAACCCAATTAGTTAATCTAAAAATTGTCCTTCCTTAATTTCTATACATAAGGCTTTACTCTATTCTGTAGATAGACTATATCTATAAAAGATCTTCCTGTTGAACATATAGTTATTTGGGGATATACCCCCAAACTGTGTCTCCTAATATAAAGAAAAATATCCCCATTCTGATCACATTCTGAGAGTTATACTTGACTTATTACCTCCAACTTTAAGAATTAATCTCTCTAAACAAAGTAATTGTTAATTTTTGTCATTGGTTTAAATCAATAATGTTCTTAAAGCCAACAGCCAATAACTGAAAGTATTCTAGTTGCTACTTTGGCTGAGTGGAGGGAGACTGTTATTGTTCAGGATTAAATATCCTTCTTTTAGGTCTGAACCCTTGCCTGGGAGTTTCTGGAACAACTGGGGGTACCTTTTGGATTTTTCAGAACTGAAATGGGATTCGCCACTCAGAAACAGAGAGGCAGAAGAATGAAGTAATGTAGATCCTGTAAGAGGGAACTGAGGCCCAATTGCCAGGAAGAAAAAATATGAGGAAGAAATTCAAAGGGGCAATCGCTCGGATCAAGACTGAGAATACCCAGCCAAGAGGTCAGCTGTTGGAAAGAAATTACAGCCAAAGTCAGTGGAGGAAATTAAGGAGGAGGAAGGAAAGAGGGAACCTAAAGAACTACTTTGAACTGTCTTAATTTGGTTTCTCTCAAAAGCAGAAGCCAAAATAGTTGGATATAGGTTATTTATTTGGGAATTGATTCCATGAAGCAGGGATGATGAAACAGGGAGACTAAGATGGGAAAAATGGCAAAAGTAATAAACTGTACCTTACTGAGCTGGCCATTGCTGTGAGCAGTTGGGGATCAATCCAGCTGGGGAAATGTGAGGAACTGTGTAAAAAGTTCACCAGAATTGTTCCTCTAAGGATCAGAGATAGGGGAAAATACCCACTAACACCCATTCCTCATTGGTTGAGGGATTTCTCTGGGGATGTTAACTCTTCCCACTCCCAGGGAGCATCTTCATGACTTCTGAGGACAATTTTTTTGGCTTCAGGTAAAGCCCTGGGAAAGAAAGGCAGGGAGATGCTGAGTCGGCTGATTGAAGTGAGATGACATTGGCATGCACAAAACTGTCCACCACAGCTGCGTGAAGTATGGGCTGGGCTGAGAGGGTGGGAGGCAGGGCACAGAATCACTCCGATGCAGTGCTTGGGTCTTAGCCTTATGGAATGGCATATTCGTGGTATGTGGATAAAGTGGACCAGCTGATAAAAGAATGGACATGAAGAAAGCCTCCCAACTCACTAGTATCCTGAGTTGATGTCACTTTCAATGCTATGCTTTCAAGTGGTTTCATATTTAGGTAACACAATTGCCTCCTCCAGTGTGACTTTTCCTATTAGTGTCTCACATCAGATGATGAAAGTCTTCCATCATGCCCTAACTCAAGCAACAAAGTTGGCATAACGTCTCAGACTCTAGACTCTTTCCAAATCTGGATTCACTAGCCTGTGTATCATAAAAAACCTTCTTTCCCTACAGCCTTGACCCCAGCCATGGATGACTGTGCTCATCTCTCCACCTTTATCACGTGCCCTTTATCACCACTCAGGCCTAGGCTGTCTAGTTTACTGCAGAGCCCCGGCATGGAGCAGAGAGCATGACCCATAATGGCACCCACTGGATAAATGCCGGAGGTTTTGTTCTTTGACTCTTGTGGTATCTTCTTTGCCCCTCTCCATAGGACAGATCACATCTGCATGTTTGTCAAAGCACAGATTCCTCCAGAATTTGTTCAACTTTATCACTTCTTCTCAATCCACCCTAAGAAGGCTTGTTCGATTTCTCTCTGACAAATCTTCTCAATACTTCATCTATTTAATTCTACCATTTCTGTTTTCAATCTCTCTCAGAACCTGGCCTTTAATCTTGACCCATGGCCAGACCATCATGGGCTCATTGTGTCTATAGCTATTGAACTTAAAAAATGTAATCAGGTAACTAAACTATCCACTAAGCCAGCTGACTGCAACTCATGCAAATACAGTGTTCCTATGACTCTCCACCATACCAAGTTCGTGAAAGTCGGACATAATTTTCCCAATTATTTGTATTTGTCTATTTACTTTTATCCAAAAGGGAATATAACTTGTTTCGTTGAGTTATTTTTTTCTATAAATAAAACTATACTGGAAGTCTTTTTTCCCCTTTTATGCAGCTTCACTATTCCACTTTCTAAATGTATAACTATTATAATTTGCTACCACATACTATATACAGTATGTCTTTTCAAATGCTATTTAAAGAAAATTACAACAAAAAATATGCAATTGATTCTTGAACAGCATGGGCTTAAAATGCTCGGGTCCAATTATATGTGAATTTTTCTCAATAAATATATTGGAAAATTTTTTGGAGATTTGTGACAATTTGGAAAAACTTACAGATGAACCATGTAGACTAGAAATATGAGAAAAAATTAAGAAAAAGGCATGCTATGAATACATAAAATATATGTAGCTACTAGTATATTTTATCATTTACTGTCATAAAATATATACAAATCTATTATAAAAAAATTAAAGTTTATCAAAACTTAAACATTGACTGTACATGGCACCATTCACAGTTGAGAGAAATGTAAACAAGTATAAGGATGCAGTATTACATCACAACTGCATAAAGTCAACTGTAGTACATACTGTACTACTGCAATAATTTTGTAGGCACCTCCTGTTGCTGTTGTGGTGCACTTTAAGTGTAGTGAATATTCCCTTAAAATGCCATGTGATACTAGCCATTTCCCCGTGAGCAGTTCATCCCTCCAGTAAATTGTGTATCGCAGTAAAAAGTTATCTTTAGCTATTCTTGGGTATGTTTCATCATGTTTAGTGAGCGCAATACCACATACCTTGAATAATACCATCATATCCATACCAAGTGTCACTGGTGTTGCTGGAAGTACTCCCAAGCATCAGAAAAAAGTCATGACATTACAAGAAAACGTCAAATTGCTTGATATGTACCATAGATTGAGGTCTGCAGCTGTGATTGTCTGCCATTTCAGACAGAGGATTCATCTTGTAAACTGATGAAGTAAACTTATTTACAAATACAGTACAGTACTGTAAATGTATTTTCTCATCCTTATAATTGTTTAAATAACATTTTATTTTCTCTAGCTCACCTTATTTTAAGAATACAGTATATGACACATACAACATACAAAGTAGGTGTGAATCAACTATTTGTTATTGTTAAGTCTTCTGGTCAAAAATCAGCTATTAGTTAAGTTTTTTATTTTATTATAATAGTTAAGTTTTGGGGGAATCAAAAATTATATGTGGATTTTCAATTGTGTGAGTGGTCATTGCTCCTAACCCCTGCATTGTTCAAGGGTCGACTGTATATCCAGAAAGAGTAGGAAAAGCAGAAGAGGGAACCAGACCTAAGGGGAGATGAGAAAAATGATTAAACTGGGCATAAAAATTAATAAGTTCTAATGAAGGAAAGAATCCGACTGAGCTCTGTGGCATCTGTGCATGTAGAAAGCATGATGATTGGCCTATCACCTATGTTAGTTGAAAAAAGAAGACATAATAATTTTTCAGGGGAAATGTAGTTTTTTCTAGCTAAGTTTTAATAAATGTGTGGGACCTACCACAGATTAGAGTATCACATGATAAATAACGTCCTGAAGACCATTCTACAGGGAAAGAACCTATGGTTCTTTCTTCAGATGACTTTGATAGAAGCTGAGGACTTGGCATCAGATCAGCGTGGAGGAACAACGAGCAAACGTTTCGATGGTCAAATAAATAGTTTTCCCTTGGTTTGAGTTCCCCTACACATAGAATTTAGAAAAATTTCAGAAGTATTATGTAACAAACACATTCAATTCTATTCTTTTTAAAGCAAATAGTACATATCTATTTTAAAAATAAAAAATAATTAAAATTGAAATTGCTCTCCTATTGATATATCCTCATCCTACCATTTATATTTGATGTGCATCCATCACTTCAGACTGTCTTCAGATTTTCTCTCTCCTCAGCCCCTTATACGTATATATATACCTAGAGCTTTATTTTAGAAATATCATGTTGTTATATACATATTCCTTAAATTGCTTTATTCCCACAATATATTATTTCTCTCATATGGTATTTTCCAAAAGCGTTTTTTTTCTGGTAAAGCTTTTGATAGGATCTGGAGGGGAAAAGGCAAAAATGAACTAAATATTATGATACGTGTACAAAAACATGGGTTTAGAGTCTGACCTGCTGCTAATTATGGCTTCTATGGTCAATAATTGTGTGATGTTGAACAAATAAGTGCTTTAAGCCTCAATTTCCTCATCCATAAAATGGAGATGATTATAATACTGCAGTCTCCAAGCCCTGGGCCATGGACCACTACCTGTCTGTGGCCTCTTAGGAACCAGGTTGCACAGGAGGTGAACGGTGGGCAGCTGTATTTACAGCAGCTCCCCATCACTGGCATCACCACATAAGCTCCGCCTCCTGTTAGATCAGCAGCAGCATTAGGTTCTCATAGGAGCATGAATCCTACTGTAAACTGTGCATGCGAGGGATCTAGGTGGCATGCTCCTTATGAGAATCCAATGCCCGATGATCTGCAGTGGAGCTGAGGTGGTGATGCTAGCGCTGGGGAGTGGCTACAAATGCATATTATCATTAGCAGAGAGGTTTGACAGCACAATAAATGTAATGTGCTTGAACCATCCCCAAAACACCCTCCCTCCCCATCCCCACCCCTGGTCTGTGGAAAAATTGTCTTCCATGAAACCGGTCTCTGGTGCCAAAAAGGTTGGGGACCACTGTTGTATATAATCTCTGCTAGTATTTTCAATCAGGTTAAATGCAATATGCATGTGAAGTGCTAAAAACAGCACCTGCACAGAGGAAGAGCTCATTTTAAGGCCCTGCAATGCTGACCTTTTGGATTCTTGACTAAAAGGAGCACTAAGCTTTAGAAACCTGACTAGTTGGTGGCAGGTATGATGCTCCATTCTGAAACTGGAGAAGGATACACTCCCTCCACATAGGTTCCTCAGGTAAAACCCCATTTTATTCTGGAAAGAGATTTGGATTTTCTCCAGAGCCTTTTCAAGAGCCTTACTGAGAGACTCATTGCCCCAGACCACCAAGTATGGTACTAATAGTTTTGAAACGAACAATTTTCAAAAATGCTTCTATTAGTTATCAGCCTCAGAAAAAGAAATCTCAAAATGTCCCCACTGAAGTACTAGCCACAGTTGTCAAACATTTTTCACAAACATGATCTCATTTGACTCCCATGAAGTCTCTGTAAGGTCTATATTATTTTACATCTGAATTTTATCATCCCCCTCTTCCTATTTGGTTTTACTCATTGGAACTTTTGGACTCTAAAGACACAAAGGTCAGTGAGACATCCAGGGGATTGCCAGTGCTCTGAGCTCGTTGAATCCTGCCATCCTCACTCTGGGAAGCTCACCCTGGCATGGAATGCAGCAGTTTACAAAGTGATCCCGATGGGATTGTGTACTAGCTGGCTGTTTGCTTGCAAGTGCAATTCCAGATGTTGATTTTTCATCTAGTCTTCCCTTGCTGGTTTGGTGCTGTGTTGCCTTAGAGACAGTTTTCTCTACGTGCCGTCCCCTGACAGTTGATGTCAACCAGAGTCCTCCTTATCGTCATCTGGAGATGGAAGGCAGAACCGACAAACAGCTGGACATTTTCTTAGATAGCCCTGCCCTTAGAATTTCCGTCTCCAGAATCTTCCTTAGCTGACTGTGTTTTAACTCATGGCAAAATATACCTCACGCTGATTAAAAGACTGGAAAGTTTAGAGATCCAGAGTAGAAAGTATCTGAAAATCTTTTCCTCCCTCCCTCCTTCGTTCCCTCCTCCCCCTCTCCTCCTCTCTTCTCTTCACTTGCTCTCCTTCTCTCTCCCACCCCATCCCATCCCATCCCATTCCAGTCTGATCTATCCTCCCTCCCCTCTCTTCTCTTCTTCTCTTCCTCCCTACCTTTTCCATCTCTCTGCCTCTTAACACATGTGTGAACACATACACGCACAGCCCCTTAACTTTTCCTCACACATTTCAGAGCAAACTTGCTGGAAGTGCTTAAGGCTAAATCAAAAGTGAATAAATGTTTCCTTTACCAGGAACTTTAACTTTTTCTTTGAAGTTTAATTTAGTTCCTGAATGTTAAAGATGATATATTTGATATCTGTAAATCTGTCTGTACTCGTCTGTGCATGTGAATATATATACATGAGCAAAAATGAAAAAAAGGAAAAAAATCCCCCCAACTTCTGCTTTGACT
This sequence comes from Indri indri, assembly GCA_004363605.1. Classification (NCBI taxonomy): domain Eukaryota; kingdom Metazoa; phylum Chordata; class Mammalia; order Primates; family Indriidae; genus Indri; species Indri indri. Next base: position 35,221 of record RJWJ010000552.1, read on the forward strand.
GCAAGATTAGAGGTTCTAACTTCTTGATTATTCCTTAACAAGAACATTTTAGAGAAATCAGTATCTTTTGTCCTCATTCCATATAGATTACTGCAGTTTGCAGACAGCCCTTTTTGCATATTATGTAAATAGAAAGTTACATTAACAACACTGTAGGTAATGTAGGAACATTTTTTTTAATTTCTCTTTTTTTCCTGTAGAAAGAGCTTCTGATTAAGAGCTGTGAATGCTGTTCATATTTAATTCCTTGCTGACTCCCCAAGTGCTGTCTGGGATGCCTCAAATATTTTTTGTAAAATCATTAGTACTGCCATTTGCATTTGGCACCACCTATCCTGAAAAGATCACAAGTTGGCCCAATGGAAGATGCTAACTTTCTAATATATCCTGCTCTGAGTTACTTAGGTGAGAGTTAAAGTATGCATGCTGCCGGGCGGGTTGTCAAAACAAAATCTAGCATCCATAGGTAGCATTTTATAAGAGTATTGGGAATCTGAGAGATGGTGGGAGGAAGCAGACTTTCAGAGCATTTCAGAGCTAGATAAAAAAGCTCTAACTACAACAGAGAACAGGAGGGAGTGGGAGAGGGAAAGAGAGCCTTGATGCTCTTTACAGGGTGTGTCAAGTTATATATACACAAAAAGAGTCAGTGCTTTTGTTAACGCATGCTGTGGATTTTGCAAAATATTAGAATAAGGAAATGCTGCTTGATAGCTAATTACAACATTTAATAGGTACACAGAGAGACACATAAAGGTATTACAAAATTCACCCCCAAGGACAATGCAACAATAGTTATAAAAAGCTTAGCTTTAGAGAGTGACATTAATTGTTACTGGAAACCAAACATTCAGCTTGCAGACTAAATTGGTGGCCCTGGCCCCTGACTCACCAGAAACTCTAGTGATGAGGTCCTGCCCCAGAGCTGACTTTCTCAAGGTCCTCAAAATCCATCAAAGTGAAAGATCTGCCAGCCTTCCTAAACATATGACTTCTACCTTAATGCGGAGAAGAAGGTTGCTCTGTTGAGTTTGGAAGAAGTATCTGATTATAATTCATATAGCTACAAAAAAAATTGCATGGTTTCATCAGTTTATGAGACTGTCTCACCTTAAGACGTTCCCAAAATGTCTCTCCTTGAGAAAACAGAGTTTGTAATGTTTCTGTACTATCAGTGTTGAGTGGATTCCTCCATGCTCTTTTTGGAAATGTTTGTTGTGATAGCATGTGACACAATTTACTTATTATTGTGGCAGTGGGAGTTTAATGTGATTGAAAGCCATCAAAAGGCATAGCATCTGAATGTCAAACATGACTTGTGCCTGTAATTCCAGACAACGATTTGGATGCCTGTTGATTTTCTTCCTTATCCACAATGATTTTTTCCCCCTTTCCACTAAGTGGCACTGTGTTATTTGCATTTTTCTGTTCAGGTCAAAATATCCGAACATTTGGAATGCTGGTATGAAAACCAGTTTAAAGCTTTGTTGTAAATTTCTACTAAATAGGTTGGGATGGGGGAAAAAAGCAGCAATTAAATTTTTATAAGAAAAAAAAATCTCCTTGAAGCTTACTCTTTTCTGTATTTAACTCTTTCCCACTTTTTCTTTCCAACTTCATTAGCCTCCAAATAAGCGCACCATATTATATATGTCGAAGGGAGTTTTATTTAGACTTATAAGGGCTGATCTATTCCCATACTGTTTAAATTAATGTTCAAAAAAGAATTCAAACCACATTCTAACATTTGGACTATGTAAGAAGGAAACAGATTTTTGGGGGAAAAAAAGATGTTGTTTTAGCTAGGCAGAATGGGCTGTAGAACATAGACACGTGCAGACTGAATTTCTAAATGTGTGTATTATCTGATAAGATCTGGGATGCTCATGTGTCAATTCAGAAAGTAAACGAGTATAGGAGCAAAATGTCTTTCCTTTCTTCTTTTTTTTTTCTCCCTTTCTCCTTTCCTTCCTCCCATCCTTCCTTCCTTTTCATTTCACTTTTTTTTCTTCTCCCCTTCTTCTTCTCTTCCTTGTCTCCTTCCTCCTTCTCCTCCTCCTCCTCTTCTTCTTTCAAAAGTGTAGGATTTCCTTTTATCTCAGCCACCTGCAGCCTAAGGCTTGGGAAAACTCTGGTTCTTCACCTAACTGGTTACTTTTCAGAACAAATAAGCTCCAGAAATGCAGGGTGACTTTAAAAAAAGAAACAAGAGTCTCTTGAAATAGAACAGCCTCGGTTTGCATCAGGTATAACATTCTGAGAATTAAATTCTGATTACCCTCTCTAAATACAGCACACCACTGACAGACAGAATGCTTTGTTAGGTTGGCATCTATACAATCATTCCACATCAAAAAATAGTCATGGAAAAAAAAAGTTACTGACTTTGTGTGTGAGTAGCCACCTTTAGTTTTCAATACAATAGATTTTTCCAGTTTCTCGAGTGCAGCAAAAACATTGCCAGATAAAGAAGCATAGATGCTATGTTGGAAAGGGTTGCAAGGCCAGAACTCTGTGCATAGATGTGATTGTGTGTGTTTGTGTGTGTGTGTGCATGTGTGCACAAGTGTGTCTGTGTGTGTGTGTGTGTGTGTGTGCATGTGTGGAGAGTTCTGTTTGAAACTAATGAATTATATTCCAATTAGCCAGCTTTTAGCAGTGACTTTCTTTGGTATGTTGGCTTCTATTTGTAGAATGTATGGTAATATATTTTTCTCATAAGTGAAGTACTTTTTAACAAAAAAAGGAAAAGAAATTAGTGAGCCAGAAAATTTCAAAGTCTACCTTTTTTTTAAAAAAAACCACCTTTTAGAGAATAGCAACAGTCTCTGTCTTCCATGTACCAAATATTATAGCACTTGCCTTCAAAATTCCGGCTAACGTTCAAGAGCAGATCAATTTGTGGACTTCCTCAGGCAGATGGATAACAGAGAACCGGCAAGAGCATTGAAGCCAGCACCATTTCACAAGCTAGTGTTACTGGGAAGGGAAGAGGATTGTCCTGATGCAGTCAGGTGAGGACAAAACCTATTCAGGTGACAGAGAGTTGGCATGATTTCCTTGGTACATTAGTCCTTTGGGATGATTCTCAAATAGAAAGAACTGTACCTGGGACATTTTGATTTCTTTACAATGGGCTTGTGAAGATTTAAAAACCATTAATAGGTCGAAATCAGCCCCATTAATCTATTTAATTTTGTTCAGACTAGCTTTTCCCAAACTTACGTGGCCTTGCATCCCTTTTTGCAAGCCACATGTATTGCACTCCCAATGAACTAGTGCAACAGTCAGGGTAGGCTAGGTTATGCTGAGGTAACAAAGAGCATCTCAAATCTCAGTGTTTTATTTCAACAAACATTTATTTCTTACTCATGATCCATGTCCAACAAGTCCTTAGGGATCAGCAAGAGTGTGTGTTCACTGGAATCACCCATGGACCAAATCTGAAGAAAGAGCCAGTACGTGAAGTGGGCCAGTTGCCACCTGGAGAAAAAACAGAAAGCTCTGGCAAGTCTCACCCAAACACTGACCACTAAATGCCCTGAATCAGAGGTGACTCACAGCACTTCTGATCACAATTAATTGTGTAGAACTAGTCAGATGGTTCTATCCAAACACAAGGGGGCAGGAAATGTAATTTTAACATATGTCCAAAAGACAGAGATCCTAAAATAATTTGGGAACAGCACTAATGACTACCATATATAGTGTTTTTCAGAATATATTTTTAAGACTTCCTGGACAACTTATGTCTCTTGCATGCTCCAAATGTCATTGTTGTGTATTTTTCCAAGATCAAGTAGAGTTGCACCTGGAAGAAAAGGAGGAGAGAATGCAATACAATAGTACATTGAAAATACTCCAATTACATGTGAGAAACACCTTTTTATATCGGAGCTTCTTAACAACCCAAATTATGTGAGTAGGGTAAAGATTATGATAAGCAATTGTTTCTTATGAGAAAATTGAGAGATGAGTGAAATGACCCTTAGAGATACAGTATTCAAATGGTCTTTGTAATTCAGAAGGCAATATTGGAAGATGGGAAATGTAAACAGGTTCAAATTCTGAGACAGCTGGACTAGCAAGAAGTGTCACTGAAGTTCAATGTTATTCTGAATTCTACCAGATTTATCCTGGACTGGTCCAAGTGTTGGAGATATTATTGAACAAAATACAGTGAGAAACAAACCTCACTAACAAAAATGTGAAGAAACAAAGTTTTGGTGAGGTGCCAAGAGGTGACAACTTGTTTCGTAAATATCTTGAGAGCAATGGCCACGGGAAGCAATGAGCACTGAATCATTAAAGAAAAAATTCATACAATGCCATCAGAGGGAAGATTTTAACCTATCATTTTAGCCTCCAAAAGGGCAGTTAAAAGTAACAGAAATAAAATAAATTCTGGCCTTTTTATATGCTGTTAGAATCCTATTGAGGGAGATGAATTCTGATTTATTATTGCCTGCCTCAGAAAAAAGGATGAAGGCACAGAGTGACATTTTATAGTTTTGCTTTGGTTTCTCAGTGTAGGTGGGGGTACCAGGCTGTGGGAAAGGGTGTGCCATGACAGGCACTAGCAAGCCACAAGCCACGCTGCATTACCCATCCCATGTCCTGCCTCACCTCCAGCTCCCCCAACCCCCAAATCGACCATAATTAGTCTTGCAAGGCTGACGTTGCCCCAGCCACACGCCTGAGGCATTATCTCCTATCTGTGGTATTATGTGCTGTAATCCCACAGCTAAATGTGGTAACCCAAATTTCACAGAGACGCTGTAGCAGGCTTGCTGAGATAACCCATCTCGGTATGTGGAGTGCCAGGTCACACGGAGCCTGTAGGCTTGGAGTGCTATGGATGCTTTGTGTAGCTTCTTCCTACGCACCCTATAGCTTACCCATCCTTCCAGAGATCACAGGAACCCTAAATAGCAAATATGGCATCCTAACTAGAACACCACCTGTTTTGTGCAAGTGTACATGGGCTTCTGCCACCCGGCTGCTTCTCTCTCTCTCTCTCTCTCTCTCTCTCTCTCTCTCTCTCTCTCTCTCTCTCTCTTTTGGTGGAGAAGAGACAAGGCTTAGAGTCCATTTCTGTTGTTTGGCTGACTAAAAATACATAAAACTAGTAGATAGAGGCTCATTGTCTATACCCAGGCCAATAGTACCTGTGCCACCTACACGAACACAGTGACCTACATATATCTCGCACATATGTTACTTTGAACATTTTACATACGCTTGCAGGTGCTAGGATTGTAGGCAATAAAGATCGTTGCTTCACAAGCCTCTTTGTTCCACATTTCAAAAAATTTTTGTGGCTTTTTGTTATCAAAAGAGATGTATTCTTCTTTCTCTCCCCCCCGCCTCTGGTGTGGGATTGCTTAGAAACATGCAGGTTTTGACATACGCTTTTACCTGAAAATGTATCTACTCCTGCTGCTTTATTGGACCCCCTAATTACTTGTAAAAAAATAATAATAAATTGGGCAGGTGTTTGCTCTTCCAGTTGATTAATTGACAATGATTTCACTACAATTGACGGCAGAAAGCTAGGAAGCTGCATGTTGGGGTCCATCAGCTTGAAAGGAGAATTTACAAAAAGCTTAATTTGCCAGCAAACTATGTATTTTTTATTCCAGGCTTGGAGATTTCTTAGTCCCAGTGTTAAGCCCTGTCACATATATAGTTCTCTGTTTTATACACATAAAACTCTGCAGCTGATAAAATGAGTTTAGAAATATTTTTTCCCCTAAGTGAAAAAGATAGTCTAGATCGGTCACTATTATGTGCAGAAAGAAGTGCATTATAGCAGAAACAACGAAGTCTGATGTAAACTTGACCATGCTTTTTCACTGTGTTAGTGGTGTTTTGCTTTTCAATTTACCAGCATCAGAAGAAGCAGCAGCCAGCCTAAGATGATCTCTGAGGACTGTGCCTCTCAGAATATTAGTATAGTGAAGTTGGGAAACTCTGTATTAATTTATTTCATAGCTTGCAAGAAACACACAAGGTATTTTCATACTGGTGAGTAAATAAAAATTCACACAAAAATAAAGAGACCTAAATTTCAGAAATAAATGAAACGAACCACTTGTCTTCATTTTTGTTTGATGTTAAAACTTCCTAGGTCTTGCAGGGATTTTAGTGATGCACAGAATACATGAAATATTGTAGATTTTATAATTTTAATTAAGGGTTCTTCCTGGACATAAAGCTTAATTTCAGATGACCAGTTTTTCAGAATAGGAGTAGATTGGCTAATAGAATTTTCTATGAAAAAAAAAAAAACTGATGAACTATGTAAAATAAGTTAGATTCAAGGTTTGGCTGGAGTTCAGGCCATATTTTTATGTTGATCCTTAGAACTCATTCATTCACTCTATTTTTATTTTACAGCTGGGCTTGTAAGCATGAATAATGTAGACACACAAATAGCATAGAAAGTGACTGTAGCCAGGAGGTAGTGAGAGAGAGAAAAGAGTCCATATTTCCTGAAAACAATTTCAAATAGAAAGACATTTTCATGCTTTTTGAAAGATAATAACAAATAAAGAAGACTTACCAGCAATGCTCATCAACTCAAATTATCCCTTGAAACATTTTTTTCTAAACATAGATGTTAGGGGACCACCTTACAGGGAATTACCATGACCTTGTAATGGTATCTTTTGACTAATCAAACTTATAAGAGAAAAATGATGATATTCCAGAGTCCTATTACTAAAAGCACAAAACTGATAACCTCTCCTCATCCTTAAAAAACCTTTGAACGTATGATCGTGATTTAAAATATTTTAAAGAAACATTTCAACAAACCTAAAAAGGTCATTTAATAAAGACTGAATATATGAATTCTCTCTTAAATGTTTGCATAGAGAAATTATATTCCTTTTGACTAAAATGAGAAGGTAGGAAGTAGAAATTTTAAAATATTGTGTTATTTTCAGCAAAGGGCTTTGGGTCCTATCTACATTCTCTGAGATTCCTATTGTTGGCTATAAAATGTTCTCATGTTATTTTAATATTCTGATTTGCCAAGAAGATAAAGGCTCCAAGTCTTCTAACTTGTCCCTTTATGAGAATGACTAAAAATGTACAGAAATACTTGATGGAAAGTTCTTCATGGCGAGAGCATGAGTTTCCTTCCCCTGCTTCTAGAAAAAAAAATATTTTCTTACACATTAACCTTACTGAAGCACTTGCATGGCCAATTGTTTTTTCAGCTCTTATTAGTAAAATTCATTCTGAATGTGCCTCCCTCTAATCACTTTATAAACTACCTTCTCTGCTACTGCAACATGGGAAAGTAAAACAGACATTTACTGTAAGCCTGAATGATTTGAGGGCACGAGGCTTCTGTACCTGACTCCAATGATGTGCTAAAATTAATATTTTCCTAAGAAAATAGCAGCCATTTTCAAACTCTAATAGTTAAAAACAAATTAATGTATTTTATACAAGTGAATTAATCTAACTGTCCCAAGAGCACAGACATACACACACACACACACACACACACACACACACACACAATGACCACACAGCTTTCCAAAGATGGCACAAATCAAATTAACGTTAACAAAGAGAAGGAAACGATGGCGTTTGAAAGCTTCTCATAAAAAATGCAGGCTGCGTTTTTATAAAATCCTCCATTTCCCAAGTTCTACCTAAGCACCTTGATTGCTTTACCTATTAAACCGTATACACTCAACTCCTGCTCTGGGTAGGCTGTGAGTTGGGGAAGACACAAAGCAGACGGGCATATCCCAGCTGTAAAATTGCACGCTCCACCATAAGTGAGCAATCCAAACTACCTACTTCATCTCCTTCTACCAAAATATTGCACTTTCCCTCTCAATAAAGATGTTTTATAATGGCAATGAGGTGCTGTAACTCATGGAGGTTCTGTTGCTTACTTGCTCTCTGTGTCCTCTAACTCCCACTCTATCATGAGAGCATATGCTGTATCTCTGCCATGAATTATTATTTGGCGATTCCACGTAGGAATTTGCACTTGGAAGGCAGTTTCCCCACCCCCACTGCAAAGATTCTTGCTTATTCTTAGAAGGTCCATATTGTCTAACAGCTTCCACGTTGTAAAACAATTCCTTAGGTGTTGCATCCAGGGGCTTGGTCTCCTAAATTCTCAATTAGCAAAACCATTCTGAACTCATATAGGCACCTAAGGTGCTGTGCGTCTTTGTTTTGAAATAACCATTCCACATACACTACATTGACGAAGGCGATTCGCTCTTCATTGAGCAAACGTAATTGCAAAGCATTTCAGGTGGCAGTGATAAAAATCTCGCTGGCACAAATCAGGGGAAGAGCATCCATTTTTTCCATGCAACTGCCTCCTACCTTTCTCTCTACTAGTAAATTTAGGGGATGGAGAGTAATAAAATGAATTTTGTTTTAGTCTTTGTGATTCTGACTTGCATCAAAGGGATTCCAAACTATTCTCCTGTGGGTAGGTTTTTCTTTCAAATGAATATTTATTGGTTATCTCCTAGTGGTGGTGTATCAGAGCTGGCTCACACTGGCTCCCAAGAACTGAATGGGCACATTTCTTCTCAGCTGCACGTCTGGTGGATGACTAGTTAGCACTAAATAAGCCAATGTGGAAGAATTTACACCACAAATCAACAAATTTACACCAGAAATCAACAAATGCCAGAAATCAAGGCTTTCTTGGGATGGGATGAGGGTGGATTGGGAGTTACTTGCTAAACAGTTTCTAGCACACCGCTACCTCCTATCTGGTAAATAAGGCATTGTACCGGTACTGAAGGCACTGTAGATGGTAGTCCTGGAACAAAACTGGCTAAATTCTGATCATAAAGGTAACACACAAAACAAGGTAAAAATGGTTTCATCAGTAGAAAAGATGTTGGGTTGGCAACGTAACTTACTAGCTAAGGACTTGGGCTTGGTTCAATTTGCATTGTTCTGTTAATACTTACTAGTTGAATATCTTTTAGCAACTCACTCACTTCTCTGACCCTCTATTTTGTCCACTGTAAAATAAAAACAATAAAAGTTAGCTTCTTCATGTAGTTGTTTTGAGAATTGAGATAATGAATGAGTATACTGGGTGCTTGGCACAGACTGAGGGCTCAGTACATTTTAACCGTTATTATTAAAGACAGGTAATTGAAAAATTATCAACCTCATCCTAGTTGCAGTTACGTTTTTACTTAGTTCCGACAATACATGCCTCGTTTACTGTCCTCAGGCATACCAAGTTTGTTTTTGCCTCTGAGCCTTTGCATCTGCTGTTCCTCTTCCTGAAAATCTCTCCCCTGGATCTTTGCCTGGTTGGCTCCTTCTCGGTATTCCGGCATTGATTCAGATGTTAGCTCTTCAAAGAGGACTTCCTAGGTTGCTCTTCCTTGGCCACACATCCCACCTCTCCCCAACCTGGTCGTCATGTCCCAGAATTTCCCATTCTATGTTCCTGTAGAACCTATCATCATAAGAAGTTTCCGCTTTATTTGTTTATGTGTTTATTAGCTATCACTCTTACTGAATCTAAGAATCAGGAGAGCAGCAGCCTTGTTTGCCTTTTTTTTTCTTTTTCCCATTTAATCTTGAGCACCAGGAAAAATGCCTGGCATGTGGCAGTCATGCAATAAATATCAGCGAATGAATGAATAAATAAATTGTGACTTTGAAGCCAAAAAAAGTTAATCTACTACTTAGGTGGGGCAGACCTACAATCCTATTTTTAGCCCAATTAAGGGTTGTTTTTGATAATAAAATAGAAATATTTATGGATCCACAGGAGGTAGAGAAGTTCATTAATGCTCTAGATAAATAAAAGAATGAGCAGCAGAAAATCTATTGACATATCTAATCAGGAAATTGTGAAAACAACTAGATACTGCTGATTTTGCAAGGCATGGGAAGATTGGATTCAGAATAACTTGATTGGGTAAATTTGAAAAAAAAAATTCTCTACACAGTGCTAAAAGTTTATTTATCTCTCTGATCATAGAGTAATGATGAGAAATAAGAAAATAGAATTTAAATTCCCAATCGTTAACCATCCTGACTATTACGATTTTGGATGGGGAGAAATATATAATGTGAACTAGCCTTCTTGGTATGCAAGAGTTTCCATAGACTTCAGTGCAGGTGTGTGAGTGAGACATTTTGCCCCTCATCTTGTTTGTTTGTGCATACAAAGAGAGGGTGAGGGTGCTAGAGAAGGACAAAATAAACCAGTTAGAATAAATATTTTATATGTTTACTGTATCAAATAATAAATTAAGCACTTAGTCAGGGTTATAAGTGTTCCCATCACCCAGATAGGTGTTATACCCCACAGTATTTTGAAAGGAAAAAAATCATATTAACATACTATAGGTAATTTTTTTAAAAAGCATTTTAAATATCTTAGTTATTGTTTTTTTAGGTTACCAAAGTAAGCACTTCGGTAACTTTGCTGTAATACTTAGCTGTAAAAATCTCAAACAATTGTAACAAAGTAATACCAAATAAAATACTAAAACAAAGTAAAAAAATGAAAAATAATAAATTAAGCATTTATAGGTGAAGAAATACTTTTTAAAGAGCATGAGAAGATTACAGAGCTTTAAAAATGTCATTCTAAAAGTGAAGGACTTTAATTAATAGAAAAATATTTGCTGTATATTACACTCATACAGTAGGACTAGGAAGACTGTTATGAAAGAAGAAATAGAATTTGAGTGTTCAACATCACCACTCATCAGAAAAATGTAAATTAAAACCACAAAGAGATACCATCTCACTCCACTCAGAATAGCCATTATTAAAAAGTGGAAAAACACTAGCTGTTGGTGCAGATGTAGTGAAAAGGGAACCCTTATACACTGGTGGTGGGAATGCAAATTGGTACAACCTCTATGGAAAACAGTATGGAGATTTCTCAGAGAACTAAAAATAGACCTATCATTCAATCCAGCAATCCCACTACTGGCTATCAACCCAGAGGAAAAGAAGTCATTGTATCAAAAAGACACATGCACTAATATGTTCATTTCGGCACTATTCATAATAACGAAGATATGGAATCAACCTAAGGCCCATCAACAAATGATTAAATAGAGAAAATGTAGTGTGTGTGTGTGTGTGTGTATATATATATATATAATGGAATACTACTCAGCCACAAAAAAAGAATGAAATAATGTCTTTTGCATCAAATTGAATGGAACTGGAGGTCATTATCCTAAGTGAAGTAACTCGGGAACAAAAAATAAAGTACCACATGTTCTCACTTATAACTGGGAGCTCAGCTATGGGTATGCATGGTCATACAGAGTGGAATAATAGGAATTGGAGACTCAAAAGGGGGGAAAAGAAAGGGGGAGTAAAGGATTAAAATTTATCCGTTGGGTACAATGTCTATTATTAAGATGATATGCATACTAAAAGCCCAGAATTCACCACTCTGCAATATGTCCATGTAACAAAACTCTGCTTATACCCCCTAAATCTGTTAAGATAAAATAAAAAAAAAAAATAGAATTTTAGCATAGGCATGTATTTCTTGCCTTAATGAGGAAAAGACATTTTATAAGTGGAAAACAGACTACAAATGCGGGGTATGGGATGTAGAGCTCTTTATATCTGGATCAAATGCTCAAGATCCAATATTTTACTTTATTTTTTAGATTAGCTAGGACATAGCAAGGGCAGCACACATAATGCTGGCAGGGTTTTCAATTAAATTGTGGATACATAGTTAGATTGAACATTTGAAAGAATTACAGAAATTCTCTGGAATCTGTTGCAGATTTAAAAGCCAGTTATTTAATGCTTATATGGGTGTGTGTGTGTGGTGTGTGCGCATGTGTATTCACACATTAATCATTATTATCATTTTGAGGCAAGTAATTCAAACAGGTATATAGCTACCTAATTCCCACACAGAGTCTTTTGGACCTATTTCATTATCTGCATGTAGAATTTTAAGAATTAGTTTCAGATTCTTAAAAATATAAAAGCTCCAGATTTACCCTGCCAAGTATTTCACAATTGTGCTTACACAGTCTAAAATGCAAGAAATTCAGCAGAATGATATTTTATATAAAAATAAATAGCACATAATTACTGCACATGTATTCTATTATTTACCAAAATTTATAAGCACATACCTCATGCAAATTCTTATGCCCACACTTGCACAAAGGCTAATTCTTATCATGGTTAATGTATGACACTATGTAGCCAGAGATTGATCCTAAATTAGAGTACACTATGAAGAAACAGCATTTGGTAACAACATGCCATATGCTAGAAAATCCTAGGTGCTATGTATATTTTATTTCATTTAATCCTCATAACAATTTATATATATATATGTATATATATAATATACACTATATATACATATATAATATCTTTGTTTTCTTCCCTCTCTTATCTCTTTAATGTAATATAAGATGTATCAACTTTGTATCATAGTATTTAAGGTATAGGATATCAAGGAAAATAGTAGACATTATTCAAGGACTTTGCATCCTCTTCTGAGGAAAGGGTTAGTGTATTTTCAGTTGTGTGCAGGATAGTTGTGTCATGTTAGGTGGAAGTATGACCTTGTTATTGCCGTTATTGGGAGTGTAAGTATGGTTTTAGGAGACGCATATGGGTGCCAAGTTAACAAGAGGTGAACTTGTGATGTTTAATTATATGTGTCAATTTGACAGGGCCACAGTGCCCAGATATGTGGTCAAACGTTATTATTCTGGATATTTCTGCTAGGGTGTTTTGGATAAGATTGACATTTAAATCAGTGGACTTTGAGTAAAGCAGATTGTCCTTCATAGTTTTGGTGGGCCTCATCCAATCAGTTGAAGGCCTAAATCAAACTAAAGACTGACCTCCCTCAAGCAAGAGAGAATTCTGCAGCAGACTGCCTTCAAACTTGAACGGCAGCATCAGCTTTTCCTTGGGTTTCAGTCTGCCAGCCCACTCTGAAGATTTTGGACTTTGAACTCACCAACCTCCATAATCACATGAGCCAATTCTGTAAAATAAATCTCTTTACGCACACATACACACATACACACTCTCACACACATCACACTTCCTATTGGTTCTGTATCTCTGGAGAACCCTAATACACAATCCGATTAGGAAAGGATTCAGATCTCTGTTACATAGATGAAGAAAATGAAGCTCACAGGGGTTTAATTGCCCAGATCATAGAACCAGCAAATAGTGGAATTAGAGTCCGAACCCACATCTTCTGATGTGAAAACTGACGTCCTTTTGCATTTTCCTCATGATCCTCGATAGAGACGTTTAATAATCAGTAATTTCAACAATTTGTTGATTATCGAGTACATGACTAAATATGATCATCTATTAATCTGTGAATTCCAAAAGGACAGGAATTATGCCTTAGCTGTCTTGTTTTCCATGCCTAGCACAATGTCTGACACAGGAAACACCTGAAAATACAACATGTGCATGCAGGTACACACACACACACATACACAGCCCCCCAGACACTTATCTATATCACAAGCACATACACATTCCCTGCAGTATGAATTATTTAATTCAAGACAGTCTACAATTTATGTAAACTTAGGCAGTAGCTCGTTCCTTTTCTTCAAAGTGTTTGATCCCATGGGTAACATTGAACAAAACAAGCCCTCTAAATCTCTCTGAGATTTTGTTTCTTTATGTTTTTAAAAATTATTTGGACCATACACAGACTAGATGGAACAAGTTCCTATTCCATCTCCTGGTTCCAAAAATCCATTTAGTATTGTGTCCTCGAATAGAGGCCATATCAGATATTAAACTGATAAGAACAGATACTACACTTGATCTTACCCAAAAGTCTGAAAAGTGATCATTTCTCTATTTGTTAAACCAAAGTTTGACCTGCAACGGTTTCCTGACTTTCAGACTTCAGACAATTGCAAATCACCTTCCTGTTATTTGCCTTATCCACATGCCACCAAAAGAGTGTGTAATGTGCTACCAAAAAGAATGCAGAAATGGCATTGAGGTACTACTTATGTTAGTTTCAACCTAAGCAGTAACATTGTTTTTTGAATACTTATTGAGATAAATGCATACATTTTTAAAAATTAAATTGTCTCCGTGCAAACTCAAATCATTCATTATTTCCAGTGAAACGTTTGCCACATTTGGAAAAAGAAAAAGTCTAAATTAAAACTTAAAGTCTTATTTAGCTCTATGTTTATAAATTGATTACTGAACATTAAATAATTCTATAATTTACCCCAGATATAATCTTACTAATTCTCCTCCATAATCTAAAATCCCCTAAATGTGATAAGAAATGTTCTTTGTATTCAATACAGACTTTCCCTTATTGATGATGGCTTAACTTAAGATTTTTTAACTTTATGATGGCAAGAAACCATTGCAATCCCAACATAATGTACATTATTTAGTAAATTATGTGAGATTTTTAACACTTTATTATAAAATAGGCTTTGTGCTATGGAATTTTGCCCAACTGTAGTCTAATGTTTAAGTGTTCTGAACACGTTCCAGGTAGGCCAGGCTAAGACATGATATTTGGTAGAATAGGTATTTTAAATGCATTTTTAGCTCATAATATTTTCAATTTGTGATGGGCTTTTGGGACATAATCCCATCATATGTTGAGGAGCATTTGTATCTTACTTTCTCACAGGCTTCTTATAAACGTCTGCTAAAGGATTCATAGGTTCTGTAAAATTTCACAGGTACATGAGAATGTATACCTTAAAAATTTAAGAGGTCTCGTGTAGACTTCATAAAAAAATTTTTTACTACAACCCACATCATGAAATTCATTTATATTGTGACCCAATATAGACAGATATATGCAGTACAATTGGAGTAAAATTTTAATGAAACCTGTTTACATTTACTTCCTTCTATTTGATTTGATTCATCTACTCTATTCTATTTCATTCTTTAAATTGCAAATTGCCACTTATGAAATTTATTTTTATAACACATTATATTAATTATCTATTGCTGTGTAACAACATCGCCACAAACTTAGAAACTTAAAACAACAGTCACTTATTTTCTCACAGTTTCTGTACGTCAGAAGTCTATGTTTGGCTTAGCTGTGTCCTTCCTCTACAAGGCTGCTGTTAAGGTATCAGCCAGGTCTATGGTTCATCCAATACTCAACTGAGAAAGGATACATGTCCTCACTCACTTGGTTTTGGTAGCATTCAATTCCTTGCAGACTGCTGGACTGAGCACCCAGTTCCTTGCCGGCTGTTAGCTGGAGACTTCTCTTAGTGTCTTGCTATGTGACCCTTTTCACAGGGAAGCTTACAACATGGCAGCTTGCTTCTGTAAAGCCAACGAGAGGGAGTCTCTTTGTACAAAACAGGTACTAAAATCTTATGGAATGTGATCGTGTACATGTAATCATGTATGCCCTGTTACGTCACCACATTCTACTGGTTATAAGCACATCGCAGGTCCAGTGCACACTCAAATGGAAGCAATTATGCAGGGAGTGAGTACTGGGAGGTGGGGACCCATCTGCTACACAAATTAATGTGTCAGTTTCTGAAATTCAAAAAACACTGGTCTAACAAGTGAACTCTTTTCATATGATAATAATTCTGAGCTTCTGTAGACCAGCAAGGCAAGAATCATCATACATAAATTTTACAAGTCACTAAGGAAACCACAAGAGCTACAGGGCTTGCTCAAGATCATATTATACAATTCTTTAGTGGCAGGATCAAGACTAGATTCACATACTTTTGGCTCCCAGTCTTATGATGTTTTCATTATATCAAGCACAGAGCAGAGCATATAGTAGCCACTCAATATATTTGTTTGTTTGTTTGTTTTAGAGAGAGGGTCTCACTCTGTGACCCAGCCTAGGGTGCTGTGGTGTGATAACAGCTCACCACAACCTTGAATTCCCAGGTTCAATAGATCTTTCCACTTCAGCCTCCCAAATACCTAGGACTACAGATGTGTGCCACCATGCCAAGCTAATTTTTTAAGGTTTTTTTTTTTTTAAGATATACAATTCAATGATTTTATTTATTTCCTTATTTTTATTTCAGAGTAATATGGGGGTACAGATGCTTTGGTTACATAAATTGCCTTTGCACCGCCGGAGTCGGAGCTACAAGCATGCCTGTCCCCCAGACAGCACACACCGGACCCATTAGGTGTAAATTTACCCATCCCCTCCTCCCCACTCCCACCTGCCCGACACCCTATCAATGTTACTTCCGTATGTGCACATCAGAGTTGATCGATTAGTAGCCATTTAATGGTGAGTACATGTGGTGTTTGTTTTTCCATTCTTGTGATACTTCACTTAGAAGAATGGGCTCCAGTTTTTTGTAGAGACAGAATCTCCCTATGTTGTTCAGGCTGGACTTGAACTCCTGGCTTCAAGTGATCCTCCTGCCTTGGCCTCCCAAAAGCTCTGGGATTACAAGAGTGAGCTACTGCTCCTGGTCAATATATGTGTTTTGAATGAATGAATGACTAAGTAAATGACTAAATATAACAGTGTCTTTCATGAAATTTTTAGAACTAGTCAATTGGAAGCACTCTAAGTTTAGGATATTATCTTGACTTCTTAAGAAATCATTTAAAATCTTATTTTCTCTCAAATCTTTGACATTGTGTATGCTCTATACAACATGATATATACATTTTTCTTGAAAAAGGTTAACGCCAATCTCAAATACATCTACTTCTTTACATGTTTAAAGGAAAATATTTTCATAATCTAGAAAGATGGACTTGACATAAAGTTTAGGCAGTGATAGTTAAAGAAAACTTGCAACTTAAGTGCATATTATATTATTCCACATGTTTATTTATAGGCTAAAAATGCCCCAATAATTTTGATCACATCATAGTTGTGAAAGTTTTAAGAAATTAAAAATAGTTATCAATTTAGGTGTAATTATTTTGCCATTGTACATTTTTAAACAATCTTATTATTTAGAACAATGTTTATTATCCATCACCACTGCCCCAAATAGGACCAGCTTTGAAATGAGGATTTGAAGAGCTTTTAATTTGTAAATTAAGCATCATAACAAGAAGCAGCTTTTCTCTCTGTCTTGTTTTTCCAGATAATGGTCATTTGAACAGTCTCTGAGTCTGGAGGTTGCTGTTAACAAACTGAATTGTATTGCTGCTGGGCTAGTTAACATTCAAATTAGACTTTCAAAACAGTGTGGAAAAATAGTCAGCTCTTTGATGCCATTTATGATGGACACATGGCTGGGCTAATGAAGGCAATATGTCAAGGCTTGAACAACAATGATTTTAGGGATATTTGAGACAGATATTTGGGTAGACAGAGCTGATTCTATCGCTGGCAGTTGCGTTCTCACTTAGTGATAACCACTGTTATAGAGAAAAGATTGAACATGAAGGGTGTGTGGAGTTTAGGCCAGATAAATAATTCTAGGACTAGCCAAAAAAGAGAAATCTTATCTGAAAGAATATGGATGCCCTGAAATTAAATAAAATATTTGAATGTGGCATTTTGGGGGAGTCAATACCATGAAGAACCGATAAGAGATAAGTACAACACAGCATGCACCTTTACGAAGGTCCTTATTGCTCATATGCAACATGTGTATAGCTTCCGCTTTGCGAGAAGACAAACTAAGTGATAGCTATTTCTCCAGCCAGTACTTAGTCATTTCTTGCCAAAGGTCTTTTAAACTAGCCACTTTTTCTCAAAACCCTCTAAAGCTGATGAGTCCAGCTCCCTAAATCTCATTTCATTTTAACTTCTAAGGTCTCAGAATTACTCTTGCTTATTTTCATGGCTAAGAAACACCTTTGTTTTTGTAAGAACAATAATCTCGTAGAGAAGGGAGACTTTCTAGAGTACAATTGATTTGAAAATTACCTAATTTAAAATATCGCAAAGTCCCACAAAGCTAGATGGTCGCCAACTATCTCCCAATAAGCTATTTCTGGATTGTGGATGGACTCTACTTTCCAAAAAGTCAAAAAACAATTCATACAGCCTTTCAGTTTCCTGATCATGATTTTTGCAGGCCTCTGTGTGGTAGAACAAAAAAGCCTTGTCGAGTCACCTCACTGCCAAAAGAATGCCCCAATTATGTGGACCCTACCAGATTCAGGCCTGATACAATTAACAAAAACTCACTCAAAATTTGAAAGAAAATCGTCAAACATGCATTTAGTGTTCTGTCACTTTCCCTTTCTAAACTCATGTTTACTATATGCTTTGTTTCCTTATATTATCTTTTTCACAGTCATAATTATTATGGTAGCTAACATTTATTGAGGATTTACCATAAGCTAGGCCCTATGCTGAGTATTTAATGCAGGTTCTCTCATTAATTCATTTAACAACCATGGGAGGTAAATACTGTAATCATTATCTCCAATTTGTGGGTCAGAAAACTGAGGCTTAGAAAAGCTAAATAGCTTGACATAAATCACGAAGCTATAAAATCAGAGTCCTAAACTATTGATCAGGCAAATATTCCAGGCAATTTGGTGTGCTAAGGAACTGCCCTGAATGCAAGTATTTTCTTGAGCAAATACAAACTCTTCAGCATTTTTCAAAGACTTCTCTAAGAATTCCAGTTTGAAAGAAAGACTCAGGAAATTGAAGTATTAGCGTATTAAAATACCTTTACATTGGAAATTATTACACAAAAGAAAAAATATTCCTTTTTAATTGATAAATGTTGGAGATTGTCATTAATATTAGGAAAATAAAACTTCAAAGATTTTCAGTTACGTGAAATTTTGGATCTCTGTGTGAAGAACTGAGAATACGACAGTGAGGTGAAACTCCAGTTTGACACCTGCATATCTCTGCAATTAGGTCTTATGACCTCCTTTGAAAAAAATGTTGAAATCTTTGCTTTCCTTTAATTGTTTATAAATTAAAAGTAATAATTGTTCTTCTGCTTCTGGCCAAAATAGAGTAACAGGGACCGAATTTGCTCTCCTACCCTGTTCATTGTCTTAAATCCACTGTTTGAAGTATTTTGCCTAGTATTTTGTTTGTTTCTTCAGATATAACCACTTTGAAAGGTAGTTTGGCAATTTCTTTAAAAATTAAATACACACCTACCATACAGTTCAGTCGTTCCAATCCTATTTACCCCAAATGATTGAAAGCATATATCCAAACAAAGACTAATCAGCAATAAAGAGGAATGAACTTTTCATACATGCAACAACCTGGATGAATCTAAAAATAATATACACAATGAAAGAAGCCAGACAAAAAAAGTACACACACTGTATAATTCCACCTATATATAACACTAATATATGCAAACTAACCTGTAGGGCTGGGAAGTGGATAAGTGGTTGTCTGAGATCGGGATTGAGGGTGAAGAGACTATTGGGGATGATGGATATGTTCATTATCTTGCTTTTGGTGATAGTTCCATGGGTTTATACACAGGTCAAAGATATTAAATTCTACATTTTAAATATGTGCACTTTATTGTTTCTCAACTATCCTTTAATAAAGCTGTTAAAATTTTTTGTAAGTAATTATTGTGACTAAAACTTCATCTAAGCCATGGGACAGAGCACTGTGTTCCTTTCCAAATACTTCTTTAAGCTCTGAATTATGACATACAGCCCAACAGGAGCACCCCCTCCCTCATACCCACCCAACCTCCCACTAAAATATCAAATTGCAGAAAGGCAGGGGAAGTATCTGCAGAAGTCTGACTCTCAGAAGACAGAGTTTTAATTCCCTATGTCATTTGACTTTTTAAAAAAATGATGGAAAGTTGCTGCCTTAAAAAAAACAAATCAGTATTTCTCTTCTCTACAGGTAAGTATTTTTAAAGGAAATTGTGCTATCAATATCTGATTGAGCAGATTTCTATTCCCCCTAGATTGAATGTTTTCCCTCTGCAATATAAAAGGAAGATAATGCACAATTATGCTAGTAGGCCTCTCTTTTCCAATAATGTTTGCACTTCTCAATACTACATTTAAAAAGGAAATAGTAGCACTTGAAAAGTTAAGTAAGAAGATGAACAAAATTGAACAGAGGAAAAATAACTGTCTGAAGACATGCTGAAAATACATTTAAAGACAGTCTGCCTGAGACAGCTGCTTATCTAGTCAGCCCATCTTGGAAAGAGCTGAGCATCATTCAGGTGTCAAGTATCTGAAGACTGGAAGAGGACGAGGGACTCCAAAAAGAATCAAAGGGTAAAGAAAGAATCAAAGAATTCTTCTCAAGAACCAGGCAACTGAAGCCCAAACTTTCACCCTCTGCCTGGGTAAATTGCTGCTACTTCTTGCTGTGAATTTAAAAATATACACAATATACCTCATTTAATGACTTTCATTTATTCATGAAAACTCTATCCCTAAGGGAAAAGTTTTTAAATGAAAAAAGGGTTTTTTTAAAATAGAAAAATTATGACATGTTCTTTCCCAACCCATTATACCCAAAATATATCCAATGAATTATATATATGTCAATTATCAATATATATCAAAATATACCAATTAAAAATATCAGTTGAACAATGAAAGCAAGCTTATATCGGCAATAAAGAATAACTTGAAGGTTGCTGAAACGTAATGAATTGAAAGCTTATGGCACTTAATATAGAAGGAAGAAAAAACAATAGAATGTGGTAGGTGGTGGAGAAGGGCTGTAAGGGAGTTATTTTTTGGAAAATACATTTTTCTTTCTGCGTCATGTTATTCCCAAATTGTTTTTAATCTTTTGTGAATTTATGGATTTCTTGAACTCAAACTAGACTTAAAAATAGAGTTAGAGCACAGAAAAAAATCTTTAGAGGCAAAATAAAGGCTAAGCAAAAGAACCTTTCAAAACACGTGAAAATAGCACATGCACACGCACATACACACACACACATCAGAATAAAGAGATGTACAAGTGACACCTCCTCAACCTTCTCACTTGGTGTACATATGCACAGTAAATTATTTTGGGCTCAGCCGAGCATGGGAGCTATTCAAATAGATCCGTGTGATATTCTCTGATTAGAAACTCTTGTGGAGTAAATTGGTGAGTATATCTTTGCCTAAAACAGTAATGTCAAAATATCACGTCTCATAGTGTGCTTTTTTAGTATCATTTTAGTGAAAAGTGGTTATACAGAATAAAAAAGAGTTGTCCAAAAATAAGTGGTAGACCTTTTCCAGATCCGTTACTTGGAGAATTGGTATGGAAATCTGTACCCCACACTCATGAAGGGATACTTCAGTTGGCTTAACTGATTTTCTCCTCAATTTTTTTTTGTTTTTTCTTCAGTGGTTTCTCGAAGTCTATATGCCGTGTTGAAAAACAGCCTCAGCCCTGTGGTCCAAACCTTGGCCATCAAAACTTGTCCTGTAATTTATTGAATTGGAACGTCTCCTATAAGTCACATTCCTGGAGTGTTTCCCCTCCCCCACCCCAATCATGAAGAAAGAATCAAATCACTGTCCTTCTTTCCTGACAAAGGGTATACATTTAAAACTCTGGTGGAATTACAGACACTGTCTGTGACATGCAAGGGGAACTTGAGGTCTCTACCACAATTGTCTAATGAGAGGATCCAAGAGGCACAGACTATGCTCAAGGACTGTATACTTGGCATTCCTTGGAGACAGCACACAGCCCCTGACTCGGTTTAACTGGAGATTCAGTTGGGTCAGGAGACATGTATAGGCAACATACTTGGTCACTGGAGGCCTTATGCCTGAAGACACTTATAAGAATATGAATTCTTACTTTTTTTTTCTTCTCATAAGTAGAATTCCAGATGAAAAAATCAAAGCAGCATGTGCATAAAGATTAGAGAGAATAACAAAATTTGTGAAGCCTTTGTAGATATACAAGTGCTATTGCGTTTGTTTCTCACTTCTGTGTGGAATGCAAAGGGTAGCCATTACTATTATTGCCATGTAAAAATGAGGAAAATGAAAAGTTGCATAAAGACACACAGTAAAAACACATTAGTCTCCCTGAAATCTGGGTCCCTGGATTCCAAAATTCAGGTCTTCTGCACAAATTTAGCCTTTCTCATATTGTCATAAACTCCAGAATGTGAAAAAAAAGGTTAACACTCAAAATGCTTATTTTTCCCAATTGCCATAGTATTCATTGTTAAGTGATGGAAATAGAAATGATTCACTTAGCAAAGGTATTCTAGTTCAAATGATTTGTGTATTGGCTATGAAAATATAATAATGAGAAAGATTCTTTCTAGTTCATATTGCTTTATATTGCTAATTATACTTTTATTTTAAAGAAAAACACATTTTTTCCCTGAAGTAGAAAAGTCTTATATGTACACTAAGAAAAGTTTGAACTAACATAAAAACTATTAAAAAATAACAGCTAAATTTCTAAAGCACTCCAAAAAAGGACAAATGGAATGGCACCAGATTAGGAAAGCATGTTTTGTAAAGCGTAGTGGACAGGACTATCTAGCTTAGAGCTGTGGATCTCAAAGTGTGATTCTCAGACCAGCAGCATCAGTGTCACCTGGGGATGTGTTAGAATTGCAGATTCTCAGGTACCACCCCATACTTACTGAATCAGAAACTGGGAGTGCGGACCAGCAATCTGTATTTTAGCAAGTCCCCCAGGGGATTCCGATACAGCTGCTGGTTGAGAAACACTGGCTTAGTGAATACTTCAGGGGTCATATTAGTATTTTAAAATCATTGGAAGATTTTTTTTTTAAGTGAAACATATTTGTACTTCAACGTACAGAATGGACAGTTAGAGGAAGTAGATTTTGACCTAACACAGATGAGAACTTCCTATTGAAGGAGCTCTCTGACAATGAGGCTTCCCCCAACAAGTGAATAACTGGCTATCTCTAAGCTGGAGCTGGAGACAGGTCCCTAGGTTGGATGGGGGATTGCAATAATGTGACCATGGCTCTTTTCAGTTCTGCATTGCTAATAAATTGTTCTTTCTGTAGTATCCTATGTCTCCGGGTTAATGCTGGTGAGCACTAAGTAATATTAATAATTATTCTGTTCCTGACAACAGATGATAAGAGGGAACCCAGAATCACACTCTCTATAACCTTACACCAGTGCCTCATTCACTGGTCTAAATTTTATCTACACTTTAATACACGACTCTGACTTTACTTAATAAGAAGCTCTCTGACTTAGAGCCCAATGCAGTGTGATAAAAATTACTTTCAGAACATTAGGAGCTCAGGTTTTAAATTCTGGTTCTCTTATCAAGCAGTTCTGTGCCTCAGTTTCTTCTCTGTAAAATTCAATGGTTAGGATAGAGGCTCCATAAATGTCATTCAAGTTGAAATTCTATGCGCCACATGCTGAGTTTCTCTCCTGTACGCTGAACCCATTTGACAATCACCCCACTGAAGTTTTCAGGACTCAGAAGAAGATGGACATGTATCCATTTATTAATAGAAATTTTCTTCCATTTAGACAACAAATTCATGATCTTTTCAGTTTTTCACTCTAGTCAGGTTCTAGGTGCTGCCTAGAACTGCAGAACAGTCATCTCACAACAAGCGATGAAGATATACAAAGAAAAAAATTCCTTTGCAGACACATAAGCTCAATATGGAGTCTGGCTGTCTATGGCCAGCAAATAGCTTCATTAACTGGAAAAAGTTTTTAAATGAGGCTTGGTGGACAAAGTGTCTTTGCATCATTACAAAGAGGAAAAAAGAGAAATCTGGCAACCGAAGAAAGTGAAATCCACTTTACTTAATGCGGACCTCTGTCTCTGGTGTGCAGGTCCTCTGTGTCCAAAGATAATTAGCACTTTATAATGCTAATTATAATAATTATGTCTGAGAAAAAAATCATTAGGGGGTAGGTCCGTTCACTGATTTTCAATTGCCCCCTCTATTTAAAAATAAGGTCATCTTTCTATGAAATAGCTTTAGGAGCTCAAAGCAAAAAGAGAGTTACGGAAAATTCTGTGTAGGTATAGGCCTGAGTTTTTAATATTCTTATAATTCTGTGATGTGTCTGGGAACTGAACTGGGAGGAAAACAGTGAAGCTATTTAGTCTAGGAGATTAGAAATCGGGACTCAGAGGAGCAAGCATTTCTGTAATAGTTAATCATCAAATAGCCATTTATTGACCATTCGCAGTGCACCTGGCATTGTGGTAAGCTGTTTCCAGATGCTAATCTTCTCAATTTCATGAAGCAAGTATCAGCACCCCATATTTTTACAAATAAACAAGTACAGTGTTAGAGACCATCTCACTTTCCCAATGTCATGTATATGAGAAATGGAAAATTGGGTTCTGATTCACATTTGCTCACTCCAAAGTACTTGCTATAAACACTTCACTATCTTGTACTTACATGTGAATCCACCATTTCTGTTAGGGCTCTTGAGATACCCAACTAATGTATTGGGATAGGCAGTTTGGAAATGCTTTGGAATGTAGGTAGTTTGAGAGAAGCCCACTGTCCGGTGGTAGGAGATCAAGCCCAACAAAAAAAGCTGAAAGCATTTTCTGAGAGCCCTTAACAGTGGCATAGAGGGAAGAATTTGCGGTGCAGAGTGAAAATGGCCTGCTTCTGAAGACCGGCTCCATCTCTTGCCTTCTGGGTGATCACAAAAGAGTCCTTTAACTTTGCTGGAGCTCAGTTATTAATTTCTAAAACAACAACCCTTGCAGTCATTACTATTACTACTAATTTTATTACTAGTGTCATTACCACCTCCATGACCAGTTGCTGAGACCTGATTAGGTACCAAGCAAAATGCTAAGCATTTCATATGCATTGTCTTTTAAAATACAAAGTGTGCTCCAATTCCACATATAAGAAAAGTGAGGTTCAAAAAGGCTAAGCAATTTGTATGTGAATATGCTTCTTACTATGTAAAACACCATGCATAGTAGATATCACTATTACTAAGAAGCTATCAGCTGAGAAGGAGGAAGTGGCCTTTTATCTTTCTAAGATGAACAGTTGTCTTTCTGTTTAATGGTTTTTTAAAAATCCCCTTGTGACAAGCTCCAGAGGACAAATAATTTATTTCTTGTGGTGTATGGTTCTCTAAATGAATTAATTGATAGGCATCCCATTGTCAGTCTGAGGGATATGGAAATAAAACAGGCATGAGATGTTCTTTACCAAACTAATTTGTACTATAAACACATAAATAATATATATGTATTTTTAAAGTAAATGTGTATTTACCATCTCTTCTGCTTCTCCTCGAATTCAAGAACCTGTGCCTTTGTTGTGTCATTGTGCTGTCAGTTGAGGAGTTTGGTTTTAGTTTTTGAGTATTAGTAAGCAGAATTAAATAGTAAATATTGTTGAAGGGGAGGAGAAAAATAGCTCTTTCAATTTATCCCTGCTTCCATTCATTGAAGGGAGGATGGGAAGAACACTTACAATATTTGTAATAACAATAATATAGTAATAGAATAACAAGAGCCACTCTTTCCTTTTCAGGGGGCCATCAGGTCAAAACTATTTTCATGATAATACTAAGATGCTCTCTGCCTTTTAACTGTGTTGACACTTGTATTGATAGTGCAAAAGCAATGGTGCCTTAGCAAAAATTAAAACCATGAAAACAAACTGTGCTAGTAGTAATTGTATTCTTCACTACTATTTATGTGCAGGGAGGAAAAGCCAGCTTTATTTAAGAAAGTCCTTGGTGAAGTAGTAAAAAATATCAGTTGTATTAAATCTCAACCCTTAAGTACAAGTCTTTTTAATATTCTGTGTGAGGAAATGGGAAGAATGTTTGGAACACTGCTACTCCATACTGAAGTACGACAATTGTCTGCCAGAAAAGCACTTGTGTGATTGTTTGAGATGCCAGCTGAATGAGCCCCTTTTGTTTGAGGACTACCATTTTTTACCTGAAAGAATAACAGACAGACAAACTATGGGTATTCAAAGTTGGAGATTTGGCAGACATTTTCTTGCAAGTAAGTGAAGGGAGCCTATGACTTCAAGGAAAACAACTGACAGTATTTTCAGCCAATGATAAAATTAAAGCTTTCAAGAGATTGTGCCTTGACAGCTCCACAATACTTCTGATGAGATTAAAAGTGGCATTAATAAATGTAATGTTTTATATTATGTAATGACATGTTAAAGATTGTAATATTTGTGTAACTCTGGAAAACGATATTTTTCAAATGACACGTGATATTACATAATCATGAGTGGATAAAAGATACATTTACATGCACAATACAAGAATAGATTTTAATGCAACAGAGTACAAAACATTCACTTCAGATTCCATATTGCAACTAACCTTTGAGAAACTACTACTTGTTGAGTTCTGGGTAGTATCAAAGAATATCTATAATTTATATGAAAAGCCCATTAAAATACTTCTTTCTTTTCCAGCTACTTGTCTCTGTGAGTCAAGACTTTCTTCATATACTGCAACCAAAATCAGATTGAATTGCAGAAGTAGATATGAGAATCCAGCTCTCTTCTGTTTACTCAGATATGAACGAGATTTGCAAAATGAAAAAAAAAATGCTACTCCTCTCAGTATATATATTTTTGGTTCAGAAAATACAGTTATTTTTCTTAATGTTATTTTTATTAATATATAGTGTTTATTATTGTTATTTTTAAATCACTATATAAACATACAATATTCTGAGGTTTAATTTCTAATATGATAAATATTAATGTATGCATAATAGCTACATTACCAAAGCTCTCTGGGGACCTCAATAATTTCTTTTTTTTTTTTTTTTGAGACAGAGTCTCACTCTGTTGCCTGGGCTAGAGTGCCGTGGCATCAGCCTAGCTCACAGCAACCTCAGACTCCTGGGGTCAAGTGATCCTCCTGCCTCAGCCTCCCGAGTAGCTGGGACTACAGGCATGCGCCACCATGCCTGGCTAATTTTTATATATATATATTTTCTTCCTATTTTTTTAGTAGAGATGGGGTCTCGCTCTTGCTCAGGCTGGTCTCGAACTCCTGAGCTCAAATGATCCTCCCGCCTCAGCCTCCCAGAGTGCTAGGATTACAGGCATGAGCCACCACACCTGGCCAAATAATTTCTGTAATAAACAATTGTATGAATTGCCCTTGGATTTGTAACTTGATACAGACTTTCTGCAGAACAATTTGGTAAATTGTCAAAACTATTAAAATATGGGTAAATTTTGGCCAATAATTTCTGCCTTTAATAGTTTATCCTTAAGAAATAATTGTGGATTAGTACAGATACTTATTTATTAGAATATTCATCATGATGCTTTTTATATGGGAAAATAACACCCATAAATATCCAGGGGATTTTTTAAAATAAATTTTGATGTCTGCTTAAGATGAAATATCATGTAACCATTAAAAATATGTTATACAAGACTAATTGATGACATTTAAAATGTTAATAATATATTAAATTCAAAAAGATACAAAATTGTAGCTATAAGATAAACTTGTTTTGAAAAACCAAAATGAAAACTCTCTTTTCTCTCCATATATATTAAGAAGTTTTATTTCTATATTCTTTTATATATCTGGAAGTTTAGCTAAAACATGTTAATGAATTTCTCATGGCCGATCATGATAAGTTACCAGTATTTTAAAAAATCTTTTGTGTTTTTCTAATTTTCTACAGAAAATACATTAATTATTATCAGAAAAAAATCTACAAAAATGTAGTGGATGAATAATGACTTTTCAGATGAACAGTTTTTTTCATTTTTGAGCTTTGACAGAAAAGAAATGGATTGAATATGTGAACCTGAAAGGGGAGAAAAAAGAGCAGGGCGTTACTGGGGCACTGGGTAAATAGGTAACCAGAGAACAGACTAAGAAAATCAACTTTTATTGATGGCCTGTGTCAGCTCATGTATGATGCTAGATGCAGGGTTGAAAATATGAAATTGCCATTTTTTTAAGGTCAAATGGTTGATAATCAGCAATTGTACATTATCCAAACTAAGTATCTCATTTAACATAATAGATATTAGTGCTATGCCCAGTATACAGTTGAGGAAATGAAGCTCAGAAGGTAAATAACTTACTTGGGATACCAGATGTTTTCTAAAACAGATTTTCGTCTACGGCCATACCACCCTGAACGCGCCTGATCTCGTCTAAAACAGAATTTCTTTTCTTCAAAGTTCTGCCCTGGATCCACTTGGGAGGGGAGATCTTTTAAGTAGGCATATGGGATACCTTCATTAAATTACATATAATTTACTTGAGAGAAAACCTTTGTCTATGTATCTAGATGGTGTTAGATCCCCTACTGAGTAGTCTGCCCTTGGATGCACAAGGTGATTAAAACTATTTGGAATGCCTTTAACGTGAATGAATAAAGAACAGATGAATTACCAAGAGCTTATCACCTGGTTTCTTTCAAAAATAATTTTGAGACTCTGTTGAGAAGGGAGGAGTATAACAATCTCTGAAGTTCACCACCCACCCTTCCCCAAACAGCTAAAATGAAGCGACAGACATAAAAATTCAACTGCAATTGGGTAACAAAACCAAACAGAAGTCTTGTTTACTCTAAAAGGAAGAAAATACTAAAAGAAAAAAAAGAACTGGAAGCAAATACTAAATAGAAAAAAGGGGAAAGATTAGAAAAAAAATAATCTCAGAAGAGGTTCAACCCCTCCACAAAAACTCTAAATGACAAAATCAAGAATATACAAATCCTACTTTAATATGAAATGGCATAGTTCAGAAAATAAAGTTGAAAATAGCAGAAGCACATTCTAAATGTTAAGTTGAAGAAGGCCCAGAGCAGAGGTAACCTTGAGAAGGAAGAAGTCGAAAGAACTTGGAAAAGCTGCCCCAGTACCACCTGGGTAATATATTCTTGGATATAACTTTTCCTAAAAATAACCAGGAGAAGCAAGAACTGGAAAGAAACCAGTATAGATATAGATGGATGAAAGTGGGGTGAAAGGAGTGTACATATTTGGATCCAAGTAAGCATCCAAATTATGGAGCCAGCTTTGCACTGTCAATGTGAAATATCAGAAGAGACATCCTTTGTTTGGGATATAGCAGATTTGACACAATTACACAAGAATTCTTAGGGCAGGAACTCTAACTCTCTCAGGGAATTTAACGTTCTAATATGTGGTGTAGATTTACCATGCACCCCAGTGGAAGCTTTTTCTGCTTGAAGAACAGCATCTCATAAAGTAAGTACTTTGTGGAATGCACTTAGTGAAGAACTGATCTGGTCCCCCAAACATCATTTTATATATACGTAAATTCAAATTCAAAAAATGAAGAGATTTTCCCAAAGTATGTGAATGATTCCAAATTAAAACTCAACCCAGCTGTCTTGTGTGCCAGTTAATTATCTGTTTACATATTTTAATTGAATGACATATGAGTAAACCTGCCCTACACCAGTGCTATTCCAAGCATTTTCCTTCTACTTTTCTAAGTGGTATGAATGAGGAGTGGAGAAGAAAGTACTAGTAGTGAGCATTGGTGTGGGTGGCTTGTGTCATTCTATTTGGTTTTTTTATTTCTTTTTTTTTTTTTTTTCTTTTTCTTTTTGGTAGAGATGGGGTCTCATGCTTGCTCAGGCTGGTCTCGAATTCCTGAGCTCAAGTAATCCTCCTGCCTTAGTCTCCCAGAGTGCTAGGATTACAGGCATGAGCTACTGTGCCTGGCTGTGTCATTCTATTTGGGGAAGCTCTAGGGTATGCCCTTAAAATGATTATAATGACAAAAATAAAAATTGTAAGGGAGTTACTGATTTATTAAAGGGGATGAGGGGAGACTTGAATAGTCCAAGGAAATGCAGCCTTCAAGTGGAATTCCAATTCAGTACCTAAATGTACTTTAGGATTCTGCTCTAACGGTACCAACTACAAAATGTAGGATATAATAGTGATGATGCTGGGAACCTCCTTATCTGCACATCAGTTAAACTTAGCTTGAACTTTCAATTTCAGAGCTGTGAAACCTAGTACCTGCCCCAAGATTTCTTTGAATTTCCAAAATTACTGCCTCCTAGTCCCCCAGATTTTGATCCTCTGTCCACTGCCATCTCAGAATGATTTCATTCCAACTAGTATGCTGACTTTAACCCAGTCACTCTTTTTCATAAGAATTCCAGTCATACTTGTGATTTTATCACGTTAGTAACTTTAAGAACACTTATAAAATCTTGGAAAGAAATTACATTGGGCACCAAACGGCCTCCTGTATTCCCCTCATTCCCCTACGCATATTCTCTTCCCAAAACCTAGCCCCAGCCCATAAAGTGATCCAATAATTTATTATTTCCCAAGTCAAGACATTTTGAAAATGGAGGGTGCTATTAATAATTACACTGGAACCACAAGTTTAAACTAGAACTATAAGGAAGGAAACAAGATACAGAATATTCTACCAATATGTGACCATTCCCCTCTGTGGGGAGCCTTATGGGAAATACAGTTCCATCTCCTCCTCTCCAAGGGCTTCTGTGGTTGGGCAGGTGGGCTCCCCTGAACCCCAGGGTATTCTGAAGAATACATTATTCTCTAACCTATTATACTTGTTTGACTTTTTAGGTTATCATCAATGGCTTAGTTCTCCCCTAACCTCATTTATGCTTCCCATAAAATTTTGTCTTCTAAATCACATCAGAGTTAACCTCAATTATAATCACTTACGGACACATCTATTTTTTTCCCACTAAACAGTAAGCTCCTTTGGGGCAAAGACCACATCAAGTTCATTACAGCAAAGTGTTTTAAGTTTTCTCAATATCTGGTTTCTCCTTTTTCTATCATAATAGAACCTGAAGTTTTAGATAAAACCATGGCTATACAGAATTAAAACACATTTCTCAGCTCCCTGTGCAGCTAGAAGTAGCCATGTGGTAAAGATTTACACAATAGAATAGGAGCACTAGTTATGTATATACTTTCTGGACGTGCCCTTCCCCTTTGCTGATTCATCCTTCCTGCTAGATAGCATATAAATACCTCAGTGTGGCAACAACCAATTACCCATGTGGTACTCTACCTTTACCGTATTCCCTTGCCTATACGTAGAGACCATGTGACTATCTCTTGCCAACAGAATGTGACTTAAAGCATGCATTGTGTCACTTTCAGAAGGAGCCAGTTAAGACATGCGTCTTTTCCATTTCTCATGCTTTGTCATAGTAACCTTGAAGGTTCGAGATACATAGCTATGAGGAGAAGGGTCACTGGACCCACATAAGGCAACTCAAGTTGGGAGCCAATTTGTTACTGCGGCATAGCCTGGTGTTATTTGTCTAGAGTAGAACCATCTTGGGCCGTGCAGTCAAGGTCAACATCTTAGAGATGAGAGAGTCACAATACAAAAAGATCGTGGGTTCCCGATACTGTGGAAATAACGTGCCATCTCTGAACTATTTCCTCTCGAACTTTATGTGGAAAATAAATCACTATTTTGTTTAAGCCATCACTAATTTAAATCATCTTTGCAGCAGCCTAATCCATTCTCGATAATACACCTATCTTTTTATCTCTAGCGGGGTCTCATATTGTATCTCACTCATCAGAGGTGCTCAACTAAACATTTGGTGAATTGAAATTGAATAGATAATAACCTTTACTTATTTATTTTATTTACCTTTACTGTGAGGCAATAAAGGTATTTAGGTAAAACCAAGATTCAGTAGAGGTCCAATGAAGAGGAAAAGCTATTTCAAAGGTCTGAACTTCTGGACATACTTTTGCAGCATTTCCTGGCATATCAATTGGGAAATAGAGTCTCAAACCAGAGGAGGCACTCTCTCAGCCCATGGGTCTAATCAAACTCACAGATGGGTTTTGTTTGGCTTGCATTACACTTTTTAAAAAATGTGAATTAGTTGCCAACATTCATAAATAGGAAGAGTTTACATGGAAATCCAGATTTCTGGCTTCTTTTGAAAAATCAGAAGACCTGGCAACTTAGGGCACATTTTCTCATATGGCAACAAATTGGCTAGGACTGTGGCTGCCCCCTTTAGTCAGGACATGAGTGAATTAGTTCATGATGACTATGACATTGTCTCTCTGACATTGAGGCTACATGTCAATTGCCATTTATATCACAGTGCTTGCTTTCTTGCTTTTTAAAAAGTTGGCCTGCTTCCATAGGCAACCCTACATGTAATTGAGATTGAGAGCCCTACCTAAGATAATGAGACCTGTGCTTTAGACCTATGCTTTAAGAGGAACATCCTAGAGTACGGGGGGTGAACAGCAATAATAAAAGGAAGTAGGAGATAACAGCAGAGCACTAATGCCAGCAGAGGAATCTTAGGAAACAAGAATCTCAATAGCAGAGGCATTTATTTGAGCAGATGTGAGGAGAGGACAGTGATCCCAGAAGGCATATGACCACTGTATTCTTTGCCTCTTCTCATAGTCCTACCAAAGATGAAGTGGCCCCCAGACCCCAGGTCTAATGTAAGAACCATATGCTGTTGTGCTCTTCTGAGCCCTACTTCTAGATCTTGATAGAATTCTTGACAACTTGAATGGTGATTGGTGCTTCTCCAAAGACTTGGAAGATTGAGAGGAAACTAGATAGTCTATACATCTCTGCCACTCATCCTGGTTTCAATAAAAAATGTGAAGATGGAAGTTGAAATACAAGCAAGGCAAAATGAGGTTGTAAATCAAGCAGTGTCTTGCTTTCCTTGCTTGGAAAACTCTGTTGAGTGCTTAAGAGAGGAAGAGAAAGAGTAAGATGTGGATAAGGAGGGAGAAAGCTGGCATTGAGACAAAGGGAAAGTTGTGTTTTTGTGTTGCAGTTAGTATCTCGATGGTGGTGGGTGTAGAGCCCCAGGTGTTAGAGCTGATGCAATATGCATTGGTCCATCACATTGGGAAATCTCTAGTTCTTGCAA
This sequence comes from Indri indri, assembly GCA_004363605.1. NCBI lineage: Eukaryota > Metazoa > Chordata > Mammalia > Primates > Indriidae > Indri > Indri indri. Next base: position 68,036 of record RJWJ010000552.1, read on the forward strand.
CAAGGAATTAATAAATCTAGTAATTGTGCCATGTTTGTAACGTAGTCCAGGAAAAAAAAAATTGTGTAAATCATTTGATAAATGTGCATACCCAGATAGCATGTGTTTCTGAGGCCTTCCACAGGGATTGACCCCAAAGGTTGCCCAGGCATTTATTTTCTTCCACTGTACTCTCTGTAGGAGGAGCTGGCATGAAACAGAATGGTTATTTATTTAGTGTGGCATTGGCATCCAATTAATAGCATCCCAAATCAATTCTTCATGCTTTGTTTCTTATCAACACCCCTCCCCAGAACGTGAGTTCTCTAAGGCAATTAGAAATAATGACGGACTTGCCAAAATGTTCTTTTCGATTTTCTAAACATTATAACTAGAATGTGGTTCAGTTTTAGCTTGTAAGAAGCTCATTTTTTTCTTTCTTTTTAATAAAATGAACAACTAAACAGTTGTCTGCAGCATCAGGACACTATATATGTATCCAGAATGACATATGCAATATGCTTTGTAAAACATTTCTGAATTTATCTTTTGATTTTTCTGCAGCATGTTGAAGGATATGAAATTAAAAATCATTGTGTTCACATCATCATTGATTTTTGTACCTCATCAGTGTGCTGAATTCTACATAAAGATGTGGGTGAGAAACCTGAGAAGTGAAAAGTCTGCAAAACAAGTGTCTTGAGGACAGAATCATATTTGCCACAATTACAATAATTTCTTTGGTGCTAGGAGATTTCTGTGCCATTTATAATGACAAAGCATGTAGGCTTGAGTAAACCAATGAATGATAGAAAGCTATGTGCCCATGTGTACCCAAGGTGAACAATCTTTTGGAGGCTCAAGGCAAAATACTTCGAAGATACCACATGTCACAATCAACACAAGTGATTATTGACTACATAGGCTTGGATGGACCCTTTGGCAGGAGTGTCTCATGCCAGTCAAAAGGCTACCATACTCAAATCACTGTAAATATGTCTGGTGCTATCAATTTACTTCCAGTTTTGGAAGTAAAATCCAAATCCACCCCCACAGATTTTTGTAAATAAATTCTTAACGTTAGCTTGATTTCATCTCTTTCTGGACCCAAGAAGATTGGGTTATAGGTTACCAGGAAGATTATGGACCTAAGAAGGCAAACAGATTTTGTATTACATGTGAACCCTGCTAGATTTTAGTGGCTCTGAGGACACGGTGGTGAAACCATGTCCAGCTGCAGTGCTATGGCTGATTAGTCATGCCTTCCATGGGTAAGGACAAAGGACACCGGGACACACCCTGTGGATGTTTGCCAGCCTTGTGCTAAACTCTTCATGTTTCACTTTCTAGGGAATCTGCAGTTGACTCCTGGCTATCTTCTTCCCAAGACTTCCTTTGGTGTGCAATATCTGTTTGTAATCAACAGCACTTGCTCCTGTAAGATAGAGCTCAGAGTCTTATCAGAAAGACTGAATTTCCTGGGTCAGATTCTTAATATTTCTGGATAATTACTGTGCTTTATTCAAACAACAAAGATCAGTTTCTATGGTAATGTGAAATATGATAATATACTTTTAAAAAATAATTTAAAAATGAATGAATGGAATAGTCCTAGAAAATAATTTTAACACTGCTGTTTAAGCCTGGCTAGAGCTAGAAAAAAATGGCAGAAAAGTGGAGGCAAGAAAGTGAGAGAGGAGTTGGCTGAACTTCACATGTGAAGTGACGAGGAAGCCAACAAGGGATTTGATTATAAGAGTGAAGATAAAATTTCCAATCTAGGAGACATATTAAAGGAATAAATGAGAGGCTGGAGAGGGTAGGATAGATATAATATGAGATGTTAAAGAGACAAAGTTGGTCAACATCCTTGAATAAGATACACAACTGTGATGGTTTTAAAACATGTCTGCAAATTATTTGATACTTCCATTGAAAGGTGATATATTAATAGCTGATGCTGGCTCTCTCTGTCTCTCTCTGTCTCTTTCTGTCTCCCTGTCTCTTTATGTCTCTCTCTCTCTTAATACTTGCCTTTGGAGTCCTGAGCCACATGGTAAGAAATTCAGCTACCCTGAAGCTGCCACATTGGAGAGACTTTGTGGAAAGAACACATAAAGATAGAGAAAGATACTGAAGGAGCCCCGGTTGTTCCAGCCCCAGCATGATCGAGCCACAAGGCAACATCAACCATCAGACATGTGAACGAACAAGGCTTCAGGTGATTCCAGTCCTACCTACCCTCCGAGTCAGCCATGTAAAAACTCCAAATCAGAACTGCCTGGCTGAGTCCAGTTAACCCCAGGACTACCAGAGACAATAATAATGATGAAAATAATAATAAAATAATAATAAGCATTGCTGTTGTTTTATGCCAGTAAATTTTGGGATGGGTTGTTGCACGGTAATAGATAACCACAACTATATCTTGAAGTCCGTTTTTTTTCTGAGCCTTCTTCTCTTCATCAGGGATAGAAGCAGGCTGTCTCTAAAGATCTTTACAATTCTAAAATGTAGTGGAGAATCTAAGTTGAAGTTGAAGCTGATATAGCTGCATAATATTTGAGGTAAATTTTAGGGTTATATTATCCTTATACTGTGCTTCTTTCCCTTCCTCCTCTTCAAAGCACAGACTTCTTTGTCTGGCATTGCCTCCGGGGGAGGAAGTTGCAGAACTGAAATCGGAGGATGTCTTGGCTTTTTGTTTTCCTAACCTAAGCCTCTAGAAAATCTCATGCATTTTGTAGAGGTGGAAGAAAGGAAGCGAAGTAGCATATAAGAAGAAGCAGAGTAGCATGGAAAAAAATATAGTACAAAACAGGGAAAACCCCCACCCTCCTCAACTAGAGGAGATTTTTCTGGGCTGTGGTTGGAGTGGAAAGCATAGATGGAAAGGTATGAGGGTCCTGCAAGCAGAGGGGGCTGTATGCATCTCCCTGGAAGCAGCCTAAGGAAGCAGAAAGTCCCCAGAGAGGAACAGTGTGTGTGGACAGTGGGATTCTGGAAGGCCTTGAGATAGTGCCCTGTGTCCTAAATACAGCATGACGTTGGGAACTGAGACCTTTTTCCTTTCACATGAGTAAAACAACTTTGCCAGCCCAGCTCAGTGGCTCACACCTGTAATCACAGCACTGTTGGAAGCTAAAGCAGGAGGATTGCTTGAGACCAGGAGTTCTAGAGCAACCTGGGCAACATAGTGAGATCCCATCTCACAATTTTTTTTTTTTTAAATTAGCCAGGTGTGCTGGCACATGCCTATAGTCCTAGCTACTTGGGAGGTTGAGGCAAGAGGATCCCTTGAGCCCAGGAGTTCTAGATTACAGTGAGTTATGATTAAACCATTGCATTCCAGGCTGGGAGTGAGAGCGAGACCCTGTCTCTAAAAGAAAAGAAAAAAAAAAACTTTGCTGCAGGAAAATAACTTGGAGGCAGAGCCACTGATGGGTCAATGAGGCACTAGTAGCAGTGACGAGAGAAGGCACTACCTTAAGAGGCTTATCAGGCCATGGGCCTCAACAAGAGGGAAGTACAGGGCAGAAGAACCTGAAAAGACTATTCAAGTGTTCATATGAAATATTCCCATGGATGTCCAGAAACAGTTAAATGAGAGTTTGAGGGACTGGAGTTTTAAGTAATGCACGTTGAGAAAAGATATCAGGGATATCTTATACTTACTATGAAAATGAACTATATTACCCTTAAAGTGATAACGTCTGGGAAAACTCCAGTACCAAAATCAGTTCTTTTGAATCTAGAATAAGCATTCCTAAATGATTCTATTATCTAATTGGCAATAACTAAGCCTCTGATAGACCACTGTGCAAATCTAATTCTATGATTCTTGGTAATTGTAAAATTAAGTTTAGCCAGAAAGCTTCATTTCCTTCTATTTCTTAAACAATAATCTAAATAAATACTGCCTCTAAGAATTAATCTCTTTTTCTCTCATGCGCCTATAGAAGTGTGATCGTTTCCCTGTAATAACAATTATCACAGTCTGATTTGGGTCAGGCTGCTATGTTCGTGGCTATCTCCCAATGAAGCTATGAGCTCCTGAAGAGCAGTGACCTTGTCCTGTTCACTAAGTGCCTCCAACAATTCAGTTTACAGAACTCTACATGTAATAGTCTCCCATTCATTGAAAACATGTTTATAGAACATTTGTGTTGTGCCCAGCACTGTGTTCAATAAATGGTTCCAGGAATTGAAAACAAAAAGCTTCTCACTTGTGTTAACAAAGCTATTAAGACAGCTAAGAAGTGCCTTCAACAATATATATATATATATATACATATATTATTGTTCATACTTTTTTTTAATTTCAAAAGATTTAGGAGATACAAGTTTGTGTGTGTGTTACATGGTTTAACTGTATAGTGGTGAAATCAGGAATTTTAGTGTACTTGTTGCTCACAGAGTACATATTGCACCTGATATTTTTAAAAGAAAAAATAAGTAGGTATAAAAATCTGTCTGCTTTGTAAACATTTTATTTAGGACATTTTCCTCTACATTTATAAGAGATGTGAACCTACAGTTGTCAGTTTTTGTCATAACTTTGTCTGGTATTTATATAGGGGTTATAAGAGATTTGGATATTATATTGAAATCATTGCATATGTTTCTGTGATCCACAATAATTTTTGTATCATTGGAATCTGCTATTTTCAGTTTAGAAAAATTCATCTATAAAACTATCCAGGCTTCACATGTAAAGAGTTTGGAAGGCACCACTCCCATCTTCACAACAAAAAGGCTAAAGCAACTTAAAATCACCAACTCTTCTTAGATCCGTCAGAGAATTGAGTTCACAAGACAAATCACTGCCCTAAAAGTTGGAGAGACAGAAAGGCTGACATAGAAAATCACCCCTTATAGGAAGCAGAAGCTACTGGAGCCAGCAACCCGTGGAAGTACCCAAATGGAAATTGACTAATTGCTAGAGACTAACCATAAACTAACTAGAGAGGGAAAAAAACCCTGGGGGCCCAGCAGTGGGCAGATTCCCCCACCTTTGTGAGTTTTACCTTTAGGAGTTTCACCAGATTCTCACAGTGAAGATCAAAGAAAAATCCCTTAGTTTTTATCTGTTTACCTTATGAAAGGCCTTCCCTCAAGAGAAACTATTTTACTATCGCCTAACTGACGTGGGGAAGAAAAATACCCAACATCAACTCCCCATAACTTTTGAGGTGGGCAAAGAGAAATGCACAACTTCTGTGCTTTCAAGCCTTCCTGTCTCACCTGAGGGGAGGAGTTAAGAAGCACTTACAAAGGTCACAGGACATTGACACCGGCCCACTAAAAGACTGAGGATCTAATGAAAGGTTTAGAAAATGCTTCCCTCTCTCCACATCTTAATGCTACCTCAAGAGGGCTCCTTTATAATAATGAGATTACAGCTGAAAGAACTACAAGACTGACTCCATTTAAGAAGGAGTCTCTAGGGAAAGCTGGACAACAGGAAAGATGAAAATAAGGATGCAGAGGAAATTTTAGCTTCTGAGACCTACAGAGAGAGCGAAGAGTAAACAAAACATAACTTCACACTGAAAGTCTATTTACTTCAGTTTCTTTTGCTTGATACATCTTGTCTAGCTTTCAGCAAAAACTATAAGCCACAATAAAAGGCAAAAAAAAAAAAAAAAAGTTGAAGAGACAGAGTAAGCATCAAAATCAGACTCAGATATGGCAGAGATTTTGGAATTATCAAGCTGTAAATTTAAGATAACTATGATTAATTTGCTAAGAGCTCCAGTGGACAATGGACTCTAGCAGAAAACATATGAAAACAGGTGGGTATATAAGCAGAAAGATAGAAACTTTAAGAATGATTTCTAAGAAAGAAAATGCTAGAAGTCAGAAATACTGTAAGAGAAATGAAGAATCCCTCTCACAGGCTCATTAATATACTGGACATGACCAAGGAAAGAATCAATGAGCTTGAAGATATGTCAAGAGAGATGCCCCAAACTGAAAAGTAAAGAGAAAAAAGAATTTTTTAAATGGAACAGAATATCCAAGAACTGTGGGACAATTTTAAAAGTTGTAAGACACATGTAATTGGAATATCAGAGGGAATAGAAAAAGAGAAAGATACAAAGTCCTTCTACCTAGGAATATCATATTCAAATTGCAGGAGACCAAAGAAAAAGAGAAAATTGTGAAAAAAGCCAGAGAAAAAAATAAATTTTACCTATAAGACAATAAGGATAAGAATTACATCTGACTTCTCTTCAGAAACCATATAAGCAAGAATAGAGTGGAGTGAAATATTTAAAATGTTGAAAGAAAAAAAACACCAACCTAAAATTCAACCAATGAAATTATCCTTTAAAGTGAAGGAAAAATAAAGACATTCTCAGACAAACAAAAATTGAGGGAATTGATCACCAGTAGACTTGCCTTTCAGGAAATGTTAAAAGAAGTTCTTTGGAGAGATGAAAAATGATACAGGTCAGAAACTTCTATCTACATAAAGAAACAAGGAGCATTACAGATGGAATAAATAAAGACCAAATAAAATCTTTATTTTTCTAATTCTTAATTGATCCTACAGATAACCATTCAAAATAAAAATAGCAAAAATATACTGGATGAAATTATAGCTTTTAAATACGTGAAATGAATAACAACAGTATTATAAGGGATGGGAGAAAGGAATTGGGAATACTCACTTATAAAGTACGTGCACTAGCTGTGAAGTGGTATAGTGTTATTCAAAAGTAGATTTAGATTAGTTGTTGATGTACATTGCAAACTCTAGGGCAACCGCTAAAACTTTTTTAAAAGAAATATAATTGATAACCTAAGTGAAGAGAGAATGGAATCCTATAACATGCTTAATTAAAATAAGAGAAGGCATAAAGATTTAAAGACAACAAAACTAACAAAGTGGGCAATGAATAAAAACCAGTTGCAAATATGGTAGATACTAATCCAACTGTATGAGTAATAACTTTCAATGTGAACAGTTTAAATATACCAGTTAAAAAGCATGGACTGTCAGAGTGGATAAAAAAACAAGACCCAGCTATAGGTTGTCTACAAGAAACCCATTTTAAATATAAATATGTAGATAGATTAAAAGTAAAGGAATGAAGAAAGATAAACCATGCAAATATTAATATTAATCAGAGCTGAATTAGCTATATTAATTTCAGACAAAGCAGACATCAAAAACAAGGAAAAATTTCAGGAATGCAGAGAGGCATTACATAGTAATAAGGAAACCAATTCTCCAAAAAGACATAACATTCCTTAGTGAGTATTCACTTAACAACAAAAACATGAGGCAAAAAATGATATAATGGCAAGGTTAAATAGTTGGAGACTACTATTGTTAGAGATTTCAACAGGCCTCTTTCAATAACTGACATCAGGCAGAAAATCACTAAGGATATGTTTGAACATAACAGCAGCATCAATCAACTGAAGCTAATGGACATTTATAAAATATTTTATCCAACAGCAGAAGAATACACATTCTTCTCATTCTTACATAGAATACTCACCACGCTAGCCCATATTCTAAGCTGTAAATCAAACCATAACAAATGAAAAAGAATAGAAATATCACGAAGTATGCTCTCAGACCACAATAGAGTTAAAGTGGAAATCAATGACAGAAAGATAGTTTAAAAATTCCAAAATATTTGGTGATTATACAATATATTTAAATAACACATAAATCAAGGAAGCCCCAAGATAAATTAAGAAATATTTTGAACTAAAGGAAAATGAAAATAGAACTTACCAAACTTGTGGGATGCAATGGAAGCAATGCTTATAGGAAAATTTATTTTCTTGAAAGCATATGTTAGAAAAGAATAAAGATCTTAAATCAATAATCTTAGCTTCCAACTTAGGGAACTAAAACAGAGACCAAATTTGATACAAAGTAAGCAACAGAAAAGAAATAAAAATTACAGAAATGAATAAAGAAAATCAATAAAATCAAAATCTGGCTTTTTGAAAGGCTCAATAAAATTTATAAATCTCTAACCAGACTGAACAGAGAGAGAGAGAGAGAGAGAGAGAGAGAGAGAGAGAGATAATACATGCATTAATAATAACAGAAATGAAAGGGGATTGGATATCGCTGCAGATTCCATGGACATTAAAGGACAATAAAAGAATACTATGAACAACTCTATGCCCACAGACTTGATAACGTATATGAAATAGGCAAGTTCCTTGAAAGGTATCATTTACCAAAAGTCACAAAAGGAGAAATAGATAATACGAATAGGCCTATAGCTACAAAATAAATTGAATCAATAATTAACATCTTTCCAAAATGTAAGCGCCAAGCACAAATGGTTTTGCTGGCAAATTCTACCAAACATTTAAAACCCCAGAATCTCTTCAAGAAAATAGAAGCATAGGGGATACCTTTAATTAATGGGGCCATCATTTAATGGGGCCATCATTACCCTAAGATCAAAACCAGACAAAAATATTACAGAAAAAAAAACTTATAGAATGATGTCTCACATGAACATGGATGCAAAAATATTCAATAGAATATTAGCAAATTGAGTCCAACAATATATAAAAAGAATTATACACCACAACCAAGTGGGATTTATTCCACATATGCAAATGTGGTTCAACATTTGAAAATAAATTAATGTAATCCATCATACCAACAGGTTAGAGAAGATAAATCGCACGATCATGTCAATAAACAGAAAAAGCATTTGACATGATCAACATCCATTCATAATAAAAACTCTCAGGAAACTAGAAATAGAGGGAACTTCTTCAACTTGATAAAGAATGTCTACAAAAAACCTACATCTAACACCATAATTAATGAAGAGAAACTAAATTCTTTTCCTCTAAGATTGGGAAGAAGACAAAGATGTCCACTTTCACCATTCTTAATCAACATCATACCAGAAGTCCTAACTAATGCAATAAAACAAGAAAAGGAAATAGAAGTTACACGCATTAAGAAGAAAAAATACTGGTTTTGTTCACAGATGACATGATTGCTTATGTAGAAAATCCCAAAGAATCAACAACAACAACAAAACTGGAACTAATAAGCAATTGCAGCAAAGATGCAGGATACAGTGGTAATATCTGAAAGTCAATTGCTTTCCTATATACCAGCAATAAAAAATTGAAATTTGAAATTAAAACACAATACCACTTATATTAGCATTAAAAAAATACTTAGATATGAAGGTAACAAAATATGTATGAGATCTATTTGAGGAAAATTACAAAACTCTGATGGAAGAAATCAAAGATAATTTAATAAATGAAGAGTTATTCCATGTTTATGAGTAGAAAGTGTCAATATTGTTAGGAAATCAATTTTTCCCAATATGATCTATAGACTGAATGCAATCCCCCAAAAATCACAAGTTATTTTATGGATATCTAATTCTAAAGTTTATATGGAAAGGGAAAAGACTCAGAATAAACAACACACTATTAAATAACAAAGTCAATAGTTCAACACTACCTGACTTCGAAACTTATTATAAAGCCACAATAATCAAAACAGTATTGGTAAAAACAAACAAACAAACAAACAAAGAAGACAAATTGATCAATGAAACAGAATAGAGAGCTTAGAAATAGACCCACACAAATATAGGCAACTGATCTTTGGCAAAGGAACAAAGGCAATCAGTGGAGGAAACAATAGTCTTTTCAAGAAATGCTACTGGAACAACTGGGCATCCACAGCTCCGTTACCCCTAAAAGTGAATCTAGACACAGACTTTACATCTTCCACTTTCCACAAAAATTAACTCAAAATGAATCGTTGACCTAAATAAACAATGAAAATCTGTAAGACTTCTAGAATATGACATAGGAGAAAACCTAGATGACCTTGGGTTTTGCAATAACATTTTACATACGACACCAAAAGCATAATCCATGAAAGAAAAAATCGTTAAGTTTGGCTTCATTAAAATTAAAAACTTGTACTCTGAGAACAGAACCATTAAGACTAAAGGACATATAATAAACTGGAAAACAATATTTGTAAAACACATATCCGACAAAGAACTTATATCCAAAATATATGAAAAATCCTCAAAACTCAACAATAAGAAAACAACTCAATTTAAAAGATGGGCAAAAGATCTGAATAGACACCTCACCAAAGAAGATATATAGATGGCAAATGAACATATGAAAAGATGCTTAACATCACATTATTAGGGAATTGCAAATTTAAACAACAATGAGATACCACTGCACACCTATTAGAATGGTGAAAATCCAAAACACTGACACCAAATGCTAGTGAGGATTTGGAACAGGAAACTTTCATGAAAATGCAAAATGATACAACCACTTTGAAAGACGATTTGGCAGTTTCTTACAAAGCTAAACATGGATTTACTATGTAACTTTGTACTTTTAGGTAATTACTCAAATTAATTAAAAACTATGTACACACAAAAACCTGCATGTGAATATTTTTAGCAGCTTTAATAATAATTGCCAAAATCTGGAAGCAACTAAGGTGTCCTTTAATAGGTGAATAGATAAACAAACTGTGGTATATTCATATAGTGGAATAGTATTCAGCAATAACAAGAAATTAGCTATAAAATCACAAAAAAACATGGAGAAACCTTAAATGCATACTGATTCCAATTATACAACATTCTGGAAAAGCCAAAGGTATAGATACAGTAAAAAGGTCAGTAGTGGCCAGGGGTTCAAGGGGAATGAGGAATGAATAGGAGGTTTTTAGAGTGGTGAAATTATTCTGTATGATACTATAACAGTGGGTGCATGACATTCTGCATTTGTCAAAACCAATAGAGCTATATAACACAAAGAGAGCACCATAATGTAAATTATGTATGTTTAGTTAATGTATCAACATTGATACATCACTTGTAACAAGTATACCACACTAATGCAAGATATTAATGGGGAAATCGTGCATGGGAGAGACCGAGCTTACAGGAGCTCTTGGGGAAAGGGAGCATGTGGAAATTTGGTACTTTCTGCTCAATTTTTCAGTAAGCCTAAAACTGTTCTAAAAATAAAGCATTAATTTTTTTAAAAATCTGCCTAGTATTAATATCTTTATAAAGGGTGATATTTTAAAAGAGGTGAGTTGACTATTTTTAAAATTTCTGTGATTTTTTAGTCTATTCCTATCAATGCTGGGAACATAAAATACTGTTTCTACCTTGTGAAAAAGAGACTTATAATGGAAAAAGCCTTCAAAGAGGAAAATTGTGCATACCTCTGTGTGTTACTTATAAATAATAATGACTGGTTTCTTTGTAACCAGAGAGTCTGTAAGTCTGTATCTTAACAGAGAAATTTATCACATTCACATTTATTGCAATGTTGGAATTAATCCTGTCACCATATTTAATTTTTTCTATTTATCACACTGGCTTTTTTTTTTTTTTTTTTTTTTGCCTCTTTCTTGTTGGATGGATTAAGTATTACCTTTTGGCCATTTTTCATTCTTCTCATGACTTGAAAACAAAAAATTCAATTTTCATTCTTTTTAGCTTTTTTCTTTTGTATTTTTATTTTATCAAGTTAATATATACATTAGTAACAAATCAAGCAGCACAAAAGGATTTCTGAGAAAAAAACCCCAACAATCTCCTGATCTCCCATTTTCTATTCTCCAGTTGACATTTCTTATAACAGTTTTAGTTTTTTCTAGTAATAATACCATAACTCTGATTATTTATTTTTATCTGTATTTCTTAATCCACCAATTTCAAATAAATATAAAAATTAAAATTTTCACATTGAAGTAGTCTCTTAATTACACAATACATCTTAGGCATTTGAAAAGGATAATATGAGATAAGTAATAGGAATTTCTTAGATATTAAATAGCTTAGTAGATATTATTAAATAATAATAATTTTTATCATCACTATTATGGGTTTCAGTTCACTCACTATTAATGTTTTCTGGACCCGTATCTTCCTCTCTCTTTGTTTATTTGAGTATTTGGAACGTTTTGGTGTAGCTTTAGGTCTTTTTCTCATGTCATTCTTCAGCACTGGAAAATTCTCCTCCATTATTTCTTTAATAATTTCTTCCCTATTATCTTCTCAGTTCTCTCATTCTGAGATTTCTACTATATTTGCATGTTGGACTTGCAGGATAGGTCTGTATGTGTCCTATCTTTTCTCTTGGATTTTCAATTTTTTGTTTTCTCCCAATTCATTATTGGATACTTTTATTATCACATTGTTACCCCCACCACAATACATGTTGAAATTACCTGGGATTTTAGATTCAGATGGTATTATATTTTTAGGTTCTGTACAAATAATTATTTGGAATGAACCAAATGTTTTATGGGTTTTTTTAGACTACAATTCTGCCTTTATTTTTTTACTGTTGCTTGTTTGTTTGATTTTTGGATCTCTTGAATTTTGCTGTATGTATGTGTATGTGTGTATTTATTTATTTATGGAGGTCTTTTTCTAACATTTTTTTGAAGTGTCTATGTGTGGTAAATATTTTGAGATTATTTTGTTCTATCTTTGTCAGACCTTTCAAATTGAATGCCACTTTCATTGGGTATGGAATTTTAGGTTCAAAATCACTACCTTCAGAATAATGAACATTTTGCTTCAGTGTTTTATGATGTACATTTGATGAAAAGTGTGATATTAATTCCTTTTATTCTTTCATAGAAAACTTGCTTTGGTCTTTCTGAAGACTTTTAAATTTTTTCATTATGCTCAATGTTTTAAAATTTCCTACACAAAGTGTAATTATTGCATACATTTTGCTTGATACTAGGTGTCTTTTAGAGGCTGAATATCATTTCTTTCTTCAGCTTTGGAATTATTGCTTAACTTTCATTCTCAATATTTTTCTTTCCTCTAATCTTCCTTTTCTATTCTATTAAAATTCCAAATTAAGATGGAAATTTTCTTGATATTTCTGGATCTCTACACCATGGCGAATGTGACTTTTCTGAAATATCGTACAGCTCTTTGTCATTTTGAGAAGCATTTGTGGAAAATTACCCTGTTCAAATTATCCTACTTCATAGATATCTCTCTAGCAATGATATGAGGACTGGGTAGGGTGTGCTTCTGGTGACAAAGTTCCTAGAGTTGGTGTTCTGATTTTTGGAAGATTCCAAGCCCCTCTTGTTGCCATACTAATCAGCCTTTCACCATCATTTGCTGTTTTAACTTGTCCCACTGAACCAGATCAATAGGGAAGAGGTGGGCTACCCAGGTGCTCAGGGTTTATTTTCCCAGTTTATCACCTTCATCTTAGTCTTTGTGCTCCCTCCCCCCGCATTGAATCCTGTGACTCTTAGCATTGAACTTCTGTATATGTCATAATGTTCGGTTACTGCCATGCATCTAATTCTATCTGCTTTCCACTTGTTAAAAATATCTTAAAATTTTTGCTGTACTTCGACATTTATACAAAATTTTAATGTAGCAATTATTTACTTTTTTGGAAAATATCTTTCCTATCATTTCTAGAAATGTTGGGCAGGAAGAAAGATAGCTGCCTGCTCTCAGTCCACTAGCCAGTTCTCCCAGAACGCATTCAAGGATATATCTTCTTAAAATGATATTCCAGGCACCAAAGTCAAGTCAAATATATTTTATTATTTTTAAAGTGCTGGGGTCTGATTAAAACACTGTAAGTGTGATTGCTAAAGAACAGAGAAGGCTGACATTGAAAAATTAACCTTTTCTGAGTCTAGAATGATATGCATGCTATTTTTTCTTTTTATTTAGACTAATTAAATAATTGCTTTCATAAAGTAAATAGTTAGCCCCTTTAAAAATACACTGAGTACTAATTGAAAAGTGACTACATTTGAAGGGGAAATTGTTTAATTGCTCACAAGTAGTTGCATCTGCAACTTGCATCTACAAACATTTTTCTGAGCTTCAAGGAAATTATAAAAATCAGAATCACTTTGAGAACTCTGGAATGTCAACTTTTCTCTGCCAAATGATAACACTTATAAAAACTAATTAAACATTTAGTCAAAAATAAAGAATAGTATTCTAAAGTGAATTGTTTTGTTCTTCTTTTGATGGTTTAATCTTCTATCATTTAATAAAAAAAAAAAAAAGTTCTCGAGTTACAGTAAAAAAATACCAAGCTATTACGTGGCTCTGGGAGAATAACAGTGTACTGGTATAAAAGGATACATTTCCGAAAGTGAATATGCTGAATAAAGTCTTGCGTGAGTTTTTATTTACTCGATAAGTATAGGGGAATCGTCCCTTCCTCCTTTCCCCCATCATCATTCGCTCTGAAGGAATTAGAAATAAAATGAATAAAATCAGACTCCCTTTTGTTTCTAAGAGTGACACTGGACCTACAGTGAGTCACGTGTTTCTAAAGCAGAGAATGGGCATATGACCAAGTAATACCCGGATAAACATTAGACCAAGATACATCTTTAGAGATCATTTATTTCAGAAGCCTCTAACCAGTGATCCATGGATCTTTAATGGGAGAACTTTTGAAAATCCGTGACCTCTTTGAACTCGAATGCAAAATTTTATAGATACATGTGCGTATCTTGCATCCAACTCTCAAAAACAATTTGGTCTTATAGAAAGGTTGAGTCACGAATGTAATTTAATTCTCCCATTTTACATGTAAAAAAAATGAGGCCCACACAAAGGCGGTGAATATCCCCAGTCTAAGCAACATTGAGCAGAAGAGACACCAGACATATGTGTGTTCATATCAAAACTCTACCAGCTGCCTTTGGCCACTGTCCTTTGCCTCTACGTAAGCCCCAGCAACAACAATTCCTGAAAAACACGCCTTCTATTTTCCACTAAGTTTTACTTTATATCATGGTATCACAAATTAATTTGAATGGTCTGAGCTATGATCAGTCCTAAAGAATCCATATGTTTTGTTGACATCAATTATCAATGATGTATATAATCAATAATCTATAAGTTTGTAGAAATCTGACCAATGACTGACTCACGATGGTTCTCAAGGAGCCATGGGCTAGTTTATAGCAAGACCATATATATGTCTTGTGTTCCACTTTAAGCCATTGTTTGACCACAAATATTTTCTAACAGATCTATAAACATAAAAGAGTGTAAATTATGCTGTTCTACCCATCTTTAGATGGAATGTATGGTACCCAAACTTTAGATACAGGAAGAAAGTAAGTCCCAAAACGAGGGGAGAGAATGAGCTCTGCAATAGCACTATAGCATTTTCAGTCTATTTTACCTTGAAGGTTTTTTGTTAACATTACTTTATAATTTTTCTAATGCTAAAGAAATGCACTTGAAAAGTGCACCGTCTGTCCTTTGTCTGATTAGCTGGTCCAAATGGAATGGATGTCAAATTCTCAGTCCCTTTTATTTTTATGAAAATAAAAGGGAGCTTCACTTCTAACTCAGCTTTATGAGTGAATCAATGAGAAGTCATCTAGTGCATATTCTTCCCCTAGAAAGTGATAAATATTTACAGTATATAATGAGATTTCATGTCAAAAATTGATGGTATTTATTGTGTTTTAATAAAGGCAGATTTGAAAACATTAGTTTTATTAAACAAAAAACAGAATATTGTTTTAAAAATTGCCATTTTCATATTTGCTTTTCCTGTGGAGACCTTATATGCAAAGGCAGATTTTTAGCTAACTATATTACTATGGAAATCAGCTCCAACTGAATAGAAATAGTACAAAATAATGAAAACACTAATACATCTTTACACATTGTATTATTCATCTATCAATTACTTTCCCTTTTGTGGGTGTCACTCTTCCAGGTTTGGCTGTGTAACAGTCATATTTTTTTCCAGTATTTATTCTCAATTTCTTTTCTCAATCTTGATCCTAAGAATTAGCTAAAAAAGAATATTTAAAAGGTCATGCTGTCCTTTCCTGTGCAAATCTGGGAGATAAGACTGTTACTAACGCATTTTCTAATTTTTTAAGTAAATGTTAAGGGGAACATTTGGTTCTCATATGAAAAGCTTTTCACAAACAGGTCAGATATGTTACAGGTGGCAAAAACACAGATTTTCCTTCATGACCTAGTTAGGTCCTCTGTCTCCTGAATAAATGAGTTCAAAGGATCATCTCTTCAGATTTGGGCTTTCAGAAGCTAGTATCTCTCCTACAGTGGAAAAAGGCTCTTAGAGATTGATCTGCAGAAGGTAATCATTCCTACAGCCAATGACGAAACCATATGGTCGCAGGTGACTCTGCATCCAAGATTATAACTCAAATGCTTTTCAGTCTCTGGTATAAAATATTAATAATAGAGATTGTTGGTGACCATAGAAATCTGAAAAGTGCAGGTCCACATAGATACTGAGATCTACATTTTAAAACAATAGTGTGCTGGCCAGGGGGAAAAAACGCATTTTGTGTGCTAAATTCAGCCAGTGAGACAGCAGATTTTGGTCCCCAAACTGTACAATAATACATCAAAGCTATGGGAATGAGTCCATCCTTTCCTCTTTACACTCATCCATTTGTCTTCTTGTAGTTTGATGTCTTTTCTGTTATCAATATTAAATATTTTTCTGGTTGTTATGATTAATCCTTTACTGAGGTATTTTTCTAAGTAGATGAATACATTCATGTGGGTCAAAAACAAAAAGAAAATATAAAATGATATACAGTGAAAAGTGTTGTTTTCACTCCTGCCTTTATCTGCCCAGTTCCCATTCTGATTCCCAGGCCCTGACACGTAACTTCTGTTACTGGTTTTTGTGTTTCCGACAATGTTGTTATATTTATATGTAAGCAAAATAAGTATGTCCACACACACACATATTCTTATGCTTCCCATTATAAACATGTTGCATAATATACATATATTTTTCTCTCTAAAGCCAATCATTTGAAAAGCACTTTTTGCTTAAAAATAAATACATAAATATACAAAATGTATAAATAAACATATACACACAGCATATATTTACACTGGTGACCTTTATATAGCTATACATAATGTTTCCAATTCCTTTATACAGCAGCATATTTCTTTGTAAGGATACATATTATAATTTATTTGACTATTCTAGTAATGATGGATATTTAAGTTGTTTTCAAATATTTTCTATTATAAACACTGTTGTATGCATAATTTTACATTCGTACAAGTACATCTGTGAGGTGAATAACATAAATGAGATGTCTGAGTCAAAGGCTAAATGTATTTATAATTTTGACAAGTATTGTCAAATTACCCCTAGAAATTATATTAGTTTGAATCAGTATTATTCTCATACTATCCAGCCTTGCAAATGAAAGGCACTATCAAACTTCTGGGTTTTTGACAATATTGGCCAGAAAAATAATATTTTATTGTGGCTTTAATGTGTATTGCTAATAATTTAAGTGAGATTGATTATATTCTAGTATGTTTTAAAGCCATGTATATTTTCTTTCCCATGAAGTATCTGTGCATATCATTTACTCATTTTTCTGTGAAGTTATTGCTCTCGTTCTCAATTTCTAGTTCACAATAAATTAGGGATATTAGCTCTTTATCTGGACAATCAGATATAAATATAAGTCCCACTTTACTGTTTATCTTTTTTATTGCTAATGATGATTTCATTTTTCATACATAGGTTTTTTTCTGGATTTTGAGTCATAGGTCTTTCTTACTGTAAGGTTATAATAAAATTAATTTATGTTTTCTTTTAGCATTTTTATTATTTTATAATTTTGCATTGAAATCTTTGATTCTTTTTGAATTTACTATGGAATATACAGACATATTGGTCTAACTTTAAGGAATAGTTCACCTATCTCACATAGATTTAATATACCTTCCCTATTATACTAATATAATGTACGTGCATATGTACTTGGGTATATTTCTAGAATTCTGCACAACTGGTTTGCTTTTCTATTTACTTATAAATACCATAGTGTTTTAATGATGTTATTATATGTGAAAGGGCTTATTCTACCTCCTGTGGTCTTCCTTATTAGAGTTTTCTTTGGATATCTTCATTTTCCTTTGTTTTTGTTCCATATGAACTTTATTAGCTTTTCTACCTTTATAATTATGAAAATAAAAACCATTGGTAGTTTTATTTGGATCATAAAAATTTATTAATTAATATGAGAATAACAGATATATTTATGGTGTACAGTATCCTATCAAGAACATACTCCCTTTTTCCGTTTTCCCAAGCCTCATTTTTGCATCCTTCAGGAGCTTTTAAATATGTACTTCGCATACACATTGTACATTTCTTAGTTATTACATTTTATATTAATGTTTCTTTGGTAAATAAGGCCTCTTAAAAATATAAATATAAATATAAATATATATATATCCATCTTCTATTTGGTGGTGTTTTTATGTATTAGGAAACTATTTATTTCCATAGTAAGTAAAATGTGGTTTTGGAGCTGAGATAGACATAGATAAAATTAGACAGAGATTACACATGATATTATCATGTTAGGGAAACTTGAATCTATTCTTACCTTGTTTATTGTTTTTCCATCTAAAATGAATATGGAACTTTGTCAAATACTTTTTGGGGGCTTAAATATGATTATTTTTCTCCTTAAACGTGTCAACCTGATAAATTATATTAATCAATGTCCTAATATGGAACTATCCTTGCTTTTCAGGAATTGAATCCAGTTGGTTTTGAGTGTGTTTTATTTTAACTGTTGCTGGATTCCATTTGATAATATTGTTTTTTTTTTGTTTGTTTGTTTTCTGTTTTTTTTTTTAAGACATAGTTTCACTCTCTTGCCTGGGGCGAGTGCCGTGGCGTCAGCCTAGCTCACAGCAACCTCAAACTCCTGGGCTCGAGCAATCCTACTGTCTCAGCCTCCCAAGTAGCTGGGACTACAGGCATGTGCCACCATGCCCAGCTAATTTTTTTTTTCTCTATATGTTTTTAGCTGTCCAATTAATTTTCTTTCTATTTTTGGTAGAGACGGGGTCTCACTCTTGCTCAGGCTGGTCTCGAACTCCTGAGCTCAGGACGATCCGCCCGCCTCGGCCTCCCAGAGTGCTAGGATTACAGGCGTGAGCCACCACGCCCGGCCTGATAATATTGTTTTATAATTTTTCATTTATATACCTAACTGAGATTATTCTTTAGTATTATTTTTGTGGAATATTTGTTAGATTTTGGTATCTGTATTACATTTATATAGATGTCTTTCTTTTTCTAACACCCTAGAAAAGTTTGAATAACATTAAATTTCCTATTCATTAAGATTTAGTAGAATTACTTTGTGAATCCATCTGTTCCTGGTGTTTTCTAGAAGTTGGCTAACTCTATTCCATGGAATCAGCATGTTTAAATTTCCTATTTTGCCTAAGTTTTGGAATATTTTGTATTCCTAGAAAATAAGATAATTCAGCCACAGTTTCCAATTTATTCAGATATGAGAGCAAAATCATTTTACCGTGTTTTAAATTACCTCTGTTCCTGTGAATATTCCCCCCTTAACATTTCTTACTTCTGCTATTGAGTGCTCTCTATTTCTATGTCTCTTTCTCTTGATGATATTAACAGTTTATTAGTTTTTTAAAGAAACAAAAGCTTATAAATAAAACCCAAATAAATTTTTAAAATAAAAACTTATAAATAAAAGAGACCATTATTCTGTTTTCTAGTTCATTAATTCATGTAATTGTAGTGCCACATGGCGAGCAACCACAAAATCTGTGCAGCACTGTCTTATTCTTGAACTTCACTGTGGGCTGGGGTGGTTTCTATCCAGGCTCTGGTGGCCAGAGCAGCTCCTTTTCATGCTGTGAGTGGGTTTGTGTGGCTTTCCTCTGGAGGTGTCTCTCATCCTCCTCCTGGCACCAGCAGGCTAGTTCGGGGATGTTATTCTCATGACAATGGCAGAAGCACAGAGGGCTTGCTCCAATGCATAAGCACATTGCGAGCGTCCACTACCATCACATCTGCTGGCATCCCATTGCCAAAGAAATCTACATGGCTAAGCCCAACGTCAAGGGCAGAGGACATATATAAGGAAAGCTGAAAAATGGTCCAGTATCCAATCTATTAAGGTCACTCTACTTTCCTTTAGTTTATTTCATTTACCATTTTCTAATGTTTTGAGTTGAATATCTACTCATGTCTCCGTTTTTTACTGGCAAGGATTTTAAGATTATGAATTTTCTCCTATACCCTGTTTGATCTACATCCTACAGATTCTAAAGTGTCTTTATTACCTTTTTTTCATATATGCTGCAATTTCATTTTTTATTTTCTCTTCAACCTAAACTTTAAGATATTTTTTACAAATTCCAGGTAAGAGAAACTTTTTGTTGCTTAGCTTAATTGCATGGTGATTAGACAAGGTTGCATCTTTGATTACCACTTAATTCAGAATAGATTAAGGACTTTCTGGTAGTCTGATATATGGTTAATTTTCCTAAATATTCTAAAGTTTATTCAATATTAGTAAGGTACAGAATTACCTTATCAATTAGCTCTACCTTATTTATGTTATTTTGATATTCTGTATACTTAATTATTTTCACTCATTTGATCTGGCTTGAACCAAGAAAGGTGAATTAACATCTCCCACTGGTGTTTTTAATGCCTATTTCTGCCTCTATTACCAGTAATTTATGCTTTATAAATGTTTGGCTCATAGATGTTTATAACTGTAATATGTCCATTGTGTACACTTCTGCGCTATTGGGTTTCCCTTTTTTCTTTTTTAACACTGTTTGGCTGGAGTTCCTGCCTTATTTTTTGTTTGTATTTTCTATTAATAATATACCTTTTTTAATTCTTTTATTTTCAGCCTTACCGAAGTGTTTTGTTTTAGGTGAGTCTATGCCATAGATTATAGAATTGGGTTCACTGTAATCCATCTTGGTTTGTTTTTTTCCTTTTGAAAGCTAAGTTAAGCCTATTAATAGGTGAGTTACTGATATAAAAGCAATGTTTTGTCTTTCTGCCATCATATTATTTGTATCGCATTTTCTTTACGATTTTAAAAATTAGTCTTCATTATAAATTCTGTTTCCTTTGCTTTTTGTGTGTTGTTTTTCTTCTGTTGAAGCGATGTGTGTTTTTCTTTAGTTATTACTTTTATAATAATAATTTTGCATTAGACCCTTAGTCATGTACTTCTTTTGACTGCATCTGTAAGTACCCTATTATCAATAATAATTAGAAAGTAGAATAGTTCCTCTTCTTTTTTACCCTTCTCCTTCTTCTCCCTCACTTGATTTTAGTTACTAATGGTGTTTATTTAATTTCTGACCCCCTTCTCCACTGACTTCTAATTTTTGTTAATTATGTCATTTCCATATTATCAAGGCATATAACATTCATTTTTTTATTCTGACACCTCAATTCCCATATTCGTTTTCATCTAGGTTCTACAGGTAAGTACATTCAATACTTATTTTCCATCATCGTGCCAGTGTTCACCCACTTATTTCTTAATTGGCCCAAATTCATTCCCTGGTAATTTCCTCAAGAAGGGTTCACTAACACAAGATTCTTCGAGCTTCTTCTTGCTCAGAGAAAGACGTGGGTGGTTAAAACAGTCTTTGGGTCACACTTTTTACTTTGGCTATTTTATACGTTGCTCTCCAGCCTCTGGTATTAAATGTTGATAAGAAGAAATACGAGTTCATCATTTTGTTCTTCTAGGATTTTTTTTCCCTGGCTGCTGCCGTAACAGCAGCTCCTTCTCCTCCCTCTTCTTCTTTGTCTGCTAAAGTGCAAGTATAAGGCTTAGATTTTCCTGGTTTTGCCAGGTGTCCCCTGACAATGTTGAACTTTCCTCGAGCCCTGTGATCCTGGAAAGCAGGAGAGGTTCAAGAAATCCCCCTACTCTTTTGTGTCCTGGGAAATGGCTTATTGTAAAGAATTAAATTTCCATATATGACTTCAGTAAGACTCACGATGCCTCCTTGTTTACTCATGACCAGGGACACACCCTCCAAATCCCCATTCTTTGCCTCACAACTTAACTGCTCCCGAACCCCTCCACTGCTCCATCAGAACAAAATGGGTGTTAACTAAACTTTGGTTAATTTTCTCTCCTTTCCCCAAGAACCTAAACTTTGACCCACCCTCTGTCTAAACCAGCACATGATCCCTCCTCAATGGCCCTTCCCAAGAATGTTCTCTGATTTATTGCCTGAGCATAGATGTCAGGGCACCTTCACCATTCTGGGCGTGTCCTTGCCTCCATCCTAGGCGCTGCTTATGAGAATTCATGTGGTTCCCATTTACATTAAAATCCCCAAATTCTCTAGGAATTCCTTTATCACCCTCTTTGATTAAACATAAATGGGGAACAAGGTATGGAGCAAATGGAATGAAAAGACTCAGGCCCCTTTGCTGGGATCCATCATCTCCAATTTTCTCTTGTACCCACCACTTTTTCTTTGCCATTCCTCAATTTCATGAAATCTTTATCTCCCTCCAGTGTCAGGAAAAACTGAATCTGACTGATCTCTTATTCTTAGTCTTTTTATCTTGAGCGTAAAACAAAGGCCTAAAACAAAGGCTCAAGATAAAAGTCACATCCTTTACTTCTTTTGTTTTTCTCCGGCTTTACTGGACCATCTTCCCGTGAAGTAACCAGTATTGAATGTGGAGTAAGCAATGCCTGAATGTGGAGTGAGTAAGGAGGAGATAGGAATTACAGAGGAAAGAACAGAACAGTATCCTACATTGATATGAGCTATTTTCATTAACATGATAGAAGTACCTTGAATCATCCACAGCCCTGTCAATGCTCCCCTTTCCCCCAAGGCCCAAGAGTCTGCAAAATATTTGGGTGAGGTTTGGGGAGAGATGACTCCATTCCAAGGACAGAGCCCAGCAACACCTTAAATATCTCAAGTTCAAGTCCTGTAGGTAACAAGGGGTTGAGTTAACCTCTCCCAGCCTCCTTTGATGCCACCCTTTACTGAGAACATCAGACTAGATAATACCCAATTATACCGCTTCCCTCTAGCATTTTTTATTTTTTCCCAATACCCCACATACAGTTTACTGCCCACTCAGTTTTCTATGTTAATATTGCTTTGTTTTTAAATCTAGAATTACATAGTTCTCTTCCTTTTATTATGAAAAATGTTTTACTTCTCCAAGTGTCTGTTTATTTATCTATAAAATGGGGATTATTATGTCTTCTTTAAAGGTGTCATATCTATAACTCTATCATGAAAATATGCTGAGATTGGAGATCTGACCCTATTGTGTAAATCAGAAATGACCATATCAATATTGGTTATAATTAAATTGTAAATATACAATATATAATAATTTCCATCATTGAAATATTAGCAAACAGGTCAAAAGAAGCCTCTAAAAATACAAAACACACACACACACACACACACACACAAACACTAGAAATGGTGGTTTTCCCAGGGCCTCTCAGAGGCTGCCTTCTTCTCTGGGGCTGTGCAACCCCTAGAAAGTACCTAATCCTGGGGTTTGGACTGAGACAGATGCTCATCTAGCCCCGTTTGCCACTTAGTTGTCATTATAATAATGTGATCAGGCTTATCTGGCTGAAGGTGCTGGGGCTAACAGCGTTTTTATCTAGCAAAACAAAACTGTAGAATGACTTTTCACTAGACGAGCAGGAGGGTGGTTAGTACCTGTGATGTGCTGTGTCAGCTGTTTTCACTGGCCTGCCCCTAACTTCTAACGCAAGCAGGGAATTCCCTACCCTCCGCAGAGAGGGTCTGCTTCTTCTTGATCTGGCTCTTATTTTTGTATCTTATCTTCAGAAAGGACAATTGGTGGTGGGGGTTTCTTTTGTGACTTACATAAGTTTATTTTCAGCAGGAGCCAAGGAGAGGAGAAGGGAGGCCTGGAATCCAGCATGAGGTTTCTTTCTGATGCTCAGTGAGTGGGCATGCAGATACCTCCATGGCTTTTTGACGTCCACTGTTGTGGCAGATCACTGTGACTCATTTGGCCCAACTGGCTGAGAGAGCCATCTGTTGTCAAGGAACCCAATTCAGAACTATCTAGTGAGGGAGCAAAATAAAACACATCTCTGAATCAGAGGACAGAAGGAGAGCTGCAGTCATCTGCTGATATTTTTTTTCTTTAAATAAGGTTTCCCCTTCAAGCAGGTGGAAGAATGCACCTTACAGAGCCTTTGTGATTGGCTCCCAGCCAGTCTTCTGCATTTTTCACAGCTGGCATCAGGATAAACTAATTTTTTTTTTTTACCAAATTGACCCCTATTACTTTACTTTCATTTTCACCAGCTCACAATCAACAGATAGGATACAATTTAATACAATGCAATTAATGTTGCAGCATCTTTCATCTCAAGGCATCAAAAAATGAGTTAAAACCTAGTGCTAACCAGTGGGAGTGGGGAGAGATGGACAGGATATGCAGACCACACATAAACTTAAGAGAAAAGTGAACACTACGAAACATAAAAAGAATTTATGCTGCCTATGCTGAGAGAGGAAGGGGTAATGAAAAATGAGCTAGACCACAATACTTAACAATTACTAAGATGCTTCTAAGAATCCAAGAAACCTTCTCAAAAGAGGTGACCTAAAAGTCGGGCCTTGAGGAGGAACAGGGGAAGGAGGACACTAAGCTGGTGAGGAAAAGAAGGGCCGTTTCAAGCAGGAGGAAAATATGAGCAGGGAAGAGAGCTGAAAAAAAGCATTCATGGTCCCTTGTGATCTGATGCCTGCCTTCACCTCCCTGCCGTTCCCACCACGACCCACCACCCAAGGTATCTACTCATTACTATATACTCATTGTACCAGAACTTAGATATGAAGTTCGACTAAGGATGTTCATTTTATTCAATGGATTATAATCCATTTCCAACAGTATTTATGCTGGTGCTCAAATTGTACCAGATTGAGGACATTGGTAGACCTTTCAAGCTGGCTTTTGTGTCCTTTTGATAGGTCTCCAACATTCTTTGAGTATTTTCTTACTATTTTGAACAATTCATTGTGTATATTTTTAGTTGAAGCTCTGAAATTAACCTTTCCTGTAAGGATCCCTGCTACCCTTTAGTGGAGAGTGGTATTTAGGAGCCAATACCCGAGTCCTAGCTGTGCTTATTGCTACTAACATTTCAGTGTTTCCCTCTCTATGTTCAGAGCTAGGAAAGATAACCAAACTGAAAATACACACACACACACACACACACACACACACACACACACACACATGCACACATTTATTTCTACATCTACCCATTTATATATCAAAACCAATACATTTACCTAGGAATTTCAATTCCAGTCACTTGTGTCTATTCTAGCTATCCCCACTTCCCTGTTTATAATTCCTTTCTCCAACAGAGAAAAATCTGGCACCCATTATCATCAATATATTTACTTATTTGTCCAATCACAGAATTCACAGAGAATGATTTCAGATTTGTTTGTCTATACCATTGTGAAAATCAGTTGTACTATAATAAGTGGAGTTTAGTATTTGTTTTTAGAATAAAATTTTATATACAGTGAAACATACAAATCTTTACCATTCAAGGAGTTTTGATAAATGCCTGCCTTCATGTCACTCACACTGGTATTAACACATAGAGTTTTATCATTGTAGAAAGTTCCCTCTTGCTTCTTCCTGGCAAATTTTCTCATCCAATAGGTTAGAGATTCCTCTTCCAGAAATTCATATATATATAATCATGCATTGTGAATTCTTTTGTGTCTAGTTTTATTTGCTTAGTCTTTCATTGTCTAAAGGATTCATCCATATTATTATATGGGCCAATAGTTTTTTTTAATTTTAATTGCTTAGTATTATTCCATTGTATGACCATATCAAAATCATTTATCTGTTCTTGGGTTGACAGGCATTTCAGTTGTCACCAATTTTGAGCTATTATGAATAAAGCTGCTATGAACATTTCCTGTGAAATTTTGTATAAAAATGTATTCTTATTTTCTCATTTCTCTTAGGTAAGTAGAATTTGTAGATCATAGGAAGGATATATGCTCAACTTAAGAAAAAAATAAGTTTTCCAAATTGATTGTAGCGTATTATACTTCATTATTGATGTATGAGAATTATGGTTGCTCCATATTCTTGACAATATTTAGTACTGATCTTTTTTTGTAGTTTAACCATTCTGCTAAATATGGTAACTCTTAAGGATTTAATTGCATTTTCCAGCTAGCTAATGATGTTGAATCTTTTTTCATTTACTTATTGGCCATATATATCTCTTCCTTTGTGAAATTTATGTTCAGGGGTTTTTTTTTTTCCATTGAAATGTTCACCTTTTTATTATTGAATTGTAGAATACAAGTTCTTTGTCCTTTGACAGATATATAATTTGCAAATGATCTCTCCAGCCTACTTTAGGGTTGTGAAGAATTTTTTTAAGTTTTCTTCTAGAAGCTTTAAAAGTTCAGCTTTTAAAATTGGGTTTATGATTCATCTCAAATTAATTTGTGCATATGGCATGAGGTAGAAATCAAAGTTCATGTTTTTCCATATGGGTATACACTTGTTACGGCACCATTTATTGAACCGCTTCAGTGCTGTTACCCAAAATCAATTGACTGTATTAATGTGGGTGTATTTCTGGACTCTCTGTTTTATTTAACTATCATTTTGTAAATACAACACTGTCTTGATATTGCTGTTTCGTAGTAAATCTTGAAGACTGGGAATGTAAGCCCTCTTATATTATTTTCCTTCTTCAAGGTTGCTTTGACTATTCTAGGTCATTTGCATTTCCATATGAATTTTAGAATCAGCTCATCAATTTTTAAAATAAAGAGCATGCTGGAATTTTGATTGGGTTTATGTTGAATCTGTCCATCAACTTGGGAAGAATTAACATCTTGACAATACTGACTCTTTCAATCCATGAATATGGTCTACCTCCCCATTTATTTAGGGCTTCTTTAATTTCTCTCATTAATGATTTGTGGATTCTGTGTAGAACTTTTATTCATATTGTTCATATTATCTTCAAATATTTTATGTGTTTGATGCCATCATAAATGGAAATTTTAAAATTTCATTTTAATTTTGTATACTGTGACCTTGCTAAATTTGCTGCATGGTCTATAGATGTTTTATATATTCTTTAGGATTTTCTACACAATCATGTCATGTGCAATTATTGACAGTTTTGATTTTTACTTTCTAATTTGTATGCCTTTCCCTTGTATTACTTTTTTAAAGTTCCAGCCCAGGGGTGGGGAACCTGCAGCCTTCTGATTTCAAGATTGTTCTTTTTTAAGCATCAAAGGAGGCAAGAAAAGCTTCATGTTTCTCTGCTGCACCCTTTTTAATAAAAAGATTTGTTCTGTAAAATTTGGATTCAGTCAAAAGGCTGAACTTAAGGACACAGAAGTGCACATGTGGCCTTAAGGCCACAGGTTCCCCATCCCTGTTCTAGCCCAATGTAGAATAGAAACAGTGAGACAGAATATTCTTGCATTAATCATTGTCTTAGAACATATAAACTACTAAAGAGAAAATATGAACCTCTTTATAACATTTTATGCAATCTTTGTACTATATTCATGCTCATCACATCTGTACTACTCCAATATTAGTATATGTGGTGCCAAAACAAGTACCTATTTTCTCCAAAAATATGTGACTTTCTTGAAGTCAGAGCTAATGATTGAATATTCTTTCTAACCCATGCACCTCACATAATACCTAAACATGTGAGAATTGCAATAAGTGTTTTTTAAACAAATAAATAACAAATTTAGTTTTAAAAAAAGATCATTTTATAGAGATACCTCTAATTAGAGTATGAACTCTATTTCCCAGAGAACATTCTATATAATACTAATTCTGAGAGAATATTCCAAGTGCTAATATTTTTTTGACAAATAAATTTGGGAAATTCTAGATTTAAGAAAGAAAAAGATTTATCTACATAATGGAGTAGACGATTTATGTCTACATTCATTTGTAAAATGTTTTATAGTATTCCTATGTAACTAAATTCCTTTATGATCCCCAATTCTAATGATGGTTGGAAAGTAATATAAACTTTCCAGTGACAGACAATTCAATCTTTTCCAGTTTAAAATCTCCTCATTTAGGTAAATGTTCAGTCCATTTAACTCCTCCAGGCGGATCCCACCATTTCCTTTCCAAAATAGTGTCTGGAATTAAGGCAAATATTTTCTGGACCTTGCTCTTGTTAAACTCCAACTGAGGTGTAGCTTGTCTCACCTTACTCTGGGAAAGGCCTTTTCTCCTCCTGCATCTGCTGTTCAAGTTACTATAATAGGTGTCACTCATTGCCTATTCTCTCAGCAAAATCAGAGGCCCAAGACACCTACCCTCATCGTTATGAGTTGAATTGTATTCCCTCAAAATTCATGTGATGAAATTCTAACTTCCAGCAACTCGGAATATGATCTTATTTTGAAATAGGGTAATTGCTGATTTAATTAGTTAAGATGAGGTCATTAGGATGTGTCCGAATTCAATATAACTTTGACCTTCTAAAGAAAGGGGAAATTTGGAGAAAGATATGCATGCAGGGATTATGCCACATCAAGACGAAAGCAGAGTTGGAATGATGCTTCTGCAAGTCAAAGAACACCAAGTATTACCAGCAATCCACCAGAAGCTAGAAGAGAGGCATGGAACAAATTCTCCATTAGAGCCTTCAGAAGGAGCCATTCCTGCTAACATCTTGATCTTGGACTTCCAGCCTCTAAAACTGTGAAATAATAAATTTCTATTGCTTAGGCCACTTAGCTTGTGGTAATTTGTTATGGCAGCTCTAGCAAACTAATACATTCATCCTCCATTCTGATTGATATGCTTGTACTTGGTTCCCATTGACACTCTAAACCCTCTGCTTTTCAGCTGCAAGTTCTGTTTCTTGCTTAGACTGCCCACTCCAGAGTATCTCATATGTGATCCCCCAGCAGATCCACTGTCTTTTATTCCTTAGCTATTTTCAGTTGCCCTGATGAGAGCATGGAAGAAATTTTGAATTCCTTCAACACCACACACCTATCGAGGAAGATTCCACTGGCAAGTGATGTTTGTCTGCTTGAATATGTGTATAATCTTTTATATTCCAATGTGTCCATCTTATATAATATCAAGAGAGAATCTTGCAAGTCAGTATCTCAGAGTTACAAGCACGAAGGGGAGTGCATGCACCTTATGGCTTCAACTTCTCTTTCAACTTTCCTGGGGTTTTTCTCTTACCTCTACTGTGCCCTTGGATCATAGCCAATGGAGGTGGTCCACTGGATTCCTGAAGGATCCACACTGCTTCTTTGTACTTTACTGATCCCTCCAAATGTCTCTTCTTCCTCTCCTGAAAGGTATCATCTTCCTTTCTCTGTCTCGTAGTCACACTCTATATACCATTGCTTTCTAATTTTCCTCTCAGCATTGTTTTCTGATAACACGTAGTGATCTATGATTCCGCCATGGCTGGACCTTGGTATGTAAAAGGTCTTTAGTAATTTAGAAATATATCTCTCTCAGTGAAACTGGGATTTTAAGAATTTCTCTAGCCTTGATCTCCATAGTCCTCTTTGGGGAGTTGAATGATGAATATTGATTCTTTCTCCTCCAGTTCCTGCTATAAATATCCTAGCTATCCCTAAGGCACTCAGTGTCTCAGATTAAACAAGGTGGTGATCATGGGTAATGTGGAAAAGACAAACACATTACTATCTTCATGGTACCCAAGACTTCTTAAAGCTTTTCATGTGCTACTAGGTTTTATGACTCTACAAACATGCAGGATACGTTTTATAGTATTTTACAATTTATCTGAACACAAATTTTTTTTCTTTAAAGAACATCTGGTTAGACTAAAATTCCATTAGGAATAGACTAAAGATCCAAAGGATGCATTGCAAAACAGAAAAAAATGGAAACCAAAGAAATGAGTTAAGAGGCTACATCATTTGTGCAAAAGAGAAGTGATGTAGATCTGAACTGGAGAAATGGCAGTGACTGTGAGATTCAACAATATTTAGATTTAGTGTTTATAAACTATAAGACATTATGAGAAGACTAGCTCTAATAAAATGGTATTTTAGATATTCCTATCTAACAATGTTTTATAAATCATCAAATTTCAATAAAACAACTGGATGAAAATCAGAGACATACGTATTTGAAATAGCTGTGGAAGGAAGACATATTTCCTTTGTGCTGGCATTTAAGTGAAATTTTCTTACGACACCCAATTATGTTTTATCCAGTCCCTTTTAGTTCATGAAATGTCTTAGAAAGTTTTGTCTTGGTTTCTCACGATTTTTAAAAAAAAGACCTACCAATGTGATGAGAAAAATTGAAAAATTTCCCCCAAATCGCTTGTCAGTGAAATTTAGGATCCAAAGCAATTTCATTGTTTTAAACACCAAATATTTTAAAATAACATGTTAGAATATCTTTAATGGGGCTTCAGTGATTTATACTTTTCACTAAGACTGGTATGTTGTGTTTATGATAATGTAATTTGAGCACAAGAGAAAACAATACAAATTTAATCATAAAACTACATTAATATTAAATATTATGTAAGATATTGCATCTGTTTAGGCTTAGTAGAATAGAACTGAATCATCAGAATAGAACTAGTGATTTTTAACTAAAAATATAACAATATTGCTATGCTTGTTTCTAGCAAAGAAGGTAACTATTAGATAGAAATTACTAATAAGATCTCCTACAGAAAAATGATTTATTTCTCTATGGTCTTAATATAGTGATAAAAATTATAATAAAGAAAAAATAGCAATATGCGGAGTGTGGCAGATTGCTGGAAAAAAACAGCCATATTTATTTCCCACCCTTTCCTTTATCCATACACCTTTGCAATGTGTCTTGCAGCATCTTGAATCAGAAGGTGGACTTTGCTTCCCCACCCCTCGTATCTGGCCTGAACTTGTGACTCGCTTTGACCAATGGAATGCAGCAGAAGTGATATTGTGCCAGTTGCAAGCCTAGGCTTCAAGTGGCCTTGGCAATTCTACTTTCTGCAGAAATTCTTCCCAGCTCCCATGTATACAAGTCTGACTTATCTTGTTAGATCACATGGAGACCACATGTACCATCCCATTTGAAACCATCCTAGAGCAGCCAGCCCTGATAATTGACTGCAGGTACATAAGTGAGAACAGTTGAAACCAGAACTGCCCAGTGATGCTCAGCCCAAACCACCAATATCTAGAATTGTGGGATAAATAAATGGTGGTTGTTTTAAGCTACTAAGTGTTAGGGTGGTTTGTTATTAATACAGTGGTTCAGATTGTTTCCCTCCTTAACTATTAATCACTTCTCAATATTCTTCCTCTTTTCCATCTTTCTACTCTTATCCTACCTACCCATTGCTTTCAATTTTATTCCCTAATCACTATTCTTATCCTATTACTTCTTATTCAAAAAGTCTTCAATAGCTCTTGATTGCCCATACAATAAATTCTCAATACTTTTAATCTGATATTCAAGACCTTTCACAATTTCTCCGCAAGAGAAATTTGAAATCGAAGTTTCTGCTCCTGTTCTTCATTCATCCTGAAATGATTTTGCCAAAATGAGTTACCAAAAGTCCTTGACTACGAGACACCACCATTGAAAAGTCTATCATGCATTTAATAAATATCTTACTCCACAACCTTATGGATGGGATGTTTCTTTTGAAATTGACTCTAAGATAACTCACGTTTTCATTGACATTAAAATATAAAAAGACAATGTGACTGAGAAGTAAGAAAGCAGAGTCCTCATTGTTTTCCACATCTTGTGTTCTCTGAAGCCTGTCCCTCACTAGAAAAATTCCCTCTGCTTTATATACTCCAGGTCTACATATTCAAATAATCCTACTTATCTAAACATCTATGCAAATATCTTCTCACTTAGAAATTGTTGAGAACTTTCCTCTTCATTGAGCTAAATGTAATCACTCCTACATGAACTCCATAAAAATTGATTAGAACCACTCATAGGCACTTGTCACTTTCTACTCTGGGCTGGCAACTTTTTTTCTTTACTATTAGACTGGATGCAGGTTGAGGGCAATTCAGCACTGGTTGAATATGTCACATCCTCTGTTTGCCACCCCAACCCAAAATTCAAAGTACGATGTCTATTAGACATT
The DNA here is from genome assembly GCA_004363605.1 of Indri indri. Lineage (NCBI taxonomy): Eukaryota > Metazoa > Chordata > Mammalia > Primates > Indriidae > Indri > Indri indri. The sequence goes on from RJWJ010000552.1 coordinate 100,071, forward strand.
GATCAATATATATTTGTTAAGCAAATAAACCAATGAAAATCACGCTTTTCATAAACCTCAGGTTTCTAACTCTTCATTTTCATTTTGTCATTAATTAACCATGTGACCTTAGACAATTTACTTACCCTCCTAGGGCTGATGCCTCAAATGACATAATAGAAGAGATAATGGATGTGTGAATACTCTGTATAAACTGTAAGATCAGTTCACTGTATTAGCAATGTTTCCCCTTCTGAGAAATGAGGTAGTTTAAATGTGATCTATTTTAAAAATCACCTATAAGTAGCATTCCACAATAATATGATTGCCAGTTGTTACTCTTTCCTTAAGTGTGTTGGCTCAAAGTGTGAGGTGACTTAAAAAACAGGTACAGAACCTGGTTCTTAGAAAACTTCTCTTGGTAGCTGATGCACTAGTGAATATCCCTACAGTGATTATCATTCCAAACAGCTTTGCACCATATGGACAGGTCAAATGTGACCCAAAGTACCGTGAACCAGTGCTAATCAGGACTGTCTTTTGCACTCCGAGATCGAGGGGCCACCCTCACAAAGAAAGAGATGGATGTTATTACAGCAATATAAATCACCCAAGAGTTTGATTCAAAACTTTTTTTATTAACTAAAACTTTTATTAATAAAAGTAGATTAAAAACATATTGAGAGTTCAATATTTTAAAGAATCACCCTTAGGAAATAGGCAGATGGTGATTGGTGTTGGCTGTAATGATATACCATAATTAACATGAGCACTGTGGAGTCTTGAGCCCCACATCTTTGCACTGTGACGGATTTTCCAGTTCACTTCAATACAACTCAATTCGATTCACTTTGATTCAATTTATATTTGCTTCAATTCAAGGTAGCATTTGATATTGTGGAAAGAAGGTTGGCTTTATCTCAGATTTTAGAATTCATGAACTTCAACCTTAACTACTATTTGTATGACATTTGGCAACCTACTTAACCTCCCTAAACCTTAATTTCCTCATCTCTAAAGTGGGGATAATATTAGCCACCTCACACTAGATATAGTCTCCAGCACAATGATCATATCATCTTCCTCCCCCTCCTTCAATCCATGCCAGTTTAATTTGACTTAATTCAACAAACATCAACTATTTATCAACTACAATGCCGGGATACAACAATGAATTATGGTAGCATCGTTGCAAATATGGGCTTCTGGGAAGTCTCTGCAATTCAAGAGTTTACCCCCGGGAAAATATGTATTATTTGATTAAGTAAGGAATTAGATATTGGTTTGTTTTATCAATGTCTAATCCAGGTGGTTTATTAATATCTAGTTTAGTGTGAAGATCACAAAGGAAAGCTTAATGTTTTCTTCCTGAAAAAGTAGGATTCATCTACATCCTACTTTTCTGCAAAAATGAGTAAGTTTCCCTAAATTTTAGGAAGACAGTAGTCTAGTGTAAGGAGGTCAGTAGACACAACCTGACCGGAAGGCATGAGTGAAGCTAAGTACCACGGTGAGTGAACTGCACCTGACTCCTGTCATGCCCCGCTTTCCGCTCGGCCCTACTTCTTTGCCAGCCACTGCTGCAATTACCAGTTCTACACGAGCTTCCCAACTAAGAACTCAAATATAAGCAACCTAGAAGTGTGAGTGAATTAAGAGGCCAACGGATAAATTATCCCCTCTTCCATTCCCCAGACAAGTAGGTCTAAGATGCATTTTTTAAGACTTCACCTTGTCTTAGCTTTTCCTCATTTCCTGTTCATTCTGCCTGTCCCTCACTTTGGTTCCTCACGTCACATAAGGGGGAACTTATAAGGCCAAGACCAAGTATAATCGGGCAATTTTTCAAACTTGAATCTGCCCCTCACTCCATACTTCTTGGTAAACTGGTAAGGGTGGTCAAGTTTGTATAAGGGACCAATGAGACCCTTGGAAAGAAAAGATTAAAATGTCCTCTTTAGGGCTTAAGGTTATTAAGATGACTCTGATGTACTAAGATGGTCCCAAGTGAGGTTGGTCAGCAGCAGAAGACATTCAGGGTCCCTGACATGAATTTTGTCATAAGGGGAGTGGATCTTGGCTGTTGACCTTGGCCAGGGTTGAGCATAGTGTGAGAGGGAGGTTGGAAATGTCATCTAACCTGGACTTTGTGAATGCATTTGCAGCAGGTTACCTGTGCATGTAAGTATCTAGGCAGCTCTTAAGAATGGGAGCCCAGTCCTAAAGCAGTCTAGGCCATTACAGATGAGGGTACTCTAAGGAGAAGTTCCTCTCTTTCCTGCCTGTCCTGTAAACTGCTGTGCAGAGCAGCAATGTCCGAACCAATGCATGTGGTCAGCAGTTGATTGGAAGGATTTCATAAGGCCAGTGCCTTGTGCAACACAAGATTCTGCAAGAGACTTTTGAAGCGAGAGCTGGGCCTGAGAACCGAACAGCTTTGGCCCTGGTGATATCAGAGTTGCTGCTCCTTGGATGGAAGCATCCTTAACAGCAAGGGGGCAGACCTGAGATTCAGATGAGTCCATGCAGCCCAGCACTGAGACAAGATAACTGGGGCGGGATTGAATCAGGAAGAAGAGAGACGTGTTTGTGATAGTCAAGATAGAAGCTGGACTTGCAAAATGAATCTTTTAGGCTTTATGTGAGAATGGCAGACAATTAGGAGGCATCGTGCTACGGATATCTCACGACCTAAGTGCTGTGGATTCTTCCAAGTCTCACTGAAAAAGAAATAAATGAAAATCTTGGCATGCTTCTGGTCCTTCTGGTGACTCAAAGGTGGGAAAACGAAGCTATTTAGGCAAGAGCTTTATGATAGTTAAGATTTCTTGACTTTTAGCTATTGTGGCTCTGTGCTGTGTTACCTTAGCTAAACCAGGATTACGTTTCCCAGAATCCCCTTCTCTTTATAGCTTTAGGCTGTGGTTGGCCATGTGACAATTCTGCATGGGGCTGGAAGGCAGAAAGGAAGCAGCAGACTTGTTTATGCCTGGAGGGTTGGTGTAGGGTCAGGCGAGGCTGCAGCCCCCACAAATTGTCACAGGTGTACTGGTTTACCTGGTCAGTGTGGGGCAGTAGCCCAGTGCCGTGCCTCCAACTCCATCTGGGTCTCCTGCAGCTTCTCTGACCCCTGGGCCAGGATCCTGCTTATCTCTGTAAACAGGGGCCTGGCTTCTCCTGTAGGTCACCCACATTAATGGAGTTAGAGGCTTGGGGGTGGGTTCCAGATCCCCCTCAGGGGTTCCAGATGTTTCTGCTCTTCCCAACTTTAACACTTCATGTTGGCCCCTGTCCTTTTCCACAGCCAGCCCTGCTGACATCAGGCCCAGAGCTAAATGCAAAAGCGACAGCCCTCCATCATCTGTTTCACCAGCTCCCACAAGTTTACATGGTAAAATCCCTATGGTAAGCCCCTTATTCTATGCCACTCCTGGAACATTTGCTTCTCTGATCAATCTATGCCTCATACTATGGCAAAAAAACAAAGATTTCTGTTTTAGAACTTCGGGCAAGAAGCCTTTCAACTTATTTTGGCCTGATTGCACTTGTCCTTTGTGGTGTGTGATGGGGAAGGAGGGGTTCGGGGTGGGAATGGTGGTTTGCGAAGAGGAGGTTCTCGAGGGGATGTCCCAGAGTGAATACAGTAGCACGGCTGACCCAACACCAAATCTCTGTGGGGAAGTGAGAGGTCAGGAAAACGAAGGAAGCAGGCCAGGGAGCAGACTGGAGAGTATGTGCCTGACTAAGGTGAAGCAGAAAATCCCTCACACCAACTGCTCTTCCATGAGAATAATGACATTCAGCATTACTAGGTTTGATTCCATGCAAAGTTGGAATTTCAATTTCTTATATAAAATTTCCCAATTTTAAATGCCTGTAACAACAACAAAAAGGTAATAATAGTAACATTAGAAAAAAATCAATGCCTAAACTTAAAAAATTCTGTCTATAGGGCAGATTTGGCCCAGATTAAGCATGAATTCCAGAGTCAAGTGATCTAGGTTCAAATTTCCGCTCCAGGATTTACTAGCTATGCAACCTCACTGAGGTACTTCTGTACCTCACTCCTTAATCTATGAAATGAGACTTACAGCACCAGCCTCCTATGCTGTCGATGAGGATCAAATGTGTTACTAATACATTTCCTTGTTTCTAAGACACCACTGAATGTAAAATGCACCATTATTTTATGTGCCCCTAAGAAAGAAAAGATGGCTGCTAATTAACCTATGACACTATGCTTTCTTATCACTTAGAATTGTTGTTTTATAATTATTCGAAGAGCTCTTTCAGAGATACTTTGACATAGATTTTTAACATGTATCACTCTTGGGCATAAGTATAAAGGAAATATTAAGTAAAATAATTTTGGTTTTGCACTCTTAAAATCTTCCCACGTTGTAAGTCTGACATGAATTAATTTTCAACTATTTTTTTTAACACAGTGTCATTGTTGGTGCTATGAGGAGCTTGATGATGTAGCATTTCTGAAAGGAGAGCTCCACCATTGTCTCTAGGAATTTCTTCCAAGTCACTGACACCCATAATGAGAATTTTCAGGTTGGCAATTTCTTGATCTTACTAGAAGATGTCAATGGAGAATTTTCAAGCAGAAACACTTGTATTCTTTCCTTAGATAGTCCTTCTGTTGAAGATTGTTGGGTAAACACTCAAGGGATTTCAGTTGTTCACTGGCTCACCAGAAATAACAAAAAAGTTTGTGTATATGCAAACATCAACAGCTACCTAGTGACCGTTGTTTTGCTGAGAGTGACTATCAAAATTTCATTAATTGTAAGATATTTTTGGTTTTCCTACACATTAAAATGTAAAAAAAAAATGAGTATTAAATTGCATTGAACAGAATGTTTGCAAAGCCCTTAGAAGATAAAGCACTATCAAAGTGTTTGGTAAATAAAAATAAAAGTTAGCATTTTTACTTAAATCTAAGCATTTATGAAGTCTCAGCTCCACCGTGTATTATCTGAATGGCCTTCCCTAAGACACTGATCTTTTTATTCATAAAGCAGATATAATCTTACTTGTAGTGATTACATGTGACAGCAAAAGGGTGAATGGATGGTTATGTGTAGAATGTCATGTGTATGCCAGTTCAGCTATCTGAGTCTGAGGGCTGGAAGGATTAAAACTGGGGAAAGAAAGGAATAGCAAAGGATTCATGGATTGGGTATCTTTGGGAAGGACAGAACTATGAAGTTCTTCAGAGAAGTAAGAACAGACAAGTGATATTGGTTTTGGCCAACGAATGTAACCTGTTGAAGGCGAGAACAGATAGGTAAACTTGATTTAAAAAGAGAAAATAGCAGGGACAACATACACTAAATTGAACTTTCTGGTTGGACGATCTCAGAAAGCTTGAGTCGAAGTTCGCCGGTCTAACCTGGGATATCTGACCACAGCAAGTCCAGAAAGAGTCATTGTCTGTGGTGCTCAAGTCTCAGGGACCGCATTTAGCCATTAAACCTGGATTCCGAAGTCCCTCCTGTGATAGAAAAACAACACTGCTTCAGCTTTTTGATTCTTATTTATAGCAGTTCAACCTTAAGCCTCTGGAAGTGTCAGAATGTAGGGAATGAGGCCAGTGCCAGAGAAAAGTCAGGCAGAGGGAACGGCCACTGCTTTCCTACCCCACCTCCTAGGATCGCAAACGATGCTGCGAGCTGAACGGGGCATTGTATATTTCATTTACAATGATTGTACAACAGCTGTATAATCGATGTTGTTGAAGATATGAGTGCTGCTCAGAGTGTAGCATAAATGTCCACAGTGAGCTGCAAATGTGAGTAAGAACGGCCCTGCCTGCATAGTAATTGGTAGTATTACTGGAATGAATGGGAAAGCCACATATGGATGAATAGGTGGGGCTGCAGAAGGGTGCAGCGTGAGAAACTGATGGTAGCTTTTATTTTCTCTTATCCATGCCTGTTCTTTCAAACAACAGACTAGGTGGAAGAAAAGGGATAGGAAGTGGGAATACAGTGGGGAAAGAGTGAAGCTCTTCATCCGTTATTCTATATCATGCCTTTTCCTCACTGCCAGTGCCCACTCTAATTAATTGCAATAATGTATGTCACACATCCCCTCCTGGAAAAAACAATAAATCTGTGTGTCACAAAGGGATAGAAGGATAGACTCAGGTGAAGGGGTGGAGGTGGGGGGAGACATAGGGAAGAGAAACACTTCAGGTTAATTGGAGCTGAGAATATAAAATACTCGTCTTAAAGTGTGTGCTTCAGTTATGAGAAGGAAAGTATCGAGATCATAATGTTTTCTGTGCAGAATTCAACACAGCATGGGTGTTTTAAAACAAGCGGTAATCATTTCTCATGGAGAAATTACAAGCAGCAGCTACAGGCTCGGGACAAGCACATGGGAGACCCGTTCTTTTCATTTCTCTAGGGAGACACAATGAGACACACGGTAGTTAGCGGATGAGTCCCTTGAACCAAATGGCAGAGTTAGTGACGGAGTGAATTATATAGTTCGATTCGCTTACTGCTTTATTCATTCAGAAAGAAATGGCATTTAATTCTCCTAGAATACTGAAAATTAGCAGTGAAGAAATTTGGTTTGAAAAATCAAACTATCTGCCTCCTACAGAGGTTGGAAAGCAATTGGTCAACTTTAGAATCAGGAAATAACATTGTTACGATGATTTCTTTGGCAAATCTGGCTATGTTATTTCTTTTGGAGATGAGACCGTTTGAGCCTGATGCAAAACAGCCTCTGCCCCACTAGGCAGAGCTTTGGTTTGCTTGCTCTCTGGGTGAATCCGTGTGTCATCTGAATCATTATTAGGTCTCCGTTTAAAGATTCATTTTTTTTTTTTACTAGAAATAATTTCTCTAAAGTAATAAACAATGCACTGCATAATACCAAGTTAAAAATTCTTAGAAATAAATACAAGGAAATTAGTTGCAATTATTCACATAGTTCTTCAAAATGGTAGTACATGAGAAGAAAGAGGGGTCCTTCTCGCCCTTTTTTTGAAGACCATCTTTGTTTACTTCATTTACAAGTATTAAGAGATTGCATGATCCATTTGCATAGGATAACTAACATATACCACATCATTTGCACGTCTGCAAGTACACGTGAGTAACCGTAATTACACGTGACACCAATTACTCTATTACTTTGTATTAAATTATAATGGAAAATTCCACTAGAGAATTGAAGCCTAATTGCATCTTAATTTGCATAATTTTGCATATTAATTACATCTCAGATGAATAATAAATTTCAGCAGATTTTTAATTTATGCATAGACACAAAAACAAGTGGAGAAATAATTTAGAAAAAAAAATACCAGCAACTATTACTTAGGGCATTCAACTAATTTTGCTTAGTTTAGCAAAACAAAACTTGGTTTGTTTAATATAGCATCTTTAGGCTGATTGCTGTTTATTGCACAATATGTCAGTCTTGAAACATAGGTGCAGACATGGCTTTTCTTAATTAAAAAAAGTGTTCAATTATAGCATTTTAAGTTTGGGAATTTCATATTTTGATAAAACTGTCTCGGGGATAACATTGTTTAGTTGGAAATATCTTCAATTGTGATACATTTTTATTGAGGCTTAATTTTTGTTGCAGTTATTTTAAATGCAGAAGATTAAGAAAAATAGAATGTAAAAATATCTTGGTGAAGGAAATCACTAATAAAATATGTCAAGTGCTTTCTTATTTTAAGTTTCCTATGAAGTCACCCAAGATTGTTTTAGCAATTTTTCAGGAACGATTCAGAGTGAGAAATTCCATGTGTTTTTTATTATGGCATATAAGAATTTAGAGGAATGGCTTTTAAAGATTACCATTATTTTCTGATTGTTTTCTTTGTTTTTCATTGCCTGCACGGTAAACAATAACATTTGTTCTTAATTGCTAGAGACCTCGATTTTAAATTTAGTCACCTTTACTTTGGATTTGTTAAATAAACAGAAGGTATATTTCTCTGAGTTAATTAATGCACTTTAGTTACATAGCTGTGTATATGTTGACAGTTGCTTAAAAAAAAAAAAAAACTCCGTGTTCCTTAAATTACAACATGTAACTGAAAATTCATTTCATCTATGTCTTGCCTAAACCCCAGCCTTATTGCTTTACACTGGCTGCCCCTGTTAAAGGAGGGGAAAAACCCTTTAGCTCTGCCTCCACTAAGTCTAATACTATGATCATTTGCCAAATTATACAAAAGGAGAGGATGACAACGTCCTAATAAATCAGGAAACTGTCAAGATTAATAATCTCAGCAGTCATCTGCTTTTCTATAAAAGACCTATTGGCATCAAATATTTTCCAGTTTGTTTTGCAGTTCTGTTGGTACAGAAACTGGACCTGTGCCAGCCTGGTGAGGTGCGACCTCCAAGAAGCCATTCTATATGTCTTTTATCACATTAGTCTGGGTTTCACAATTGTGCTGGTTCACAGGGCTGTAAGCAAGAATTCTTTACAACATATGTTCCCCTTCTCCAGTTACCAATCATTGTTACTATTTGCTATTTGATAAGCAACACTTTGAGCTTAAAGGTTTGGATTTGTCTTTGTTTCTTTACATTTCAATATTTTCTGTTTGCATCAAAAGTTTGCCTCTTTCTTAGGCAAACTAGAACCAATGGAAAAATAAAGACCCGTCAGTGCTTTCTTTATTACGTGAATTTCTATTAGCTGCTTGACTCTGGTCTTTGGTTTCTGTTGCCAGGTTACAGCCCTAGAACACCTTTGATTTTTATTTGTATGTTTAAAAGCTGAAATAGTTTAGCTATCTAAAATAGAACCGCATCCATGATTGCATCTGTTCTTTACTTTTTTTTTTTTTTTTTCCAACCCTTTTGACCAGGTTCTTAAATTAAAGAGATATTTGAGCTGGATGAATTCCTCCAAAGAACCAATCCTTCCAACATTTAAACAATGGTTCCCTCTTGTGGCCATGCTTTAGTACTGCGATTTGAGAAAAGAGCAAAGTAAAAATCTCTTGTGACGATAAAATAGATTTCCATGCAACATACTGCATTAATCCATTTGTGCATTGCATTTGGGGGCCTTACCAGAGCTCTCAGACCTTTCTTACTTATTTTCAGTAAGGTTGAAGTTTTAGAGTGTTGGGGGAAAAACAGCCAAACAACCTGATGCTTATTTCTGGTGGTTTTAGAAAAAAATTCCCCTTGGAAGTATAGTGTTCACATTTTAGGACAATTTTGAAGATGTTGAAGTATATGTTGGGAAAAAAATGTAGCTTAGGCTTTCATTGTAGCCTTCAGAAATAGATTTATAACTTCACTATTGACAATATTTATGATCTCCTGAAGGAACATTACGAGTGTAGAATTAATTCTAAACTATGCTTCTTCTTTCAGGCATTTTATCCTCTAAGTTCATCTGAGAGGAAGGAAAAATCTTAGAGTTGACCAATTGTTCAAAGATGGTCTTTCCAAGTACTTTTGATGTATGCTTTCGAAGATTTATTTTGAGTCGGATTTCCCCAGGGGCCAGCACCTTACGCTTTCCAAATTACTATGATAAAGAGCATTCTTCTGACATAGCAACTGTAAACAGCCCACAAATGCTTTCTCTCCGTGTTTAGCTATGTTCAGAACACGAACAGCCAAGAGATGTCCCTTAAGTAGATTTTTTTTCTTAAGACCATGTTTAATGTAAAAGTAAACTGTTGTTAGGAACAGAGACAAGAATCTGCTCTTGACATATGACTGTTAAGTATCTACGAAGGACTGCAGCCATCCATGCAAGACAGATGCGATGTTTTTTAGTACACTTCAAAATTCTGAGTAATGAAAATGCCACCTTTCAGTTCTATTCTAAGGATCCTTTTTAAAGAATGAAAGCATTCGTATTTTTCAAGCCACAATCCTTCTCATTCACCACAGAGTTTATTTATTTGGGAGTTTAACATGGGAAATGAGGTTCAGGATGGAAATGGAGGCAACTCGATTTGTGTGGTCACGGGGAGGGTGGTAGAAAGAGTGCTCGTTGCCAAGAAGCAAGGGCACGGAGATCAGATAATTCCTGACAATATATTACTTACTCTTTGGATTCCAAATGAACTCTTACCTTCCCCTCCCTCACCCACCCCAGGCTCAGGCACCAAGTCACAAGTCTCTTCATTTCATTGACACGGCAGCTCCGCATATTTCACCATGAGTCTCCGTTTTGTTCAGAAGTGCACACCTTTCTATTATTAATAAAAACACAGGCAGTTAGTATTTAACTGTTCACTTGCAGTATGAGTCACATCAGAAGCTCTCATAACAGAGGAAGGTTATGTATTCAGGAAATGGGATTGGCATCGACTTAATTTTTAGCAAAACTTCCAAAATTAAAGAGAATGACTATTTTTCTTCAAATAGTGAAGTTTTAAGAAAAAAGTTGTTCCCCATTGTGTTTCTCTGGTGCCCCCCTCAGTCATCGCTGGGCTTAGAAGCCTCCTTTACACATTCTCCTTTGTCAGTTTTAACCCAGGGCTGGTCTGAAGCTCCTGTGGAGTTAATGCCCAAACAATCTGCCGTGATAATTGTCCTTAGACTTTTCTTTCTGCCTTTTTTGTTCAATATAGCAATATAAGATTAAATGAAATGATGACCATGACACGTTCCTCCACAAATGCATACTTATTAGCATCTTGCAGACATTTAAAAAAATCATCAGCTGGTTTTTACAGGACATTTACCCTCAAACTGTTAGTCTTTCCTTGTACTTTCTCACTCTTCTCTGTCTCTGTCTGTCTCCCCCTCTGTCTGTCTCTCTCTGTCTCTGTGAGATTAGCTGTGCAATTTATTTGCACAGGAAAAGTAAAAAATAAAAAAATTCATTGGGCTCTCCACCTTCCTCCTTCTTTCTCTTAGGCAATCACAGAAGTCCTTGGGAGTTAGCAAAACAAATAAGGAAATAGGATGACTCCAATCCAGAGAAACTCAGATTTTAGATTTAACGATCCAGTGTAATTTCAAACAAGTTATTCAGGGTTCGGGACTGACAGATATTTGACAACTTTTTATTTTGCCAAAAAATATTTTAAAATCCTGAGAATTACCGTATATATTGACCATCATTTAATAAAAGAAAAGATATGCTAACAACAAAAGAGTAGGTAAAACAACCTCGGAAAGAGAAAAAAGCATCCTTTTCCATTGTCTATATGCAGTTTTAGAAAATCATCACTGCATTTTCCTTATTTTTCTCCTTTATGCTTTCATCAATTAGATCATCCAAACTTCAGTATAGAGTAGTGCTGGTCTGCAGATCAGCATCTGGAACTCACTCACTCACCTGTTTGTTATTATTCAGGGCCCTGATCAAATTCACCTGTCCTAAGAGATTCCCTTTGATTTCCATATAAGAATGAACAATTGTGTCATCTAAGGTCCCATCAGGCATTGCTTTATTTTCATCTATTTTATGTTGAATTTGATTGATAATTAATTTACCTCCATCTCCAGATAGTAAACTCCGTGAGGTCAGGAATTCTTACCACTTGCTCTTTTTTTTAAGAAGCACTCCATAAATGTCAGTTGACCAAATGAACCCACAAAGCTGAAAGAAAATGATATGTCTTATGCAAGAGTTGATTTTTCCTCCCACAATACAATAAATCCTTATAGGCACATAGGAAAAAGGTTAGAAATATTAGGAGGTGAAAGTGATCACTTTCATATCATGCTAACAATGAGGGCAGTGCCTAAGAGCAAGATGTAAATTTCCCAACTTGTTCTCTTCATGTTCAACCCCCAAATCCCCAGATACACACACACACACACACACACACTCATTTATGTCATATAAAGTTACTGGAAACTTTAATAAGACCACAACCAAAGGTTTTGATATGGGGAAGAAAATACATATTTCTTATTAGTCTTACTCTTGACCAACCACTTTTATTTTTCAGATTCTTTTTGGTGAACTGGATTCCTGGTGAGCTAGGGTACAGAGGCCCTTGGCTGTCATGGGATTGTGGTTCTTTAGAATTAGAAAAGCATTAGGAATTTATCTGTGTCAACTTTCCAATGTGCAGAAGAGGAAACTGAGACCCAGTAAGACAAAACAACTAGGGCTTCTGAGTTCCCAGCCAGTGCTCTTCCCACTCAAACTATTAAATTGACAGAAGGGAAAATTATGTGGCAATTTGTGCTTTTAAAAGAGAGAATTTCTGGAGGTAATTTAATTATTTTAATATTATGTTAAGAAAGGAGGAAAGAGAAGAGCAAGGCACCAAAATCAGGAAGGTAAACTCATGGAAAACCTGGTTTTCATCAGCTGGTCTTAGCCTCGGGGGCCAAGACCAGGGCCCAGAAGAAAATTCGGGACTGATCCATTCTTGGCAGAAACTGCTTTTTGGGTGAGTAAGCCGCCCACTAGCCTTTTTTTCCTCTCATCTTCTAGATAAAAATGAGTGTTTAAAAACTGTGCTAAAATTTTCAAAAACACCTTAAAAAGATTCCATTACTTAAAGTGATTTGGATAATTGTGTTCAATGGTAGCCATTATTTAAAAATATAATTAGTTGCTGAACTCAGAGAAGGAGGGAAATTTCTGCAGGTGTTTCTCATTATTTGCTATGCATACAAAATATCTGCATAAATTACCATTATTATTCCAATGTATACTAAGAGACAATAAAGCATTAGCAAGCAAAGAAGAACGCTGTTGACCCACAGACTGTGAGAGAGGCCTGGATGCACGGTAATGGTGTGTTGGCCTTCGGCGCTATTGCTGCACGTGTAACCGCATTCAGGATTGAAAGAAACAATTTTGCACCTGTAACAATATTACATATGGAATGTAACTCCATCAGAAAGATATTGAAAACAGGGGAGGGGGCGGGGAGAAACAACAACAAAACAACTGGAAAACGAGCAGTATAGGCTATAATTGTTTCAAAAGGTTGACACACACTTTAGGTGGGTAGCTGGGAGATTTCTTTGAGTTTAAAGCCCCCTTTGAACAGACATCTGATTTATTTTTAAGTAGGTGGTGCATTTCATATTTTTCTTTTGTGATATTTCTGAGGTTCTGATAGCAATGTTATTGTCAGCATGGTCCAACAGAATTTTCTATGATGGTGGGAATATTCCATCTCTGCATAATCCAACACAGCAACCCATAGCCACATGCAGCTATTGAGCCCTTGAAATGTGTGTGGCTGGTGCAACTAAGGAATTGATTTTTTTACAATTTAATTTTAATTAATTTAAATTTAGATAACCATGTGTGACTAGTGGCTACTGTAATGAGCAGCACAGGGAAGTTCATTTCATTGAGTTGTCCATGTCAATAAAAATAGTAACTAATATCCTTTAAGCCCTTACAACATACCAGGCACTGGGCTAAATATTAACTCATTTAATTACCACAACAACTGTATGAAACAGGTTCTATTATGGTTGAGGAGACCGAGGTCCACAGAAATTAAATTATTTGCCTTGATGTGAACAGACCGGCATGTGAAGAGCTCAGCACAGTCTAACTCCAGATTTCTCCCTGTGAACTCATATTAATGTGGCATCCAGAAACATGCTGTTGAATTCACTCTACTTACCCACAATTAATCAACTCCTGTAAGTCTGTAACATGGAATGGTAGAGGAATGTGTCACATTGGAGGTAAAAATTACCCAGTGATCAATACAATTCTTAACATTGACAAGATGGAGGCCCAGAGAGCTAAGTTCAAACGTATTAGTGGTTAGCAAGCTTAAAACCAAGGTCATTAAGATATATGCATATACACTGAATGCCCCAAATAGCATGTCACGTGGCAAACATTTATAAAATGGTGCATTTGCATGCTCCAGGGAAATCTTATACAGCAACCAAGAAGGAAGACAAGGAAGATACACCGGGGCCTGGTCATTTGCTGATGAAAGCAAATAAAAAACACTAATAGAGAAATGAAGGTAAGTCACTAACAGTATAACACATCATTCTGCTTTTCATACTTGCATGGCATGAGTAACACTCTGACAATATAGTATCCCCATCCTCTTGTAATTCAAGCATTCACAAACTTGTTTGAGCTTAAGGGCCTATCCAGAAAAAAGAGTCTTGCCAAGGGATTGGTCAAAGGAACAAAGAAGGCAGAAAATTGGTTCAGCTTATTTTTTATCATTCTCGTATTGCAATGGGTATTAACAAAAACCTGTTTGGAGTCTTGCAACCTTAGCCTTTAGGATATTCTTAAAATTCATGTAATGTTTTTGGGAATTCTGTGTATCTACATATCTTTTGACTAGAACTGACTACAATTTTCTGTCCAGAAGGTAGAAAAACATTTTCTTTTTGCCTTAATTGTGTACTAGGTACTTTACACATCTTAAGTAGGTAAAATTATTCACATTGAACTTCAGAGAGGTTAAGTAATTTGCCTAAAGACACACAGCTAGTGAGTTAGAAGGTCAAGATTTGAACTCAGATTTATTGAGTTCCCCAAATTGGCACACTGTGTACTGCTCTGACCTGCTCCTTACTACTGTACAGTAACATCTGCAATCTGGGCTCAAAATTCTGAATATAGTCCAGCCTCATTTTTGGTGTTCAACACAATCAGAGCTTCGAAGACACAAACCAATTAACTGGACTTGCAAAACAACATGTCTCAAAATCCTTGCTGATTCTGTTCCATCCAAATAAATGTAACTCCACACTCTGTCCCCATCCCCAGCTGTGTGACACCTCCCACAAAACTTTCCTCATTTCTAATTCTTCACAGTAATTTTACTGCTCACCTGCCCTGACTTCTTAGGAGCAGAACTAATTATCCCTCCCTTAAGCTCCTGCAGCTATTCCGTGTTTGCGCGTATTGCGCCATATTATGGTTACCTTCACGTGTCTGTGTCCTCATAGCCACCACTCAACAGTGCATTTTACCCTTGGTTTTGTTTTGTTTTGTTTGTATCTTCAATAACTGACAAAGTGCCTGCATATAGTAAGTGCTTAAATATTTGTTGAATTGGACTGAACTAAATTAAACAGAGCAAGTTCACACAAACTCTACCACATACTAATTAAACCAAGATATATATTCTTTTCACATTGACAATATTACTATTGAGTGAGCTAGTCATAACAATGATGTCCTCATGATTGCATTATATTTACTTTCTACTGTACAATTGTTTGGCCCTGACTTTGTTTCCCCACAAAACTATGAGCCCTTCATGTAATTATTAATTTTAGTATAGCACATGTGTTAAGAGCACAGATTTGGCCTTACAGCTGAACAGTGCTCAGGTATTAATTTGTAAAGGTGACTGAGTGAAGTCATGGAGAAATCAATGCCATTGAAAGAAAAGTTTCATGTCACTCACAGTTCCCTAGAAATGAGAGGCACAGCTGACCATGCGGGGCCACAGAAGGAAGCAGCAGATTTGGGCAGGAGGCAGAAACAGGAGCAAGGGGAAAGCCTAGGCCAGAGCCTTTACTGGGGTTTCTGCAGGAAAGGTCAGCAAGGGCAGAATAAACAGTTTAGGTCGGCTAGTTTGAATAATTCCAGTGGGCTTTGAGCTACAGAAATAGTCTCTAGTTGTCTGGTACCTGGCCCTGGAATAATTTGCAGCAGGGGAAACACTGGCTTGGTGTGTGAGGTTATATTATGGGGATGGTTGGGGAACAAACTAGGAGTTATTAATAGTTGGTTTGCATATAAAATGTGTACTCTTGACCTAGCCCTTTGTTATTTCTAAGAGTTGGCTAAACCTGGAAGGGCTGACTCGCCCTGGCCACCAAGATTTTCAAGACGTCGAAACATCATAAGATACAGAAAATAAGAACATGATTAATACGATGACCTTGAAGAACTTACTCAACCTCTCTCATTTTCCTCATCGGTAAAATGGAGAAAATAATAATTACAACATCATAATTATGCTGAGGATTAAATGAATTTATATATATATATATATATAGCCTATAGAACAGTACGTGACATGTAGGAAATATGAAGTAAAAATTAATAATATCTGTCACTACAACACCTCTCACAATGCCTTTCACAAAGTAGGAGGTTCTTGAAAAGAACTGAATGAATGAATGTAGGAATGAGTGAATGAGTTCTCATGATTGTGCCCCTTAGCGTTAAGCAACCAATATTTTCAATTTCTTAGAGACAGAAAATGAATTTATGGGTAAAATTGGCACCAGAGTGGAAGGCAAATTGAATCTAGGGAAGAAAAAAGATTCTCAGCAACGAAAGCCTTTGATGCCGTTTCCCTGTAGTGCTTCTTTTAGTCCATCTATCTCTGTCTCAATATTTAAAGCAGGCATTTGTCTTTCAGGTTTCTTTTGGCATCACTGCAGTCATCAAATGAAACATAATTTCCTCCATCCATAACCCAGTGAAGCTTAGTTGGACTTGGTACCACTCCCAATTTAAAAAAGAAAATTTGCATCTTCAGACATCAGCAGCATGAGGCAACCTACGAAATAAGTATGCATTAGGCCTCTAAATAGACTTTTCCTTTATTATCTGTATGTAGCATCTATCTAATGGAAAATGAAGCAACAGCATCCATCTCCTTCTTACGGCATTACAGTTTAATGGAATCCAGTGAACTCTCCTCATTACAAGAGTAGGATCTAGTGCCATTCTCTACTTCTAATGAACCTGGCATCTCAGATGCATCGATGTTAAGAGTTGGAGAACTGGATATTTTACCTACCTCCTGGACTTCCAAAGAAGAAAACAGACTCCAATGCCCATCTGCCATCTCTTCTTAACAGTCCTGGGAAAAGGACTCATTTCTGCGTATTTAGGATACCCAGAATAATGTCTTGTTTTCTTAAATCAGCATGGGCCTAAATGAATGCAGACGTTTTACTAGTATTACCACAAGAAACTTCAATGAACCATGAGACCTATAAATGTCCATCTTCTGTACCCTCAATGCAAAAAGCATGGAAGATGCAATCCAGAAGACAACATGGATAAATAACTAATCCCTTTATTCATAGGTACAAATAGCTGTATTGGAAACAGCATTGGATGGAGACTTTGGAGGCCCAGATCTGCCAGCCTCTAGGTATGTGACTTTGTATAAACTATTTAAATACTCAAGGCCTCTGTTTTTTTAATCTGTAAAATGAGGGGATTAAACCAGATGTTCAAGATCTAACATTTCCTGATTTTATGAGAGGATTTATAAGCAAACTTTACAATGCTGATAACCTACAGGTCACTAAGTAGGTCTGAATATCAACACCATTTCACATGGACTCAATATAGAATTAAGCAGACCACATGATAACCTCATAAATGTACTCCTTATACATATAATTTTTTTAATCTTTTGGGGTTATTTCCTATAACAAGAGGTCCAATTTAAAAATGAGTTTAGTTATAGGCCTTTACATAGCATTCATTTCTACCTACTTGAAATAGAAAATGTTAGCGATTTAATCAGTCAAGTTCATAATTTAGTTTGTAAACTCAGAGACCATATCTAGGTTTTACATAATATTGATTACATGATCAGGGCTCATTAAAGGATAATAATTTAAAAATCACTTCTAAGCGTTAGCTTTTTCTAGATAATTTCCTTTCCATGTGAAGGCTTCATATTTGAATATATCACTCTTTTCTCCTATTTATTTATTTATTTATTTGTTCTAGACAACCAGTGAGAATTAATCTGGAATGATGATAGAATTAATGGAAATTTAAATGAAAGTGTAATCTTATTGGAATTTCATTTCTGATGACATAATAATAGGCTTATATAGCACCTTTCATCTATGGACCTCTAAGCACTTTACAAACATTAGTTAATTCGCACAACAATCCTGTGAGGTTGGCAATTATAATCAGCCCCATTATGTAAATCAGGGAAGTGCAATACAGGGAGGTTAAGTTCCTCAGCAACAGGAAAGCCAGCGGCAGAGCCAGCATAAGACCACAAGCTTTCAGATGCTTAGAACTGCACACCCACAGAAGCGTGTGGAAAGCCTACCATTCGGCAAAGTTCCAAACAAATTCTAATTTTGCCACCTTTTCAGTGTTCCACGCTGCATGTGAAAAAACCAGAAGGGTAGGGCAGGACAGAAGGGAACTTGCCTTGAAATATGAAGAGAACCAGCACCGTGTCGTGAATTTCGTCACCAGGGCAAGAGTGCAGCCAAAAGGCTATGTGATATCCCTTTCTTGACTAGCAACATTTGAAGGAAAAAATATTAAGTCAAATACTAATTAAAGGTTATTTATAATAACAGAAATTTTTTATTCAGTGCTTACTTGTCAATGGGTATTTTATTAGGTGTTTTGTATGTGTTACCTCGTTTAATCTTTATAATAACCTACATGTATATATAAGTATATTACCTAGCCATTGCTGTGTAAAAAAGCACTTGAAAACCCAATGACTTAAAAATATATCTATTCTTGATCACATATCTGTGGGTCAGCTGGGGGTTGTGAGGTAGGGTGGGCTCAGCTTCAAGCTGCAGGTTGGATCCAGGTCTGCTCCACAAGCTTCTCCTCCTCTGTAGGTAGCCGGGTAGCTGGAGCATGCTTTCCTCACAGCAAGCATGTTTATGCTGTTACTGCATCACATCTACTGATATCCCATTGGCTATGCAAGTCACAGGACCAAGCCCAAAGCCAAAATGTGATGAAGTATACTCTGCCAGCATGAGGCCAACCAAGTTACATGGCTTGGGGTAGGAAAGTTTATTTCTTCCATGAAGTTGATGGAAAAAGAGTGAATATTTTTGTATAACACTCTAGCCTACCACTGTAAATATTCTTGTTCCCATTTTACAGATGAGAAGACTGGCTAGAGACAGAGAGGGCTTGGGAATTTGAACGTCTGTATTTCTCCCACCCCTGCTCCACTTCTGTTTCTCTTTAAGCACCAAATATATTATAGACTGCCTTTTCACCCCTCAGATCATCCATTCAGAAGTGATACATGTATTCACCTCCTATCCTTCACTAGAGACTGATGATGATTTAAATTACAGGGCCATCAACCTCTCCCTCCCGGTTATGGCTTAAGCAGGGGCTAAATAGCCCTTTTTGATTCTGTGCCTGCAATTCCCCTCCTGGGATCAAGAAGCACTGGGCCCTCCTCAAACCCTCATCGCCAGTGCATTTAAGCCATTAAAGCATCCTGCTGTATTTCAAAGAATGATGCAGACAATTCACAGAAAGCACCCTTTAGCTTTTGGATGTATGAATTAATCATTCCAGCTAACTAAATACAGAGTTCACCTAAGGTCTCTGACCTCCTCAAGATAAATATTAAATGTATCAGACTTACTCAGTTGAAACAATGCAAATTAACAGCAGCCCCTGGGTCAAGAATCTGAGAGGCGATAAGAAGTTGAAATAAATCAGACCATAAGGGCAGGAAAGAAATTTATTACTGATGTGAATATTACACATCGTTCACATACAGTTGTCTCCTGCCTATATCACCAGGGACACCAGAAAGTGTGCGATGGGCTGGTTCAAATCTTCTACTTTAGTTAGATGCTACGTCTTTCAACTCTGTTTCTAGGCTGAAGAATTATGAACAGGAGAAAGGAGAAAGATTTGCAACTTTATTAGTGTATGTCTACCAATTTAAAAGGAGCAAAGAATATTTAATACCTGTAAACCTATGAAATGGATGGAAGTTACGACACTCCAATGTTTGCTTTTCAAATTCCATTTCGCAGAGTGTGAGGATTCTCTGGCAGGTCTACAGGAGCAGCTGCAGGAGAAAAGAAAGGCCAAGGTACAGAGCCTCTGGTCTTCCCTTATTCTACCAGACCAGCTGCATTTTTATCTGCTTTATCAATTGAACTGCACATACAATTACATTGGAATAAAAGCATTCTGCTGCTTTAAAAATGGTTGAAAACCATTGGTTTTGATCATGCCTTCTTCTGTTATAATATCCATTTTTCTATACCCCCAAACTGTGTTTATCTTGAATATGCCCTTAACATTTATTTATTTAATTTTGGCTCTTTATGTATCAGCAAAGAATGGTATTCTCTTTGCCAGGTTTTTAGCCTTTTTCCAAAACATACCCCATTTTGTTTTGATTGCTTTAATCTTTTTGTTCTCTTCTCCTTATGTTCGGCATCAAAATTGCTATTTTACTCCTAGCCTAGGGACAGGCATGTTTGATACCATTTTGGATAAATAATCTAACTGGAGGTTGGAGAGGAAAACAATGTGATCTCTCAGGTCTAGGAATGGTTGTGTTACATTTAATTTATGCAAAATCTTCTGTGTCACGCTCCCTGTGGATTTCTTCTGGAAGCCTGACCACTACCTTTCAGATAGTGGAGTTTCATGGAGCACACGGTAAGGATCAGGATAACCCAAAGGACTCATCCAATCACTTCCACTTTCTGTCTCTTTTTTTTAAAGTGTCACATACGGATGAGCAGAGAGACCACAGGCACACACAGGCTGCTTCTGGAATGCCAGAGCTGCTTTATATCTATTTATATGTGGACATGATGAGACCTCTTAGCCAGATACAGCAGCTCTTCATTAAGAATGCCTTCGCCCTCTTCTGAAACACAATATTCCAACCCTCCCCTTTTTCTTATTGCACTGAGCACTGCTTCCCATTGCAGCCTCCCTCCACTTCTTGGTGCTCTGACTTGTGCCATCACTGTACCAGAGGAAGAAGAACCAAATTTATTCTCCAGTGATGTCAAGTAACTCTTTGTGTCTTTGGCACCATTGCTGATGGAAATCACTGACCTGTTTAAATTACTGTGCTTTTAGACTTCATGAAAACCTCTTTGCTGACCCTTCCTAAATGTTCTTTATGTAGGCAATCATGTTGAAATATAATTCATGATGATTCTTAGTCACATTTTAGGATGGTTGAAGAAAACTAACTGCAATATTCATTATCAACCTTTATTAGTGTTCAAAACAGGAGGAGTATATCCACCCCTATGACAGAAAACATATTTTTCTTTCATGTAAAGCCTAGTTGAGGTCCTACTAATCTTTTAATTTCTTCCGCCAGCACAATAGTATGGATTAGACTAAAAATCCTGATTCTGCAAAGTACTAGTTACTTAACTTCTAGTAGCAGGTGCTGCCAGTGCCCCACCCATATCTGCTTTGGGATTACCATGCTTGGGCACCTAGGGTTAACCTCCCACTATGATCCCCTATAAATCTTTGGCTGAAGACTTTCTCTGGTGTCTGTACATGTCCAAAGGTACAACAGGCTGAAAGTACCTATAATTAGCTCTCCTTTGGGAGTAGCTCTGACCTATGACTGACGGGAGTTCGAGGTATATATACGCCACCTCTGTCACGCCCAGGTGGGATAACTCTGACGGTCATGTTCTGCACTGGCTTCCATAGTCCCACGGTGGGATTAACCTCCACTTGCCCACAGCGATAGGTGACTTGGTAACATATTTTTTTGTTTTCTTCCCTTCTCTGAGTCACCTCCCAAATATCCCATTGACATTTTCTGGAACCATCTTCCAAACAAACTACTTGTTGCACTCAGATCCTCTCATCAGGGTTTGCTTCTGGGGTGAATCAAACTAAAACTCTATCCTAAACCCTAAGTCCATCACCGTTAAATGAGGGAAACATTAACTCCCTCATAGCTCCATAAAGATTAAATGACACAATCTGTATAAAATTCTTACCCTTGCTACTGCCGCAAAGTAGGCATTCAATAAATTATATCTTCCCATAGCATCCCTACTCCCACCTTGCTTCTACACCTCCATTCCCTGATTTCCTACCACTTTATCCCTCACTTATTTCAATGAGGACACAATGTTCTTCTTGCTCTTCCTCAAAAATGCCAAGCACACCTCTCCTTCAGTCCTTGGACCTCAGTGCCCTCTTCCAAATATCTGAAAGGCTTTCTCCATCACTTCTTTTAAACTTTGCTCAAATGTGATCTGATAAATAAGAATTTCCTTGATCATGAGATATATATATATATATATAATATATATATATATATATATATGTAAAGTAGTACTTCCTATAAGATCTCAGTGTCCCTCTCACCCCACTTTATTTATCTCCATTATAATCATCACTTTCTACTAGAACAGAAATGACATAATGGCAGGGGCTATGTCTGTTTCCTTTCCTGCTCTATCTCAGCACTTATAAAAGGGTTTAGCACATTGTAAATACAAAAATAATAGTTATTGAATGAATGAATATATTTTCACAAAATCCTAAATTTAAAAAGTCTCTATTAAGTATTCTTATGTTGAAATATATGTATTAGGGGAATCATTTCAGATTATGCCAGTGGTGTGTGGGGGCTAGCCTATATAGGCTCATAATACCAAAGTATTAAATATTCGGCAATTTTACCAACCAGTTGTTAAAGTGATATAGCTTGGAATTGGCCATGATGGAAGTATTTACACCACGGACATTGCCAAACACTATAAATCAAGAATTTTATTTCTTTTGGAGAACGAGTTTGCCACCACACCACTGGTGACAGATAAAATTTTGGTGCAAACGAAAGTGCTTCTAGGTTGGCCAGAACATAGCTTTGGAGTAAAGATAAAGGGTAACATTACAGAGCACTGACAGTACCCTTGTCACTGGGTTGGGCTTTACATATGATTGATATTATAGAATTTCTCCCCAGGCATATTTAGTAACATTTTTTTTTATGCTACATTACACCACATATACATTTTTACTATTGTGCATATGACATGAAGTTCTCATTGTTAATATATAAGCAGTTAGCTCTACAGGACAAGACATTGCTTATCTTTATAATCCCCACAGACTAACAAAATTTACCCACACAGCAAGCTTGTTGAATGTTTGAATAGCACATTGATAAGAGTTAGGGCGATGATGACTGACACAAAAAGTGAGGACTGATAACTGACCCAATAATGCTTCTTTTCATAGTGTCTTAAAGAATGAACTTGAGTCTAACCACATCTTGAATCTGCAGTCACTTCTGTGGAGATGATGAAAATAATTCAATGGGCTCCATTCCTTTTTGTTTGCACAAATAAATTCTGCTAAGGGCAAGGGTTCTCAAGATACAAATTCCAATCAACTTTTATGTATAAGTTGACTTCGAAAGCCACAGGAATATATAATGAATAAGTAATGTTCAGTTTTGACCTTGCATGCCATTAGTAATAGAAGAGTTGTTGGAAGTCTCAGTAATATTTTTCTCCTTAGATGAGTATATTAGGTAAGGCAGGAGATATTATGCTACAGTAACAAGTGCACCTGGAAATTGCAGAGATAGAAATCAATAAAAGTTATTCATTTGCATCATAGCCTCATGTGGGAGATGTAGCTCTCTTGTCCTCTAAGGCACTTCTACCTGCTTTATTTAGTCAGAACTCAGTCAGCCACCCCATTCTAATTGCAAGGGAAGCTGGGAAAGTTAGTCTTTCTGTGCATCATGAAATTAGAAATGATTCTGATGAGCATCTAGTCAGTTTCTGCTATGATGTGTCTAAAAACTATCAGATTCTGCACATAAACTCATTTTATGGGAAATCTCACTACCTCAAATTACTGATAGTGCCCCACTTTTCCTGTGAGTGGAAGTCTCTGTTTGCTGCCCAACCATTAGCCATATATTCCTCTTCCCACTTCTGATTAGGAGAGTCTGCATCTTTCTCGTAAGAACTGGTTGTCCCAACTTCCCTTCTTTAATGTTATGAGTCTAAAAGAGAAATTTGATGGGAGGTGATGGGAAAATTTTCCTCCCTAATTAAAACAAAGAACAAAAGTAAATTTTTCCATTTCCTCTGTTGATGTGGCCATGCAGTCTATGACTCCTAAAATTAGTACCACCCTCTCATGACAATGAGGAGAGATATGGCAAAGATACAGATGATGGTAGAGCTAAAAGATGGAAGTGACGTGGCCTCTGATGAATACAAGAAGTCATGGGTTAACTCTGGAGCCCACTAACATTGGGTCTTTTATTAACTGAAATGAATTTTTTCATAATAAAACCGTTTTCACTGTATTCCTACTTATTTTTAAGCATATCTATTTTTTATTTATTTATTTGTAGTTCAGCATATTATGGGGGTACAAATGTTTAGGTTACACATATTGCCTTTGCCCTGGGCAAAGCTTCAAGTGTGTCCATCCCTCACATGGTGCGCACCACACCCATTAGGTGTGAATATACCCATCCCTTCCTCCCCCCTCCACCTGCCTGACACCCGATGAATGTTACTACTATATGTGCACATAAGTGTTGATCAATTAATACCAATATGATGGCAAGTACATGTGGTGCTTGTTTTTCCATTCTTGTGATACTTCACTTAGCAGAATGGGCTCCAGCTCTATCCAGGATAATATAAGAGGTGCTATATCACCATTGTTCTTTGTGGCTGAGTAGAACTCCATGGTATACAATACCACATTTTCTTAATCCACTCATGTATTGATGGGCATTTGGGTTGTTTCCATATCTTTGTAATTGTGAATTGTGCTGCTATAAACATTCTAGTGCAGACTTTTTTTTTATAGTGTTTTTTTCCCTTTGGGTAGATGCCCGGTAATGGGATTGTTGGATCAAATGTTAGTTGTACTTCTAGCTCTTTGAAGTAACTCCATATTACTTTCCACAGAGGTCGTACTAGTTTTCAGTCCCACCAGCAGTGTATGAGTGTTCTTATCTCTCTGCATCCATGCCAACATTTATTGTTTTGGGACTTTTTGATAAAGGCTACTCTCACTGGAGCTAAGTGTTATCTCATTGTGGTTTTGATTTGCATTTCCCTGATGATTAGAGATGCTGAGCATTTTTTCATAAGTTTGTTAGCCATTAGTCTGTCCTCTTTTGAAAAGTTTCTGTTCATATCCTTTACCCACTTTTTGATAGGGTTGTTTGATTTTTTTCTTGATGATTTTCCTGAGTTCTAAATAGATTCTAGTTATCAGCCCTTTATCAGATTTGTAGCATGCGAAAATTTTTTCCCATTCTGTAGGTTGTCTGTTTGCTCTTGTGACAGTTTCTTTGGCTGTGCAGAAGCTTTTTAATTTGATCAGGTCCCATTTATTTATTTTGGTTGTTGCTATAATTGCCTTTAGGATCTTCTTCATAAATTCTTTCCCTAGGCCAATGTCTATAAGAATTTTTCTAACATTTTCTTCCAGTATTCTTATAGTTTCACACCTTAGGTTTAAGTCAGTTATCCACTGTGAGCTTATTTTTGTGAAAGGTGAAAGGTGCGGATCCTGTTTCAGTCTTCTACACGTGGCCATCCAATTTTCCCAGCACCATTTATCGAATAAGGATTCTTTTCCCCGGTGTATGTTTTTGTCTGCTTTTAGGGCATTTATGGATTGATTCAACAGGTATTTATTAAGTGCCTAATTGACTCAAGATACAGTGTTAGCGGCCAGGCACGGTGGCTCACGCCTGTAATCCTAGCACTCTGGGAGGCCAAGGCGGGAGGATTGCTTGAGCTTAGGAGTTCGAGACCAGCCTGAGCAAGAGCAAGACCCCATCTCTGCTATAAAATAGAAAGAAATTAGCTGGACAACTAAAAATAGAAAAAAAAAATTAGCCGGGCATGGTGGCACATGCCTGTAGTCCCAGCTACCTGAGAGGCTAAGGCAGGAGGATCGCTTGAGCCCAGGAGTTTGAGGTTGCTGTGAGCTAAGCTGACACCACGTCACTCTAGCCCAGGCAAGAGAGTGAAGACTCTGTCTCAAGAAAATATATATATATATATATGTACATATAGTGTTAGCCACAAAAAGATGATTTCTGTGCACCTCGACATCTGTGTTATTTCATCCAGGATGCTGCCAGACACCTCTTTGCAAAAGGCAAGTACATACATTCTAATATTGAAACCTGCCTAAATATTTTACTTGGAACCCTTCAATTCCTAGATGATGGACGGTAGTTTTAGAACTGCTAAAGTTTGGTGTGTTGTTCAAGATAGACTGTCAGGGCTGTTTCAGAAAAACCTGTTGTGAAAGGCAAGACTCAGCATGGTCCTTAGTAAAGAGATGGAGATGAGGAGAGTTAAATTTTTCTTCATTAAAAAGTATCAGCAATTTTTAGTTTTTACCATGGTAGATCAAGAGAAAAGAGCTTCGTGGGAACTTTTGGACTCAGAGAAAAAAAGACATGAGAGAAGTTTTCCATAGGGAAACATGTCAGCAAACCAAGGACCATGCATTTTAGGTACATTGTTGTCTGAAATCTAAGTTTAGATTGTTCTCTAGCTCTGCTTTTATTTCACCTTTGTTATCCCAAATCCTCCAGAAGTTGTTACACATAACAGAGCTGTATATTGGTGTCTTAGAGAATGAGGTGAACAACTTCTTTGAGTTTGCTTAGCACTTCCTTAGTCCTAGCTCAGAAAGGCCCACATCCTGGGCAAACCCAGATGGTTGGTCCCTCTACTTAGAGAATGAAGGCAAAAGTGTTAGCGCTGTTGGGTGTGAGTGGTAAGCAAAGAGTAAAAGCTGATCCAAACTGAGCTGGGAGCAGTGTTCTGACCAGGAAGTGACAGACACCAAGAGAATGAAAGTGCTACTTTCCTGGGAATCCTGAGTGATATAGAACAGGTCATTACATTTACCCCAGCAACAGGGAAGTCAAGCTGCCTATTTGAATGTCAGAAAAGAGTAACTCCCGAGACGATTGGGAAGCATAGATCCTGGTGTTGCCACTTTAACTAATTCCTGTAATTGTGGTAAGTGCTAAGACATGCAGGGCTCACCGAGGGCATGTAACCAGGAAATTTACCTGGAAGCATATAGAAAGACCTGTCTGAAGACAAAATCTGGCCATGTTGAATTTGAGTCATCCAGGCAGATTAATTCTCTAGAATTACTGACATAAAGTAGTGACTTCCAATGAGTACAATTAATTGTGACTTGTGGTGACTTCAGAAAGAACTTGGGAACTAGTGTAAGAATTATTGTAATTCAGATTTTAGTTTCTTCAATCCATCTTTTAAAGGCCTTTCCTCCTCCTATGAGGCTACCCCCTCCTCATAATGTGCCAGACTTGAATCTCTCTGCTTCGTTTCTACCTACCTTTGCCTAAAGATAAAAATTCCCCATAAATCGATTCTGCTTAATGTGTTATCTACTTAGAGAGTTGATTCTCCCAGATACAGTCACTTGATGTGGAAAGGTGACAATAATGCTGAATCACTGCAGCCATCAGTGTAAGGTGTTGGGACATACAATTTCAACTACAAGAATCTGAAGGCCTCTCCTAAGTAAAGCCAATTAGTTTCCAGAACAAATAAGAAAAATCTTATCTATTACCACATGTAACACATTCCTCAGAGCCCCCCTGAATTCCATTACTGGACAGCTTTTTGTTCATGTGGGAAAATAAACGATGCAACTTTTTTGATGATGCAGAAAAAAACTTCCTCCAGCTTGTCAATAAAGTTGAGTGCTACTGGCTTCATATTTCTGCTAATGGATGGTGATCATGCACCTGTGATTTCTGATGACAAATCACACCACTGTTGCTTATTAGGTCAAAAGACTACTAGTAGAGGTTTTCTACCTGAATAGATTGTCCAAAAGGCATTTTAAAAATTAATGTTAAGAATGAGGCAGTTGATAAAACAGGTTGTAATGAAGCCTCTGTAAGGCACAAACTCATTCTTCAGTAAAAATTTTCATGCATTCTGAACTGAAGAAATCTAACCTAGATTTTAAAATTATATTGTTTCAAAAAATAATAAACTGTCAAGTCTGAAATGAGATATTAAAAAACTGAATAAACAGATTGAAAAGTTGAGCATGATTCGCGAGATGAGTGGGCCTACACAATGGCAATGCAATAACAAAAGCAGAATCATGGTCAATTTCCAAAAAAAAGTTACCTTTCTCAGTTTTCTGGCTCTGAGATTTGATGATTCGTGGACACCATCTCTGGTTTCATGAACTTTGACTTGAGCATTACTTCCCATTAAAGAGTGGCATTCCAAACATTGTCTCCAAAAAAATAAAATTACCAAAAATAAAGATTCTTCTATCACCACCAGTCTTGCTACAGGGAATTCAAGCCACAGGATGATAGCAATCCTTGTGCATGGTTTTTGGAGGTTCCTAAAGAGCAGCAGACAGAAAACGGTAGTGGTTTGAAGCCTGAACCCTGAGATCAGACAGCCAGCCTACTCCACGGCTTACCACTGTGTGATCTTAGGCAAGAGCTGAAACTCCACGAACAGCATCTATGAATAGCGTATGTGGCCACAATCCGAAGGGCAGTCTTCTCTCTTACACTGGGGTTTCCATGTGTGTATCTTTTTTCCCCAGCACAACTGCACCCACCTGGAGGTAGAACCTCTCTCACCCTTCAAGGAAAGTCTTTTACATGAGAATGCACAGAGTAGGAGCTTGATATATAGCTGTAAGATAAATAGCTAACTAATTGGTAATGGGCTGTTTGTTCATTATATCTTTTTAATCATTGCACTTTATGACATGGAAAACAAGAATGAAAATTTCTCAACTAAAATATATTTCTTAAGGCTCAGAATGTTTTTTGAGATAGAATAGGATGGGGGAGAAATTGTTGGGTTTAAATATGGCCTCTACCACTTACCAGCTCTGAGATATTGGGCAATTTCCTTATTTTACTGTGCTTCAGTTTCCTCATCAGTGAAATAAGGACAATAGCAGTATCTATGTGATAGACTAATTATGAAAATTAAATGAATAAATAAAGGAAAAGTGCTTAGAATTGTGTTTGGGGCATAATAAGCACTTTATGATTGTTATTCAAATAAATTTATAAAATCAGCTTGATTTTATATAATTGATCTGTAAAATCACTATATCTTCTTCCCCTCCCCTTAAGCTGTTATTAAATCCATGGTATATCTTACAATAAATGATATCTAAAAAGTCAAAGCAATACCGCAATTTACAAAAAGCAAAAGAAGACACACATTTAGAAAAATGACTAAAGATAATGGAGAGAAAGAGAAGTGAGAGAAAGTGGTAAGATATAGAGAAGGCAAACTTAAAACTTGGCCTATCACTCTAGTCTGGTTGCTAGATTTTGAAAATGATACTGATCTTATATTTTGTACTTAGACTAGAGGTGAAGTAGCTAATAAGAAATGAGAATGATTTCAGGTACAGTTATGCAGTCTCCAAACACAGAGTTTCCAGTTCTGGAAGGCCAAGAAGAGCTAAGTGGGGCCAAGAGAAAAAAAATCATGGAACTGACTACTTTGACTTCCACTTGGAGCTTAAAGGTAGAAGGCATTCTCAGTGATGGCACTTGAGTTCAGCCCAGCACACCAGAATAAGAAAGCAGACTTGGAATTCAGCACCACACACAATTATTATGTGCAATCCACTGACATAGTTTAGAAGTGGTTTGTCCCTGCCAAAATTCATGTTGAAGTTTAAGTGCAGCAGTGCTGGAGGTGAGGCCTAGTGGGAAGTGTTTAGGTCATGGGGGAAGATCTGCCATGAATAGGTTAATGCCTTCTCACAGGAGTGAGTGAATTCTCGCTCTTGCAGGAATGGGTTGGTTCTCAAGAGGTTTCTCTTCCTATTTGGCCCTATCTTTACACATGTTCACTCCCGCTTTGATCTTCTACTATGTTATGATACAGCACAAAGACTCTTGCCAGAAGCCAGCACCATGCCCTTGAACTTCCCAGCCTGCAGGACCATGAGCTAAATAAACCTCTTTTCTTTATAAATTACCCAGCTTCAGGTATTCCGTTATAGCAACATGAAACAGAGTAAGACATTCACTTTTTCATCAACCAAGTCTCCAAAGCTGAAAGGAATGTGCAAAGTCAAGTACAAACCACGGCTTCTTAGGGAAGAGAATTCTATTCAGCCAAAGGTCAGCTAATCTCATAATGTGTTTGTGTGTGCTAAGTGGTATTTCACTGCATAAGTTGTCTGAGCAGCACACACTGGATTGTCACCAGCCTCCAGAGCTGTAGGAAAAGAAAATGATCGCTTATGTATCTTGGTGGCTTATCAGGGAACATGGAAGAATTAAGGTATTTATTCTTTCTTCTGAGATTAAACGTAATTGCTTTAAAAAGATAATCATGCCATTGTTTGAATTGTATGCATTTCTTATGAAGCACTAATACATTTTCCTGTAGTCTGACAAAGTGTATGGTCTCTTATCCTCATTTCCCCGTGGATAAATACTTTGTTAATTAATAAAGTATTATATGAGCACTTAGTGTCTGCATTTAACAGTGCAAGGATTTCATTCAGATTATGTTAATAGATTGTTCACATTATTTCTTGCATTAATTACTACTTCTTTCTGTGGTTTTATCATAAGACCATTGTCGCTGTGAATACAGGGGGCTTTTTGGATTATATTCTTGTTTGACTGCCGAAGCAATGCTAGGAAAATATCATTATATTGACAACTACTCTCTAGGACTTGGATCAAAAGACAAAAACAGAGATTCAATTATTTCAAAATCTTAGTGGCAACACACAATTAGTTACAGTCTGCCCTACTTGAATCAAAATCAAGCAATTTGGGAATTTCTTTAGAACCCACAATATCGTGGGAACAAATTTATGAAATTGGTATTCCATATCATGATACCTTAAGAATAATTATGAAAAAAAATTAAAATTTTTCTCCTAGCAAAATGCAGAATTCAAATGAAGCAAATACGTGGCATGGGTATAAATCTAAGGCCACAGGTGTGCAGGGAATTTCGCTTTCTTTTCCCAAATCATCCTAATTCTGACTCAACCTGCTATGCTGGTGGGAAATTTAAGCACAGTTATTATGTGGACCACACCCACTTGCCTGGTGTTATGCAGAGATTCTGAGGTCTTAGGTAACTTCTAGAAATGGAGGAGCCCCCAGATCATCAGCCTCTGTCCATCATAGTTACCACGAGGCATTATGTGTCTAGTGCTCAGGGTCCCTCCAGGTCCGACTATGCTCCGTCTGTGCTTGAGCACATACTTTGGAAGGCTGAGGATCACTATGTCCTCTCCAAGGATGGGCCTCTGCAGCCATATCTTGAGGAAATCATTCCCTCATCAGTCTATAGGCAGAACATTACCACAGGGAAATATGCCAACTCCTGCTGTCCCATCCTCCTCTTCCATCTCTTTTTTCTCTTTTCTAGGAAATATTTCCCTTCTTTACATCTATTGCTCTGATAGCCACTTATTCCTTCTGTCTCTATTTGCCCTCAGAAGTAATCTTAGCATTTATCTTTTTAGGCTTTTTCTAGTCAAAACAGACAACTTTCAGGGAATGGAAGGGTTCTGCCAGGTAAAAACATTGCAGAGATTTATTTGCAAAAGGGTCAACTATGTGCTTAGAATAAAGGTGAGGGGAATGGCTATACAGGGTAACATACATAAACTGTCTTGGTAGCAAATCCTGGAACATAAATTATTTTCCAAAGACATGCAGTTTTATTTTTTTTAAATTTAACTTTATGAAATATAATTCTATTATTATTTTACGTAAAATGAGAAATAATCTGTAAAAACTAAATTAACTAGTTTGAGTTCAGAATTTACAAAGGCCCAAATTTGATGGTCTAAGTGACAATGTGATAAAACATTAACATTTTATGTTTTATCTAATTGTATTTGTTTATAAAAATGATTCAGTTATTTTCATTTTATTTGTTAAACATTCCAACAAAATGTAACTCAAAAATTAAGAAGCATATTTTCTTTCTTCCCTTTTTATGCTCACCCACATTGTCATTCTTGCCTGAGTCTCTCGGTTCCAATCCCATCAAGATGCATCCAGCTGCACATGCATTTTATCTCACTCTTGATTACCTCTTGCCCTTTGTGTCTAGACTTCTCCCATATTTAGGGCTTCAGACCTAGCAAATAAAATACAAGACAAAAGTTAACTTTGAATTTCAGATGAACAATAGAGAAATTTTTAGTATAAATATGTCCCAACTATTGCATGGGACATACCTATGCAAGAAAATACAATCTTCATTGTTTATCTGAACTTCAAAGTTAACTGGGCATTCTGTATTTTACCTGGCAATCCTCCTCATATCCCCAGGTCACTGTCTCCTTTTTGTCCCAACCTCATCCACTTCCTATCACAGAAAATTGTTCCATGTGGCTAATCAATGGGCATAAAGTTTCAGTTAAGCATGCTGAATGAGTTCTAGAGATCTGCTGTGCAACATTGTACCTACGGTCGGCAATCATGTATTGTACACTGAAAAATTTTGTTAAGAGGGTAGATCTCATGTTAAATGCTCTTATGACAATAAAATAAAATGTGAAAAAGTAAAGCCATTGTAGGAAATGTGAAAGAATCTTCAAAGAAGAGATACTTTGGTTGAATACCCCAAAATCTCTGATGAATTTTTTAACCTGTGCTGCTGTGCCTTGAGCTGTTTTAGAAACAGGAAACTGGCCTCAAAAGGCATAACCTAACAGCCTCGAGATTCCACACTTATGGTGGAAATAAGGAGTCAAGCTAAGGAGTTAGAGTTTAGGTTAGAAGGTAGTTTGTGTCATGTAAGAAAGAAAACTGGAACAAATTACAATAATCAGGCATTCTGAATTCATAAAATAAAATGGAAAAAATTTCACAGTGCAGTTGAAATGATAGTATTTTTTTTTTAACTTAATAGCACCTGAGTTAGGAAAGTAAGCTTATTGAATGGTTCTCTTTAGAAATCATCCATTTGGAATATGAAGACCCTTGTTATAAAGAGAGGCTTGGCTGGGAAGGCAAAGCCCATTAAAGTTGGCAGTTGTGCTTTGTCAACCATTTAGTATGGTTGAAACAAAGGTAAAGTAGCAAGGATTGTTCCTACAGGAAAACAGATTTAAACTTATAGGCCAAGCTTTACAAGTAAGAGTGCAAGGACAAGAAAAGTAGAGGCTTTTATTTCAAAGCAAAATAAGAAATGTGTAGGATATAGTCCTTCAGGTTCAACAAAGTCTCCAAGATGCTTTCAAGTTAAACATGTTTCTAAGCATTGCAAGGATATCTCATAAATGGTTTTTCTTAAGCTGTTGCTTATTAAATCAAATCTGAACCTGGCAAAGTAACAGCACAAGCCAGGGGAAAGCCAGTAGATGATGCATTAATGCAGCCTTGAAAATAATTTTCAAGTCTTACTCAGCTACACAATTTGGTTACATCCTGCTTTATATGGAATGATTTCATTCCTTTGTTTTCCTTATCAGTCTGCCTACTACAATAGTCATTTAAATGAAGCATTAAGTTTATCAAAAGTGTATTTCTTATTATAATTAATTCTAAGAGGTATAAAAATACCACCTTCTCCAGAAACCAGAGAGTGAGCACTTCTAGCATTCAACAATATTTATGCAGAAAGAAATTGTATTTATACAGAAATTGTATTTATGGCAGAGACTGTGTTTAAAACCCAGCTTAATCATTTACTAGCTGTGTGGCTTTGGATAGATCCATTAACCTCTCTGAGTTTCTTTCCTCAATCATAACATGCAATGATAATGCCTCACATACACAACGGTTAAGAATTAAAAATAATATGTGTAGGCCAGGCACGGTGGCTCACGCCTGTAATCCTAGCACTCTGGGAGGCCGAGGCGGGTGGATTGTTTGAGCTCAGGAGTTCGAGACCAGCCTGAGCAAGAGCGAGACCCCGTCTCTACTAAAAAAAATAGAAAGAAATTATCTGGACAACTAAAAATATATATAGAAAAATTAGCCGGGCATGGTGGCACATGCCTGTAGTCCCAGCTACTCGAGAGGCTGAGGCAGTAGGATTGCTTGAGCCCAGAAGTTTGAGGTTGCTGTGAGCTAGGCTAATGCCACGGCACTCACTCTAGCCAAGGCAACAGTGAGACTCTGTCTCAAAAAAAAAATAATATAAAATAATATGTGTAAAGTGTTTCACACACAATAATACCTACCATTTAATAAGATCTGTTAAAATATTCTCAGGCTCATAAAGGAGAATTGCTGAGACCTCTTGGGTAACATTTCCTAAAATATGTTGTGAAAACATTAGTTCCCACAAATGGGTCTACTATTAATATTATCAAGTAAGTTTGCAAAATACATTCTATAGGCCCCTATTAGAGATTGGTAAAACTCATTCATTTTTTTAAAGACTCTGAGAAGCTATGCAACTAAGAAATCTGCTTAAGTTTAACAATGAGTTTTCCAGGCTTAAGAATCCTGCAACCTCTTATTAGACATCAAAAGAAATTCCAGTTTTAGGCAAACTTTGCTCTGCGCATCAAAAAAGAAAGAAAATTCATTACAGTTTGTTCAAGTGAGGCAGTGTTTCCCACTTATGTTGATTTCCACATTGTTACCTTTCTCTTTCACTGATTTTTTAACTTCTAGTTAAAAAGAAATTGGGAGGAAATACCATTTATTAAAGGGTTCCTAGCTATTTTCTTACTGAGGGACTTGGTGCGGTTTTCAAGTTTAAAATTTGTTGTCTGACTTACTTCATTTCTTTAAGGAACTATTATACCTATAACCAAGAAAATGCATTGATCCTTTGTTTGATGAATGAAACATGCTACTTTCCTAGCTTCTGTAGGTAAAGATTCTAAATTGCCTAAACTCACACACTCTGAGCCTTTCTCCTCACCTCATCCTCTCAAATACCACTGGTTTCTTTCTTCACTACTGTATCTAGAGCAATACTTCACCACCCCACCATAAATATAATTCACTCTTTCATTTGTTTTGCTCACAAAATTTATCTCTTTCCCAACTAGATTTCCCACTCCCATGAGCAGCTGTCTACAAACAGCATTTCTACTAACAGCCGTACAGAATCCATGAATCAGGCCACCCACACCTGAGTTTGTCTTTCCATGATCCATCCATCATCTGCTTGACTCCTCTGATTCCCGGGGCCCCAACAGAAAGATCCTTACCTGATCAATCCCAAATTCAAAGGATAGATTCAGACATTTTAAATAACCTGAAGCAAATTGTTGGTAACCAGAGAATCAAGTATTTTTGGTGACAGATAATATTAATATATACAGAACAGCAGCAATTGCCATATGACTGGGAAAGTATATATGATCTGTTAGACAAGATAAGACTTATCTATTAGCAGGCTGATAGCACAGTCTTACTTACGTACTATTTTTGGTCTTTGGAGAACATTGTCTATTAGTGATACACTATAATCCAGAAGCTGCCAAGTGTCTCCCTTTGAGCCTTTTTGAGCATTTCATACCTGGCCATCGTGCAATGATCCCAGAGACCAACAGCTCCAATTCCACAGGCCTTGCAGAAAGCCCTGGTTTTAAGAGGCAGCCAGAGCATTCATTTCATAATCTAAATTCCTAAAACACTGCACCATCAAACAGGCCTGCTGGATTGGCAGTGGCTGCCTGGGTGATGTCCAAGACTGGGGTCGTGGCAGTGAAAGGGCTGAGGTGTTTTGGCACCAGGGATGGAGAATGGTTTCTCAGCACCTGCCCACAGTATGCTTGCTTCCAGGTGCTATGATAAAAACCTTGGCTTTTTTTATAACTTCCTAAAATTATTCTTCAGCCCAACATAAGACTATAAACAAAGGGGAATGTGGATGATCTCCCTGGGTAGTGAAATGTAAGACCCTTATTGCAGCAGAATGTAATACACCTACTCATAATCAATCTTTGTTCATATTTCCATGTTGTTATTTTCATACTTATCATTGTAATGAAATTCAAGTGTAGATTTTTTTTCATCAAGTTTCAGCTTCCCAGAGCAGGAGACTTTTGAATAAAAAGTCTAAATAATAATAGCGAACACAGGTAGCACTTTTCCAGTGCAAACTCTATTCTAAATACTTCACATAGATTGACTATCTTAATCCTCACAACAACCCTATGAAGTAGATACTATTATTGTTCCCATTTTGGAGATGAGGAGTGAGGATGAATGACTGTAAGTGTGTCTTCTGAAACACTGTGATGGATCATGAGCAGTCACAGCTCTGACAGCCCTGTTGGAGTGAGGAGGCAGAGCAGAGCTTGGGAAGGACTCGAGGTTGACATCGTCACTGCCTAAGTAACTACAGCAAAGTCATTCTCATCACAGTTAGCCTCAGTTTTTTTATCTGTTAGATGAACATATGGTCATGTTTCCCACAGAATATTTGAAAACATATTTACAAACATCATGAAAATCCATGGCAGCCACTATGAATAACATTGGAGCCACTATTAATAAGTGACCTAAGGCTATGGAAATGGAAGAACGACAGTTTGAGCCAGATTGGTCCAAATTCTTGTGCAATCCTGTGTCTCCTGCAAGGAGAATTATGAAATAACTTTAAAAGTTCTTTCTCTGGAACCATCCAGAAGATAGGACTCTGGGGTAAACTCTTAAGGAAGAGAGGCATTTATAGTTTTCTCAGAATTATTTTTCTAGTTTGGGTCCAAATATTAGGATAAACCAAGTGTAATTTTCTGTACTCACCCTTTGACTTAGAAAAAGGACAATTTCATATGAGTCAACCTAACATAATGTCTTACTATGGGGGATCCTAGAAAACAGCGTGTTTGATTAGAAGGTAAATTGGTAACAAGTCTAAGCCTAAATATCTAGCTAAAAACAACTAACCTATGTGAAATCTATAGCAATCTTGAATACAAGATGGAGAGGTGGGTATGCAAACTGTACGCTTTCCTATGGAAATTTGAGTCAGTCCGTTTGATTGTAGTTAGCCCAAGTGATACAACTGGAAACCTAGGATTTTTGTCCTCATGTCCAGTATTAAAGAAAACCTGATGCAACTATGTTCAACCTTTCCCAGCAGGAAATTTTAAATGCAAATGTCCTCATTCAAAACAACAAAATAAAAGAAACAACAAATCCTCTTCTTAGGATTTTTTTTTTGGTGGTGAGGGGAACAAGACAGTGAGGTAATGTAATGGGACTCTGAAATACACTTCTACAACTGCCATTGTGTTCTGTGAAATAGCCCTACAAAAAACAGTTCTGGAGTCATTCCAGTTCATGCTGTCAGTTTGGACTAAGACAGGCAGTACAAATGGGCTGACAATTTTTTTGATAATGAAATCTAGAAATTCGTTTGGAAGACCCTGCACAATTTCATTGGTGTTGTTTGATGCTGCAATGCCATCAGCATGAACTGGAATGGTTCTGCTTTAAAGTGTCTGGCAAAAAAAGGCACATGTCTCTGCATCTCAGGAGCATAAGCCATAAGCATCATGTTACTGTAAATTCCATTTTTTATAGCAGAGATTAATAATGTATGAGTGTGCATTTCTTATTGCCATTCCAATGAATTTCCTGAAGACTTTTAATTCTAAATGAAAAAGGTATGTTTTTATTTTCTACATTGTCGTGTGTGCTATACGTGTAGTTAAGAGATACAGATACATAAAGAGAAAAGAAAAATTATGAATCTTGGATGAATCATCTTTCTATCCATAGGTATTTTTTGGTGTCTCTGGAGAGATCAAAAGTGTCATTGTACATATTTCAGAAAGTAAGAAAAGAACAGCAGCATAATGATGTTGTATCTTCCTGGGGATTTCATTACTCACAACAAGTGAATTGCGCAGATGAGTACAAGGGAATGATTTCTCAGCACTCCCCCAAATCCCTTAGAAATTGAAAATTCATATAAGGGTTGACTATAATAACTAGCTTGGAAAATGCCATGTAACAGTACATACACATACACATGCTCACACAAACATATTCACAAAGAGAATTTGATGGCCCAAGACAATCTTTCTGCAGTCAAGATATGAGATCTTAAATTGACCACTTCATTTTTCAGTCCATGAAGTCATTCAACTTCATACTTAGACTAAAGATGGGAAATTATGCTCAGAGGACACCTCTGAAAGCTCTTCTGTTTGCTGTGATTAAATTTAGCCAATTATGCATTTGTGCAGAAAATACTTACTATTCCATTGCTTGGATTGCTGAGTGAGCTCTATAACTTCTGCTTGGCTCTCTGTTTCTGGATCCTTCTCTTCTTTATAATGTTATCAAAAATTTTTAGTCAATCTTATTTTTATACTACTCACACACTAGAATACTGTTAGCTAGTACCTCCACAACCCAACCCTCTACTACACACACACACACGCACACACACACACACACACATAGGTGGGCCTTTAATTGTAATTGCATGAAGATGCTAGAATAGCCACATACCTATCTCTAGGGTCCAGTCCTTAGAAATCTATTCTACAAAATGCCCTTAGAAGCATGAACCCTGCTATGAGATAATTTGAGTTTTATTCATGCTCACCTAATGTGAGAGATGGTAATTGTTGACCTAATAATAATTCCTTAATCTCTTCTTCCTTGTTCAGGGTGGCAGTATACCCAGCTAAAAATATCTATTGCAGCTATAGATGACCATAGGACATAATCTTAGCCAATAAAAATGACCAAGGATTTGGGAGAAAGTTTAGATTTCCCAGTATAAGCACCATTCTTTCCTGTTTTACCTTCTTTCTGCCTGAGAAGGAAGTGAGATGAAGGTGTATCAGCTGTACGGCATCCATAAGGTGGCAAGCATAAGCACAAAAGATACTGAAACACCAGAGTAGACAATGTCTGGCTTCGTGACATTATTGCTGAGCAGTTGGAATAGACTTGGACTCTGTAAGGTACCTCTGTACCTTTATTATTTGATTAAAGTAAACCTTATATATTCGTGACTGTAGTCAGGTTTATTTGCAGCTGACCCCCTCCCCAGTTGACGTACCTTACGTGGTACTGACAATTCCAGGTAATCGAATGTGCTCTTTGTGGGTTACTTTGGAGGATGGGTAAGTGCTTGACAGAGCAAAATGGTCAGAAGCTCAGCTCTTCTTTCAGAGTACTCCTTTCTGATCAGGTGGACTCGTAATACCAGTGGAGAACACTCTGCTGGGAGAGGAGAACTCCCCACTTGCCCTTCCATTCTTTCAGTTATTCTGTCTTATTTTGTCAGCCTTCTTTCCCTCAGTGTTTCTATTTCACTTCAAAAGAGGAAACAGAGAAGTCAGAGAAACCCTGACTTGAAGGTAGGGTATCTTAGTCTGGACTTCCCCAAAGCAGACCTTGGGACAAGGCTACGCTACAAACAGTTTACTTGGGAGGTGATTCCAGAAAGCACCTGTTGGGAAGTGAGGAGGTGAGACAGGGAACGGAAGGAAGCAACTAAAGGGTGTGTTATTGTGCAGGTAACTATCAGGAGGCAACCGAGGCTCAGAGAAATAGTGTGACCTTGCCTCAGAGTTATCGCAGCATGCCTAACTACCAACCTCAGCAAAGCAGCCAGAGCATTTATCCACCAATTTCTGTCAATCATTTGTTGAGGGCTGTTGGGGAGGAGGGTTTGCCATCTCTAACCTACGGGCTGAGTAGCTCCAGGTGAAGAGTTGCAAGGGTGTGTAACTGAAGGTTTTGGGGTTGGTGTGCTCATGGATGGTAAGTGCTGCAAGGTGCTGACAGGGCACCATCAATATAGCCTACACTGAATCCCTTGCACCATTGAGATCCACTTTGGCCCCACTTCAGGTTTATTTTGTTAAGTTAATTCTTCAAGGTGGTGCCCAGTTTTAATTTAAAGAAAAAAGAAAAAGACTTACAGAGTAGGTTTAGTGGAGCAAGTTTCGGTCCTCATTGCTGCAGTTCACCAAACATTAATGTTTATCATCATCCTCCTCTACCACCCATTCTAGATCCCTCCTACGTATCATTCTCTAGCATGTTACTTACCTAATGGGTTAACTCAGAACTGTATTCCTACATGGTCTAAAATCCTGCATATTCACCTATAAAGTTATGCTTGCTGAAATTGCCCAATCAAAATTATAACTGGGTATGAAGCACCAGGTGATACCCCAGAGTATTCCCTGAGTTCCAGACATTCTTCTTTTTACCTTCATTATGTAGTGTAATTTCCTTCTTCATGACAATCAGGGACAATTATCCCTGTCAGCACAGTTATTTTGTTTTTTTCCTGTTTCTATGTTCTCATGAGGAACTTAAAATAACCAGGTGACAGCTATAGCTTTAGGTCAATTAAACTTTTATTATTTTTTCTCCAACTCTATCCTCAGAAACCAGGACCTCTAGCTCCTCAGAGCTTAAAGTTTTGGGGATAGAAAATACACATTCTACAAGTGGGTCACAGAAGACTGTTAGTAAAACAGGCCACTCTAACTTATATCCCTAGATGCATGTTTTCTAACGGTTGGAAACAGAATACAATACAATGGCTATTGGTTCAAACTATATACCATGCTTTGAATAATAGTGCTTCAAGCCTGCAAGATGTTATCCCCAAGCTGCAATGACAGCTTAGCTGTGCCTATAAATGCCATCTGCTGTTCTATCAGACCATCAGCTTCTCGGTGATGGAAATCTCATTGTCACATGCAAATCATTGGTCCAAAGAGATCCAATCATGGTAAAACAGAACCACCTAGGATGGTGATATTGAGCCACTGTGGGCAGAAAAGGCAACACCAACCCTAAATAAACGTTAATTTTAGTATTAACAAATTACTGTTCTTTCCAGGATAGAAGAAGTATAATATATCAATTTAGAAATTGACTGGTTTATCTCCTTTGAGGGATGGTATCATATAAAGATAAAGTGCTTAGTATCTGACTCTAAAGTTAGCAGGTAAGACATTTAGCAGAAGCAGTGGCTAGATCAACCTTGATAAGGGAAACTCTTATTTGAGGACCCTTCTCTGACTTATTCTCTGCTAACATAGCTATTATACATAGTGAACACCATTGAATGAGTTATTGTACCCATCTCTTGTTCAGTGCCTTCTTTGTTAGGCACTAGTGGGCACTAACATGGGAACACCAAAACTTGCAAGACTTCTGGCTCAGCATAGCAAAAAATTGATAGCATCCATTTCCATAGATCCACTCAGATGTTGCTTCCCAACACCTCTCTATCTCTGATCTGCCAATCTTGCTTCTTCTAGGTTTTAACAAAGCACCCAAGTCATTTGCCTCTTCTCAGGAGTCCATGCATACCCTTACCTAAGACTACTTCTCCTTCCATACCTTTTGTAGGTAAAGTAGCTTAATAGGTGTACTGCTTGACATTCTGCTCACTGGAAGGTTTTTTCAACACCTTTTTTTTTCTTTTTTTAGGAAACCTTCCCCTTGAGTGGAGCTGCAGTATACACAGCATTCCAATTTAAACTTATGTCAATATATCAAACTGTGATTACTAATTTTATGTGTCAACTTGGAGGCATGAGGTTAACATTTAAATCTGTGAACTCTGGGTAAAGCAGATCGCCCTCCACAATGTGGGTGGGCCTCATCCAATCAGTTGAAGGCCTAAATAGAACAA
This sequence comes from Indri indri, assembly GCA_004363605.1. NCBI lineage: Eukaryota > Metazoa > Chordata > Mammalia > Primates > Indriidae > Indri > Indri indri. Next base: position 141,335 of record RJWJ010000552.1, read on the forward strand.
AAACACTGAACTCCCCAAGCAAGGACTTCTCCAACAGACTTCCTTCAAAATTTGCCTGCATCATTGATTTCCCTGGGTATACAGGCTGTTGGCCTTTGGACTTGAACTGCATAGGCTCTCCTTGGCGTCAGGCCTACCAGTCTGCATTACAGACATGGACTTATTAGCCTCTATAATCACTTGAACCAATATCTTATAATAAATCTCTTTCTGCATATATACACATATATACACGTTATATTGATTTTGTTTCTCTGGAGAACTGTGATTAATATACAAGCAAAATAATTTGTGAATCAGATCCAGGTGTTTTCCTTTTCCAAATGTTAGGCATATTAATCCCAGTAATGCATTTACAGATTTTAAAAAAGAACCGCGGTGTTATCTGCGGACTCACTAGAAACTCTCTGAGATAGACTTGTATCAGGACTCTATTTATCACCTTTGCATGTTCCCATATTTTCAAAGGGGCCATGTTACCATTTTTGAGCCATCTGATTTTAGTGTCTTCTGAGATTGTGTATCTAATAGCCATTTGAAGATCTCAGTGTCCCTCTTTCCAGAGTTACTCTGGCAATTAGCCATAGGACCTTTGGGGAAAGACTGGGAAAATTGCTATTATATATCAGTGCTGTCTTTACTTCTTCAAGGGGACTTAGAGTGCCCTTTCATTAAAGGGAAGAATTGTCTCATGCCTTGGTCTAAGAACAGGCTCATGTCTGGAAGCTAGGTGAAGAATTATGATTTTTCTATTTTGATAGCTCTCATCAATCTTCTTGGTCACTTACTTTTTGAAAATTTTTTATTTTTAATTATAATGGGTACATAATAGTTGTATAGATTTATAGGGTACATGTGACGTTTTGATACAGGCATACAGTGTGAATTAATCAAATCATGGTAATTGGGGTATTCATCACCTCGGATATTTAACATTTCTTTGTGTTTCGGTCACTTACTTTCGATGTTTTGTGGTTGTGTTAAACAAACACCACCTCACTGGCTACCCTTCTATCTCACTCCTGGGCACATCATGCTCTGTATGACTTTGTCACAGATTGCTGCAAGTCAAGGTCCCCTGGCTCATACTGGCCTTGATGCCTACCATGTCATTACATCTGCCTTTCCTCTGGTGGCTTAGTGCTGCTCTCTGGCTCCTCTATCCTGGGTCCTCATTATTCCCATTGATACAAGCAAGCCCACACTTATAAGTAGCAGGAAACGGCCACTACTGAACTTCTCAGTGAAACCAGAGTCTCTCTCCCTAATACATTCCTTACCACCTTCATGATGGGAGTGTCTTCCAGGCCTTCTGTAGGAATAAGTTAGCTGGTGAGTTCTCTGGTCTTATAAATCTTACTTAATAAATTTATTTTAACATACTGTTCCATACTTTCAAATCTTTGCTCAAAGCTAGGCCATAGTATTCTGCCATTTCTATCTCATTTTCTTCCATTTTTTCTAGTCCCAAGAAATCATCCAAGCTCAGGAATCAGGAGAACCAAGGGGTCATCTACAGAGCAATCAATACCATGTGCTCAAGAAGAAAGAGAGAAATCCTTTCCTATTTTTCATTGCCTAATTTTGGGCTCTGAATGCTATACTACACAATACAGTAGCCATTAGCCACATGTAACTATTTAAATTTAAATGAATTAAAATGAAATCAAATTTAAAAGTCAATGTCTCAGTTACACTAGCCATATTTCAAGTGCTCAATAGCTGCATGTGACTAACGACTACTTTATTGCACAGCCCAGACAGAAAATTTTTTTTGTTTCAGCATATTATGGGGGTACAAATGTTTAGGTTACGTATGTTGCCCTTGTCCCCCCTCTCCCCCTACCGACTCAGAGCTTCAAATGTGTCCATCCCCCAGATAGTGCACATTGCACTCATTATGTATGTATATACCCGTCCCCTCCTCCCCCCTCCCACCTGTCCGACGACCGACAAATGTTATTCCTGTATGTGTACTTAGGTGTTGATCACTAAAACCAATTTGCTGGTGAGTACATGTGGTGCTTATTTTTCCATTCTTGGGATACTTCACTTAGTAAAATGCATTCCAGCTCTATCCAGGAGAATACAAGAGGCGCTATATCACATTGTTTCTTAAAGCTGAATAGTACTCCATGGTATACATATACCACATTTTATTAGTCCACTCATGTATTGATGGACACTTGGGTTGTTTCCACATCTTCGCAATTGTGAATTGTGCTGCTATAAACATTTGGGTGCAGGTGTCTTTCTCACAGAGTATCATTTGTTCTTTTGGGTAGATGCCCAGTAATGGGATTGCTGGATCAAATGGTAGATCTACTTGTATCCCTTTAAGGTATCTCCATATTGCTTTCCACAGAGGTTGCACTAGTTTGCAGTCCCACCAGCAGTGTATGAGTGTTCCTATCTCTCCACATCCAAGCCCACATTTATTGTTTTGGGACTTTTTGATAAAGGCCATTCTCACTGGAGACAAGCGATATCTCATTGTGGTATGGATTTGCATTTCCCTGATGATTAGAGATGCTGAGCATTTTTCCATATGTTTGTTGGCCATTAGTCTGTCCTCTTTTGAAAAGTTTCTGTTCATGTCCTTTACCCACTTTTTGATAAGGTCATTTGATTTTTTCTTGTTGATTTTCCCGAGTTTTAAGTAGATTCTAGTTATCAGTCCTTTATCTGATGTGTAGCATGCAAAAATTTTCTCCCATTCTGTAGGTTGTCTGTTTTCTCTTGTGACAGTTTCTTTGGCTGTGCAGAAGCTTTTTAATTTGATCAGGTCCCATTTATTTATTTTGGTTGTTGCTGTGATTGCCTTTGGGGTCTTCTTAATAAATTCTTTGCCTAGGCCAATGTCTATAAGAGTATTTCCAACATTTTCCTCTAGAATTCTAATAGTTTCACACCTTAGGTTTAAGTCTGTTACCCAGCGTGAGTTGATTTTTGTAAAAGGTGAAAGGTGTGGATCCGGATTCAGTCTTCTACATATGGCTATCCAGTTTTCCCAGCACCTTATTCATGTATTGAATAAGGATTCTTTTCCCCAGTGTATGTTTTTGTCTGCTTTGGCAGACAGAAAATTTTATGACAGAAATTTCTATTGGAGAGTGCTGCTCTAAAGTACATACTTATAATATTTCTTCTACCTAATAATATTATTAGCTATAATGTGTTTATCTACTATGCTATTACCAGCTGTTTAAAATTTTTCCTTTTAACAATCTTCTGTGACAGGTTCTATTTCTGCCATCACCGCCAGTATCATAGATGACAATCTCTGGTATGTAAAGATATAAATATCTTTATAAGTTTTCCCGAAGTTATATAACCAAAAAGTGATGAGTCTGGGAAATAAACTCAGGTCACCTGTCTCCAAAGCCATCCCTATTTCCATCTCTAGAGGTCTTATTTTCTATTGACACATACTTCTCATTTACTAATATTTGATGCTAATATTTAAATTGATGAGAAGCCATGGATTTTGGCACCGTGTGCTGTGAGAGGATTAAAAGTTACCTTACCTTGGGAAGAGAGGCAATGATGTTTTTGGTGAGAATTTAAAAACGTAAAACTTAGGAGTAATAGCTAATAAAAAGTATAAAAATGAAAATAATCTCATAGAAATGTGAGACAACTTTAAGTACATGGACACTTAATGGGAAAAACAGAAGTAGCAGAGAAAAAGAAAGAAACGTAAAAAATATATAAAAAAATAAGGATCAAACACTTCCCACATTTGCTGAAAAACATTGATCTACACATCCAAGAAGCTCAACAGACCCCAAGTAGAATAAATTCAAAGAAATCCACACTCACACACTTTATAGTAAAAATGTTGAAAGACAAAGAGAAAAATCTTCAAAGCAGCAAAAGAAAAATTACTCACTATATATAAGGGAGCCCCAGTAAGATTAATAGATGACACTGCATCAGAAACAGTGAAGGATAAAATGCAGTGGGATATTCAAAGTGCCGAAAGGAAAAACAAAACAACACACAAAAAACCTGCCACCCATAAACGTTCAGGTGCAGATGTCTTTATTATAGAATATCTTTTGCTCTTTGGGGTAGATGCCTAATAGTGCTATTGCAAGATCAAATGGTATTTCTATTTTTAGCTCTTTGAGGTATCTCCAAATTCTTTTCCACAGAGGTTGCACTAATTTGCAGTCCCACCAGCAGTGTAAGAGTTATACACTATTAGGCATCTACCCAAAAGAGCAAAAGATATTCTATAATAAAGACATCTGCACCCGACTGTTTATGGCAGCACAATTCACTATTGCAAGGATGTGGAAACAACCCAAGTGCCCATCAATTCATGAGTGGATTATTAAAATATGATATATGTATATGATGGAATATTACTCAATTATAGGAAACAACAGTGATCTAGCGCCTCTTATATTTTCCTAGACTGAACTGGAGTCCATTATCCAAAGTGAGGTACCACAAGATCAGAAGAATGGGCTCCGCTTGCACTCACCATCAAATTGATACTAACTGATTAACACTACGGTGCTCACATGGCAGTAATATTCTCCAGGGATTAGGGAGATGGGGATAAACTCCCAAATAAAGGACACGGGGAGCATCGTAGAGGGGAAGTGCACACCTCTAACCCTCTCTTGGGTGAGGCAAAGACATAAAATGTAGCCAAAATGTTCATACCCTCATAATACCCTGAAATTAAAAAAAAAAAAAAACCTGCCACCCATAATCTTATATCCAACAAAACTATCTTTCTAGTAATGAAGGCAAAATAAAGACATTCCTAGAAAGCAAAAGCTGAGAGATTCATTGCTAGCAGACCCACTTTACAAAAACAATACTAAACAAAGTTGTTCAGGCCAAAAGAAAGTAAATCAAGATGGAAATTCAAATTCACATGAAAAACCCAAGAGCAGCAGTAAAGGTAATTACATAATTATGACAGACAATTTAAATGCACATTTCTTTTCCTTTCTTCTCTTAATTGGTTTAAAAAGCAGTTATATAAAATGATATGCATAGAATCATATTGTGGTGCCTATAACATATAGAAATGTAATATATTTGATAATAAGAGAAAAAAGATGGGTGGAAGCAGAGTTTTACTGGAGTGAGGGAATGACACCAGATGTTAAATCCACAGGAGAAAATAAAAAGAAACAGAATGGGAAATAAAAAGGTAAATATAACAAACTCTAAAATATGTACTTGCTGTCTTTTCTCAGTGTTTTTAATAGGCACAAAATTAGGGAAATTTTTAATATATAAAGTAATAATTATAAAGATGTATTGTTGGGTTTGTGATATACAGACTTAATATATACAACAAAAATACCGCAAAAAGGTGGGAAGGGAATATAACCATATAGGAGTAAGGTATTTATATTTCACTGGAATTAACTTAGCATAAATCTGAAAGTTAATTCTTATAGTTAAGGTGTATATGGTAAGCTTGAAATCAACCACTAAGAATATAGCTAAAAATCACAGTGAAAAATGTCATTATAGGCATTAAAATGTACACTAGAAAACATTCACTTAATCCAAATGAAAACTGGAATGTCTATGCTAATAGCAGACAGAGCAGACTTTAAAACAAACAAACAAAAAAATGCTAGAGATAAAGAGGGGAATTTTGTAATGATAAAAAGGTAATCTTTCAGGAATTTAAACAATTATAAATCTGTATACATTTAACAACGGAGTACCCAAATGTGTGAAGCAAAGGCTTACAGAAAGAAATGGAGAAATACACAATTCAACAGTAATAGTTGAAGACTTCAATATCCTACTTTCAGCAATTGGGCAAAGGATCAACAAGGTAACAGAAGATTTGAAAAACACTGCATACAAACTAGATCTAATAGTTATCTAGAAAACATTCTACCCAGCAATAGCAGAATGTGTATTCTACTCAAGTACAAAAGGAAAATTTACCATAATAGGCATAGGCTAGACCATAAAACAAACCTTAATAAATGTAAATGGATTTAAGTCATATAAAGTATGTTCTCTTATTACAAGGGAATTAAATTGGAAATTAATAATAGAAATAAATTTGGGAATTTCACAAATATGTGAAAATCGAACAACACATTGCTAAATAACCAATGAGTCAAGGAATAAATCACAAGGTGAAATATAAAATATTTTAAGATTATATTTATTGCAACGTTATTCATAATAGCAAAGATATGGAATCAATCTAAGTGTCCATCAATGGATGAGTGGATAAGAAAAATGTGGGCTACGCACGCGCACACACACACACACACACACACACACACCATGGAATAATACTGAGTCATAAAAAAGAAAGAAATCATGTCTTTTGCAGCAACATGGATGGAACTTAACATTTTCTTAAGCGAAATACCTCAGAAAGTCAAATCCTGCACATTCTCACTCATAAGCGGGAGCCAAATAAGGTGGATACATGGACGTAGAGAGTGGAATAATAGACAGTGGAGACTTGAAAGTGTAGAAGAGTGGGAGGGGGTTGTGGGATGAAAAATTACCCAATGGGTACCACATACACTAACTGGATGACAGTTACACAAAACGGCCAGACTTCATCACTATGCAAGATATCCATGTAACAGAACTGCACGTGTACCCTTTAAATATATAAAAATAATAATAAAAAAGGAAAATACTTTAAGATGAATAAAATGAAGACACACATACTAAAACTTCTGCAATGCAGCTAAAGCACTGCTTACAGGAAAATTTATGGCTGTAAACACCTACATTAAAAGAGAAGAAATACCACAAATCAATGACCTAAGTTTCCTCAAGATAGTAGCAAAAGAACAAATTGAATCTACAGAAAGCAGAAGGAAGATAATAATGTGCATTAGGGTGGAAATTAATGAAATAGATGATAGAGTAATAGAGTAAATGAAGAAAATCAAAAGTTGGTTATTTGAAAAGTTCACCAAAATTGACAAGCTAGATAGAATGATCAAAGAAATGAAAAAAGACTCAAATGACTAAAATCAGAAAATCAGTTATGAAAAAGGGGGCCTTACTATCAAACTTACAGGAATAAAAGCATTTTAAAGGAAAATTATGAAAAACCATATGTGGACAAATTAGATAACTTAAATAAAATGGACAAATTCCTAGAGAGACACAAACTGCTTACTAACTTGAGAATAACTAGAAAATCTGAAGAGATCCATAACAAGTAAAGAGATTGAATTAGTAATAAATTTAACTTCCTATGAGAAAATCCCAGAACCAGATGGCTTCACTGGTAATTATGCTAAATACTTAAGGAAGAATTAACACCTTCACAAACTTTTCCAACAAATCCAAGAGGAGAGAATACTTCCCAACTCATCCTATGAGACCAGTATGTCCCCAATACTAAAACCAAAGACATCACAGAAAAAGAAAACTAAAGACCAATATCTCTTATAAAATAAATACTAAAATTCTCAATAAAATACCAATGAGTCAAATCCAAGAATACATAAAACATTAAATGCCATGACAAAGTAGAATTTACCTCAGGATTACAAGGTTGGCTTAATACTAAAAATCATCTAATGTAATACACCACATCAGCAGAATAAAGGACAAAAGCACATGATCATCTCAGTAGATACAGAAAAAAATTTTGATAAAATTCTTCACTCCTTTATGATAAAAGCACTCAACAAAGTAGTATTAGAAGGAAATTTTCTCAACCTAATAAAGGGCATCTATGAAACACCTACAGCTAACATCATACTTAATATTGATAAACTGAGTGCTTTTGCCATGAAGTCTGGAATCAGACAAAGTTGTCTGTTCTAATCCCTTCTGTTCGACCTTATACTAGTTCTAGCTAAGGCATGTAGGCAAGAATATTAAATAAAGGGCATCTAGATTGGAAAGGAAGAAGTAATACCATCTCTATTTGCAGAGGACATGATCTTATATGTAGAAAATCCTAAGGAATTCACTTAAAAAATTTAGAACTAAAAAATGAGTTCTGCAAGATTGTAGGATACAAGATCAACATACCAAAATAAATTCTATGTCTATAAAGTAGCAATGAGAAAGGAAAAAATAAAATTAAGAAAACACTTCAATTTATAGTAGCATTTAAAAGAATAAAATGCTAAGGAAAAAATTTAATAAAAGAAGTATAAGACTTATACTTTGAAAAACTATAAAGTACTATTGAAAGAAATTAAAGACCTAAATAAGTGGAAAAACATAACATGGTAAGGAGAATAAGACTTAATCATTATGATGGCAATACTCCCCAAATTGATCTATAGATTCAACAAAATCTCTATCAAAATCCTAGCTAACTTCTTTGCAGAAACTGAGAGTCTGTTCCCATAATTAATATGCAAATTCAAGGAACCTAAAATAGCCAAAACAATCTTGAAAAAGAACAAAGTTTGAGGATTTACACTTCCTGATTTTAAAAGTTGCTATAAAGTCAAGACTGTGGTACTGCTATCACGTGTGTGTGTGAAATATAATTGAGAGTCTAGAATTAAACCATCACATTTACAATAAGTTGATCTTTAACAAGGGTGGCAAGACAATTCAATGGGGCAACAATAGTCTTTTCAACAAATGATGCTGGGAAAACTGAATGTCCATATGCAATTAAAGTTGGACCCTACCTCACACCATAAATTGATCAGAGACCGAAATGTAAGAGCTACAACTATAAAACTCTTGGAAGAAAATGCAGTTATACATATTCATGAAATTGCATTAAGCAATGTTTTCTTAGATATAATACCAAAAACACAAGCAAAAAAAAGATTAAAAAAATAGTAAAATACACATTATCGAAATTAACCTTTGTGCTTCAAAATGATACCATCAAAACAGTAAAAAGACAGCCTAAAAAACAGGAGAAAATGTTTGCAAATAATGTCTAATAATAACAATGAGATACCACTTAACACCTACCACAACAGCTATAATAAAAAAAAATATTGGCAAAGGTGGGGAAAAATTAGAACTGTCACACAGTGTAACGTAAGGAATGAAAAATGGTGTAGCCACTTTTGAAATCCCTCTGGCAGTTCTTCAAATGGTTAAACATAGAGTCACTGTATGATGTAGCAACTCCACTTCTAGGCATATATCCAAAAGAAATTTTAAAAAATAGGTCCTCACAAAAACTTGTGTACATGTTTACAGTAGCACTGTTAACAGTAGTCGAAAGGTAGAAAACAGCCAAAAAGGCCTTCATACAATGAATGAATCAACAAATTGTGGTACATCCATACAATGAAATATTGTTTTGTAATAAAGAGAAATGAAATGCTGATACATGCTACAACATGGGTGAATCTGGAAAACATTATGTTAAGTGAAGAAACCAGTCAAAAAGGATCACATATTGTATGTCTCTGTTTATAGTCAATGTCCAGTATAGAAAAATCCACAGAGACAGAAAGTGGATTATTGATTGCCTAGGGCTGGAGGAATGGAATGGGGGAGTATTAAAGATGACAGATGACAGCTAAGGGCTGTGGGATTTTGGGGCAGTGGTGATGAAAACATTCTAAAGTTGTTTGTGGTGATGAATGAGCAACACTGAATATGCTAAAATCATTGGACTGTACACTTTAAATGAGTGAATTATTACTATAATACCAATAAAACAGTTTAAGATAAAATAATAGCTAAATGCCAGGTTCTCTGTAAAATGAGAAAAGTAGGAACAAATATAGGAATATATAAATCATATAGACTTTCCCTGTCTAATACAGTAGCCGTTAAACAAATATGTATATCTAAATGTAAATTTTCCTTAATTAAAATCAAGTATAATTAAAAATTCAGTTCTTTACTCACAGCTATCACATTTGAGTCTTCAGTGTCCAAATGTGGCTGGTAGCTCCATTTTGGACAGCGCATACGTAGCACATATCTATCAACTAAGAAGGTTCTATTGGGCAACACTGATATCTACAATCTACATTTATTTTTACGTTTGCCAAATACATTACCTACTTAGAAACAATTCCTTACTTTGAGATTTTTGTCCTTTCTGGTTTTAAATGATTTTTCTTAATAATAGATATTAGCTTTTAATGATTTTGCCTTGAATAAAAAGGTAGATAACCTATATTAGCTCCCTGTTCCCATTTCTAATCTCCTCACAAAAAGTATCTGGGATCATTAAAGTATAATATTTTCAATACCACCTCAGTTTGAATGTTTATGCAGAGAAAAAGTACCTTTTATAAGACCAAAGGCAGAGAAAGATGAGAGTGTTGGCATATTAAGATGAAACTTACTGGTATGTAAATATTGGGTATTAATTTAGAAACAAAGGTGGTTATGACAGTGACAGGCTAATATTTCAACCTCTTCTGAGGGGGAAACATGCAGTTGATTGAATCAAAGATGTTCAAAAGGAGGGTTATTTTAATTGTTGTGTCACTGAAGAATAAGAAAAAGGTAAAAGAAAATACTCTATTGATATGTGTTGTCATCTGGGTTTGCATTTCTGTAGTCATCTGTGTGTGCATTTGATTGTATTTTATGTCACCCTGGTGAACAATACCACAATATGTCAAGACCATTTAGAATTCAACTACAAAGGAGCTAAGAAAAGGGCTCTGGTTTTCGTGTCGATCAGCATCTTCTGCTTAGATTGGAAAGCCTTAAAATTAACTCAAGCAATATTAAAAAAAAAATCAGACACAATGCATAACAGGCAGTCTTGCAAAAGACTTCCTTTATGGCTCATCAGAGTAAATTTCCTGTCAAAATACTCCTTGCGCTAAGTAAAGGTTATCTATTCATATGAACACCTGACTTATAAAATCAATCAGGGCACAATAAGAAAAAAGATGACTGCTTTTTGCATGCATTCAAGTTGTTGCTCCCATTAACTTAACTTCCTAAAAATATATTTCATTTTTTCAGTCTGCTCTGCATAACTCATTAACATCATAATCGCCAGCAATAATTGCCTGAAGTGAGTAAAGAAAATCGCAAAAGATGAAGAGTTGAATTACCACTTAATGAAAGAAGAAAAAAGAAGACAATTTAAATCAACAGTCTACGATGCTGCTTCCACTCCCTTCCTTGAGAAAATGTATAGTAATTGTGTTTCTTGGAGGCTGTCGTGCTTATAAATGAGGATTCTCAGACAGTGAATTCTCAGAATGATTCTAAGGGTTTAATTGATGATATGAATCACATGAACTTAAGAATATTTGCTCAGCAATCTAAAGATGCATTTTTATAGCAAGTTGCAAAATAAAACTATTTAAAATATTTTCAAAATCATCTGTATGGTAATTAGAAGGCTTGTTCAAAATGAAATGTTTCTTCTTGGTCCTCAAAGGTGTGGAGTCTTTCAAAGAAATATTTAATCTATGTGAGGATTTGATGCTTATCCATTTAAGCCAGCGTTTCTCAACTGGAGTTGATTTTGACTCCCAGAGAACATTTGACAATGCGTGAAGAAATTTTTGGTAGTCACAAGTTAGGTGACGCTACTGGCACCCAGTTCAGCTCCCTGCAACAAAGAATCGTCTGGCCCAAAATATCAATAGGACCAAGGTTGAGAAGCCCTGATTTAGACCAACAAAAGGACCTAAATTCTGACTTAGGTGGGGCAAAGGCAATACATGTAACCTAAACATTTTTACCCCTGTAATATGCTGAAATAAAAAAAAAAAAATTAAAAAAAGGACCTAAGAGATTACTACAAAAGGCAGCAAATGAAATAAAGAGATAATGTTTCTTAATAATAAAAAATAAAAAATCTGATCAAAGCCAAAAAAAATTAATGCAATGTTTTGTTTTGCAGTTTGGTGAGTAATCTGGAGATAAGGAGATGAATGAGGGAGGATGACGATACATTACTCCAGCTACCCTTTACTGGCCAAACCACAAGTTGTGGTTATTTAATCTGATGAATGTCAAATAATCAGCCGACTCTACTTGTGGTAAAGTATAATTATGATTTATTATTTTTATAGCTATTTCTCAAATCTGTAAACACGTGAATTATTATGAAAAACAGATTAAGTGGGTTGACAGTTTCAGCCAAGTACCCATGTAAAAGGATATTAAAGTGGCATTTTGGCAGATGCTTTAATACAACGGTTCCCAAACATCACCGTGCATCAGGATTACCTGGAGTGTTTGTTAAAAACACAGACTTGTGGTAGGCTGCACGCCTAAAATTTCTGATCCGGTAGGTCTGGAGTGGGTTCTTGGACTTTGCACCTTTCACAAGTCCCCCAGTGATGCCAATAATGCTGATTTGTAGCCACTCTTTGAGAACCATTGCCTTAATTCAATAGATACTGCATCATAAAATGAAGTAGAAGACAACTATGATGCAAGTTTTTAGAGGAGGTGGCTAAAAAACTTTTCACCCACAAGAAGGATATGAACAAGTAGAAATTTAGAGATGAGGGCAGTGAAGTTTATTTTAGGGGGAACTATAAAATGTGTGCTGTTGAGTCCCATCCCCCGATAGGTGGTAGGGGTGGGTGGGGCTGGAGAGTACAGGTAGCTCCCATCAAGGTTAGGGATGGAAGCTTCAATCTGACCACTTGGAGACAGATGGTTCTTGCAGTTTGCAATACAGAGTGGAATCACATCTCTCTCTCTCTTTTTTTTTTTTTTTTTTTTTTTTGAGACAGAGTCTCACTGTGTTGCCCGGGCTAGAGTGCCGTGGCATCAGCCTAGCTCACAGCAACCTCAAACTCTTGGGCTCAAGCGATCCCCCTGCCTCAGCCTCCCAGGTAGCTGGGACTACAGGCATGCGCCACCATGCCCGGCTAATTTTTTCTATATATTTTTAGTTGTCCAGATAATTTCTTTCTATTTTTTAGTAGAGACGGGGTCTCGCTCTTGCTCAGGCTGGTTTCGAACTCCTGAGCTCAAACAATCCACCTGCCTCGGCCTCCCAGAGTGCTAGGATTACAGGCGTGAGCCACCGCGCCCAGCCCACATCTCTCTCTTACTTGAGAAATCTAAAGACCAAGAGAAAATGGTTAGCCAGGCTGTCAATAACAGGGCACATGTTAAGTGGCTACTGTGGAGGACTTAATCTGCACCTTTGGACTTCATCAGGGAGAAAGATGGGTGAGCGTTTCTCACCTGTAGATCATGTACAGCCTGTGTGCAAGGGACTTCGCATAGGAGGAAGATGGAGCAATGATAATATCACATAGGGTAATTTTCAACCCTGTCCCAAAGGGAAGACTACAGGGAGTGAGGAGACGTTAGTATTATAAAAGGGCTGGAGGTATTGCTGGTATTTGTAAAGGCCAGAAGGAAATAAGATACCATCCATTAGAAAGATGTATTTCTTTTTATCAAGGAGATGGCAGGTAGAATAATTCCCTAAGAATGAGAGAGGTGGGATATCTCTAATAACCCAGTTAAGTGACTCCAGAAAGCTCATTTTTAAATGCCTGCCAAATTTCCAGAGCTCTGAAACTACATAACTGGAAGACTACCTGTTAAGTGAAGACTTTTTCCCCATAGTTCATCTCCTTCTCTCACTCCAACACTGGAAGTGTCAGAGTAAATGTTAAAAGAAAAAGTTTAGACAATTTTAACAGAGTTTATTTGAGCAAAAAAATGATTTGTGAATCAGGAATTATTCAGAACCAGAAGAGATTTGGAGAGTTTAGCCCAACAGTGTGAGCAGTGAGCTTTTCCAAACTAAACAGGGAAGCATAGTAGAGAAATTATTTCATTGACCACAACTAGGAGTTGGCCTCATTGGGCATGGTGTGCTGAGGGATTTGCCTTATTTGGGCATGATCTGACCAGTTGGCCACCTATGATTGGCAGCTGTTTGTGTTTGGCTGAGACATGGCTACTTGTTACCAAAATATACCCCTAAGTTAGAAAGATTCATCATAAAGATGCAATCGTGATGACACACAGTCATCAGACTAGTCAAAATTAATACAAAGGAGGAACTCCTGCAAGAAATAAGGCAAAAACATTAGGTAACTTACAAAGGAAAACCCACCAGGCTAACTACAGATTTCTCAACTGAGACCTTACAAGCCAGAAGGGATTGGGGCTCCATCTTCAGTCTTCTTGAATAGAATAATGGCCAGCCTAGAATTTTGTATTCTGCAAAACTAAGTTTCTTATAGAAGGAAGAAATAAAGACTTTTTCAGACAAGCGAACACTGAGGGAATTTGTCAAGACCAGACCTGTCTTGCAGGAAGTACTCAGATCTGCACTACACATCGGTCAGCACAATAGAAAACCACCAGTGTAAAATCACCTAAAACCTAAAGCTCAGAGCCCATATAAAATAATGGCTCAAGATGTAAAACAAAGCAACAAGCTTATACTCAACAAGATACACAGAAATGCAGCCCACTTACCAATTTTTTCAACAAACGTAAACAGTTTGAATTCTTGACTCAAGAGACACAGGCTGAATGGATAAAAAAAAAAAAAATACAAGCCACGTATCTGCTGTCTCCAGAAAATACATCTAGCCCTCAAGCACTCATTCAGACTCAAGGTGAAGGGGTGGAAAAAATATTCCATGCAAATGGAAATCAAAAGAAAGCAGGCGTAGCCATTCTCATATCAGGTAACATAGACTTCGAATCAACAACAGTAAAGAAATGCAAAGATGGTCATTATATAATGATAAAGGGACTAATTCATCAAGAAGATAGAACAATCCTAAATATTTATGCATCTAACACAGGTGCACCCAGATTCATAAAGGAAACTGTTCTAGATCCCCAAAATGATTTACAGATGCAATGCAATCTCCATCAAAATACCAACATCATTTTTTGCAGATCTAGAAAAACTAATTCTGTGCTTCATTTGGAACCAGAAAAGAGCCTGAATAGCCAAAGCAACCTTAAACAAAAGGAACAAATCTGGAGGCATCACATTATGAGATTGCAAACTATACTACAAGGCTATAGTAACCAAACAGCATGGTATTGACACAAAAATACAGACACAGACCAATGGAACAGAACAGAGAATCTACATATAAAACCATCCACATATTGCCATCTACACTGGGGGAAAGAATCCTTATTCAATAAATGATGCTGGGAAAGTTGGATAGCCACATGTGGAAGATTGAAACAGGATCCACATCTCTCACCACTCACAAAAATTAATTCAAGAGGGATAACAGCCTTAAATCTAAGACATGAAACCATAAGAATGCTAGAAGAAAATGTTGGAAAAACTCTTCTAGATATTGGCCTAGGCAAAGAATTTATGAAGAAGACCCCAAAGGCAATCACAGCAACAATAAAAATAAAAAAATCATACTTGATTAAATTATAAAATTCATGCACAGTCAAGGAAATAGTCAATGGAGCAAAGAGACAACCTACAGAATGGGAGAAAATATTTGCAAGGTCTACATCTGATAAAGGGTTAATAACCAGAATCTACAAAGAACTCAAGCAAATCAGCAAGAAAAAAATCAAATAAACCCATTATAAAGTGGACAAACGACACGAATAGAAGCTTTTCAAAAGAAAATAGACTAATGGCCAGTAAACATACGAAGAAATGCTCAATGTCACTAATCATCAGAGAAATGCAAATAAAAACCACAATGAGATATCACCTAAATCCAGTGAGAATGGCTTTTATCAAAAATCCCAAAAGAATAGATGCTGGTGTGGATGTGGAGAGAAAGGAACACTCTTACACTGCTTGTGGGACTGCAAACTAGTTCAACCTCTAGGGGAAATAGTATGGAGATTCCTCAAAGAACTAAAGTAGACCTACCATTTCATCCAGAAATCCCACTATTGGATGTTCACCCAAAAGGAAAAAAGTCATTTATGAAAAAGACACTTGTACTACAATGTTTACTATAGAGCAATTCACAATCACAAAGATGGGGAATCAAGGCAAGTGCCCATCAATTCATAAGTGGATTAATAAAATGTGGTATATGTATACCATGGAGGACCACTCTGCCATAAAAAATTAATTAATACCTTTTGCAACAATCTGGATGGAACTGTAGACCATTTTCCTAAGTACCACAAGAATGGAAAAACAAACACCACATGTGCTCACTATTAAATTAGACCTAACCAATCAGCACTCATGTGCACAGGTGGAAGTAAAACTCAATGGAAATCATGAAGGTGGTGGGGGAGGAGAGAATGGGTGAAATCATACATAACAGGTACAATGGGTATCTGGGTGATGGGCACACTTATAACTTTGACTCAAGCAGTAAGAAAGGAAATCTATGTAACCAAAACATTTGTATCCCTGTAATATTCTGAAATAAAAAAATAAAATAAAAAATGACAAATATAGCATTCAGTTAAGTTTCTTACAGAAGCTATCAATTGTGAAATCCTAACCATAGCATTATCTTGCCACACATCAGCAGAAAGATTGAACAGGGAAAAGAGGAAAAGTAACCAAGTTTTCATGATGACGGAGAAGAAAAATTGATTCCTGATTTGGACAAACTACCTGTGCATAGGATGTTGTCGGCTTCTGGGAAGAAATTTCCCTCCTTAGTTGCACCTGGAAGTCACCAATGTGTGTACAGTCTCAAGAGTCTGGACAGGCCCTCTTGAGTTAAAGATGTGAACGCAAGACTTAAGGTCTTAACATTTTGCTGCAATATGGGTAGTGAACTTGGTATGGTCCCTTCCCCTAAGATTCATAGGCAGTCTTTCTCTGATGTCTTTTCCAGAAGACCCAATCTCTGGGTTCTAAATTATGAAAGGATTCATTGTTTTCAGTCAATGATCATGAAAGGTTTCTTTTACCTGGTGAAAATATACTTTGACATAATGCAGTAAAGACTAACGATATTTAGTTGTGTCAGAGTTTGTACAAGTGGGAGATACTTGAGGTTCTATTCTTAGGAGTATAGGTCTTCTAGTAACTATTTTTTAAAGGGTTAATTTATTGTTTTCAGTAGGGATGGGTTCGATGGCCATCTAGGCCACTGGCAAAACTTTCAATCAAGGCAATCCAATTGATATAGTTAACTTTGCCAATTTCAGTTTTAAAATACCATTTGTCATTTCAACCTTTCCAGATAATTGAGGAAGATAGGGATAATGGTAATGCTATTGTGATTGTAATGCTTTATTTAACTTTGTTTTATAATTTGTATAGTAAAATGAGTACCTCTATTACTACAGATTTCTCTGAGAATATCCCATTAAAAAAACACATTTTCAAATAAACTTTTAGCTACTGTTATAACATTGGCCTTCCTGCATGGGAAAGCTTCTATTCAACTAGAGAACATACAACTATTACGAGAATATTTTGATATCCCATTGAGAATAGCAATTGAATAAATCCATCTTTAGTGTTCAAATGATCCAGCAGGTGGCAGAAATGTAACACCTGAGGTTTTTATTGTTTTACTAGGATTACAGGTTTGACAAACCAATCAATGATTATAGGCCATTTTAGAAATTTTTAGAACAGTCACTACACCAACATTTTTTCATAATCTGTATCATTTTATCTACTCCATATCAGTCAAGGAGTGCAGAGCTTTTAATAATGCAAGCTGTAAGGACTCAAGAAAGACCAGGCAGCTATCGGGGCTCTCCGTGAGTCCACATTTAATCCTGAATTTATATCCTTTTAAATATCAATTTTGCCTCTCCAATTCAGGTGCATAACTCTGTTTATTAAATAAATTATCATAGATAATTTGACTTGGATCAATATTATGGAGTTCAAATTGCATATATTAACAGTTTCAGGACTAGCTGACTTACGAAAATCTATCAAGATATTCCTTTGGAATTTAATTAATTCTTGTTCTTGATGTTGGGTTAGTAGTTTTATGAACCTATCAATTTTTTATTAGAGTTATGGGAATTCTTAGCCCAGTGGTATGATACTAAACAACCGTCTATGGACGACAAGGCTTACAATGGCCATGGCTAAAGATCTGATGAAACTTTATTATAATGCAATCCTTTGACAAGGAAATTACCCTTACTTTTGTGACATACAATATTTTAAGATACTAACTAGAACTATGACTGATAGCATTATCTCAGCACCATCAGATACATAGGAATTTCATACAATTTCTCAAACACATATTAATAGCACATCTGTACAACATGAATTAAAGAAGATTCAGTATCACTTATTATTTGACAATGCTTCCCATGGAATTTAACATATAAAATAAACCTAAATAGTTTAACATTTCTATTTTTATAAGGAAAGAAAAAAATTCTTTTTCTTTTTCTAGGAGCCCATCTGGAGAATCTCAAAGTTAGTTTGAGGTCAAAAGATCTTAATTTATAATTTGATTTTGGGAAGTTGTCGAAAATGTCAAAAGGTTTAAAATATTTGATTAGTGGCCAGGCGCGGTGGCTCACGCCTGTAATCCTAGCACTCTGGGAGGCCGAGGTAGGCGGACCGTTTGAGCTCAGGAGTTCGAGACCAGCCTGAGCAAGAGCGAGACCCCGTCTCTACTAAAAAAAAAAAAAAAAAAAATTGAAAGAAATTATCTAGACAACTAAAAATATATAGAAAAAATTAGCCAGACATGGTGGCGCATGCCTGTAGTCCCAGCTACTCGGGAGGCTGAGGCAGAAGGATCGCTTGAGCCCAGGAGTTTGAGGTTGCTGTGAGCTAAGCTAACGCCACGGCACTCACTCTAGCCAGAGCAACAGAGTGAGACTCTGTCTCAAAAAAAAATAAAAATAAAAATAAAAAAATAAAATACTTGATTAAAATAGGATCACAGTATCATTGTGAAATGATACTTATTAATTTAACTATAGTAATAATTAAACAACTTCAAAGGCAAATACAGAAAATCAGATAGTTGTAGAAAAGCCTTAGCTCTTTTGACAGAGAGGACTTAGTTGTTAGGTAATCAAAGACCTAATAAAGACAACATGAAGCACATGAAATTATGTTGATAAAACACAGAATCATTGTTTCCTAGGCTAATTACTTAAAAGATAAAGAAAAACCTCACAATTTATTAGTAAGAACAGACTAAACTCCTCAAACCTTACTATTTTAACAGATAAAACTAAAACCTAGTTTTGTGTCAGTGTTCTTTCAATATTAATGCTCAATTTTAAAATCTTATAAATAATTCCCTTCAAATATTAGCCAACTTTAACACACACAAAATGTTTTTAACCACGATTCCTCTTCCACAAACCCGTACCTTTCTTAAATCCATTCAGTTTTTGTCTTATATTTTGCCTCTTTCTCATTATGGAACAACTAGTCATTCTACTTTAGGACAAAAATAACTTTGTCTCTTAACTAATCAAAACACATCCTCATATCTTATAGTTTTCCTTAACAAAACACATCTTCTTTGTACACTGTCATATATAAGTTTCCCTTATTATTTATAATAATTTTAATTATATACAGTTGACTCTTGAACAACACGGGTCTGAACTGCGGAAGTCCACTTGCACATGGATTTTCTTCTGCCTCTGCTACCCCTGAGACAACAAGACCACCCCTCCTGTTCCTCCTTCTCCTCAGCCTACTCATTGCAAAGATGACAAGGATGAAGACCTTTATAATGATCTACTTCCACTTAATGAATAGTAAATAAACTTTTTCTTGCTTATGATTTTCTTAATAACGTTTTCTTTTCTCTAGCTTACTTTATTCTAAGAATACAGTGTGTTAATACATATAAGAAATAAAATATATTGTTAATTGACTGTTTATGTTATCAGCAAAGCTTCCAGTTAACAGTAGGCTATTAATAGCTAAATTTTGGGCTTAGTCAAAAGTTTATATGCAACTTTTTGACTATGTGGGGGTAGGCACCCCTAACTCCTGCACTGTTCAAGGGTCAACTGTGTTTTCATTTGAATTCTTAACCCATAGTAACCTTAATTTCCAGTGAAAACTAAGAAGTAAGCAATTGTGAGCTGTGTGTCACATCAGCATTCTATAGATTGGTAAACCTATGAATCATAATTTCTAGAAGCATATGCTTTCTCATAGTTCAATTTTTCAATGTGGCACAGAACATGTTTACCTACAAACTTAACTATCTCTAGCCTGTAATAAGAAATTTTAGAGGAGACATAATTTTATCTCTGCTTCTTAGGGTTTTTGTTTTTTTAACTAGAAACAGTAAATATGTCAGAGCAGTATATTTGGGGTGGCATGTTATAAACTTCTTCAAAGCCAAAGGTAAATAAACTTATGTCCAGCAAACAATTATTCTTTCAGTACTTTCTCTTATTTGGAAATGATGTCAATATTCAGAGGATATCTGTCATTTGATTTAACTTATTATAACTTAAGGAGTGTAAGTTACCAAAAAGATTTGTGTAATCATTTTAAAGTAGACATAATATAAAATCATCTGAAGTAGACATATTAGAAAAGCATAATTATTGCTGAAAAGTTTATTTATAAACTTTTATTTTCCATCTATTTAATTCACTTGTTTTTAACAATTATGCCTGGATTGCTCATGAAAATGAGACATTAAGCAATTTAAGCTAGTTTTCTTGCTGACAGATTTTGTAATTTATGAGGTAACATCAGCTTATTTTACTTATAAACCCAAGTAGAAAAAGTTGTTTGTATTAAACTTAATGCTGACAACTCTGAAGACATGTCTGTTTTAATCAAATTCACAAACTAGCTTTTACTTACTGAAGATCATTCCAGATTACATGAACTTGAAAAACATTTTAGATTAATTTCTTTCCAAGAGTTTAAGGAATACTTAATTTATATAACTGCTTATTTTTCTTTAAGTCAATTAAACAGAGCTCTTTTACTTATTTTTCTTTAAGCCAATTAAACAAAGCTCAATTTTGGCAATACCATCTAGATAGAAAAAATACCACATGTACATATAAATAAATATGCATAAACATACATATACATATAAGAAGCAGAGCTTATAGCTTTAAAATTCTAGCTATGTGACAGGTATAATAATACAGAGCTCACTGATTTGTTAAAAAACGTCTGGAGCTGAATTGTTTTTCTGGCCAATGGTACAAGAGTAACTGCCCAGATATCTAAAATGTTTTGCTAGTATTTATAAAAATCAAACAAACAAACCAAAAAGACTTTTGAGATTTCTCACTTGCCTTGTTAAGAAGTCTTTCAAAGGGGTAGTTTTGATTTATTCGGTCTTTTGGAAGCCTCTGTATGTCAATCAAAAATGCATCCCATTGTTTTTGAGGCATTTTGCATCCTTGTTTTTCTAATAAATCTTTCCCATTGTGGCCACTGTAATTCTAAGTTGTCTTTAGCAAAGTTAACCCATTTTTTAAAAAATACAGACACTCTAGACCTGTAGTTTTTGTACATAAAATGACCCGGTGTCCCACAAAGTAGAGTCCTAGACTCCTGGAGTCCTTGGAGGAACCCATTTTTAGAAGGTACCTATCTGAGGCCTCGACTGAACCCAGACAAGGTAATTATCTAATCCAATATGATTCTGGATTCAATCCAGTTAAAAATTTTCTCAAATAAATTTAGAGAGCTCAAAACACAAATTTGCAGACTTGCGTGTGAGTGGGTACTCACTCACCACCTCCACTTGCAGTAAGAGCACAATGGGCACAGTGGGCCCAATAGGTCCCACTTTTCAGCATTTGGGTGCTCATAGGGGTTACTGGAGATCTCCACTGGGTCCTATTTCCGATGACAAAATACGTTAAAGAAAAAACTTTATGCAAATTAAATTTAAAACAGTTTATTTGAGCAAAGAAGGATTCATGAGTCACACAGCACGTAGAACCAGAAGAGGTTCAGAGAGCCAAGTCCAGCAGTGTGAGCAGTGAGCTTTCATAGGCTGAACATGGAATCAAAGCAGAGAAATCATCTGATCAGCTACAGCTAGGCATTTGCCTCATTAGGCATGGTGTGATGAGGGATTTGCCTCATTTGGGCATGGTCCGATCAGTTAGCTGCTTATGGTTGGCTGAAGCTTGATTGTGATTGGCTGAAACCTCGCTGTTACAAAAAGTATACCTCTAAGTCAGGTTTCGGTTTGTTTTATACTAAGTTAAGTACAGTTTGTTGCATAGGAACTGAAAGTATGAAGCAGCCTTGGTTGAATGGCCTTATACTTTTAAAATTTAATACATGGTTTGTCAGATGATGGAACATGAGCAGAATATAAAAAATGATGCCAACTACACCCACATCCCTAACTCTTGCCTTCTGGTCTGCAGGACAACTGACCAAAGGAGAAAGAAAAATTTTTCATTACACATGAGACTGGACTTTTAAATCACTAAATTGAGAATGTGTTGGTAATTTTAATACATTAGAGAATTGTTAGTTTTACTGCAGAGGGATCAGAAAAGCTAAGGGCCTACCTGATATTTGATACAGACTCAGGGAAGAATTGCCCAGAGTGGAGGCTTAAAAGGAGAATGGAAAGCTAAAATTAAAGTTGCCATTGCCCCATAAGTGATGCATCATCAGCGATGGTTATACACACAGTGTTAACCACACTTCCTAAGGTCTTTGACTGAGTTTCTTGTTACAAAAATCTGTGTCTAAACCACTGTTCCACAGCTTGTTCCCAGCTTCCTCCTCTGATAGAGGAATCAAGCATTGTTTTATAAAGTGTGACTAATCATAAGCCAAAGAAGGTCTGATAATGGTTGTTTGCATATAGAAATACCACGCTATGTGTTCCAGGACAGGTAAATAGCCTAAAGAATTTACCTGAGATCTGTTTGACAGGAATTCAGACTCTTCTGATAATCCTAATACTTGGACAATCAGTTGAGTAGAGTATTTGTAGATTTAGTTTTAATTTATACATACAATTGCAGAGCAAGAAGGAAATAATATGCGAGAATCCTAATGGATACATGTTATCAACTAGATAAGAGTTGAATTTGGGGAAGTTACTATTGTGAGCTGTGACAGTAAACTCCTCGTCAGCTTTCTTGATTTGTTTATCCTTCCTTTTAGTACAGCCTGCTCACTGTCACCATATCAGTGCCGTGGATGGAAACGCCATTCTCATTAGATCCGCAATCAAATGCCATTCTCATTAGATCCCCAATCAAACTGCTCAGTGGGTCCTCATCTCTGCAGAAGGATAATACTCCATGTTGAGTTAGGACATTCTTTTGGACTATTGATAGGCTAAATCTGGAAAGGAGTTTGGCTACTGCATCAGCCACGGTTCCACCAGAGAAACAGAACCAGTATTATATATGCAGTATATATGACATATATATGTACGTATGGCATATTGTGTATACATGTGTGACATATACGTATGTATATGCTGCACATACATATTTTATGTGTGTGTATTGCAATGAATTGATAAGTGATTGTGAAGACTGGCTAAACAAATCTGAAATTAATAAGGCGGACCATCAGGAAGGGGAGGCTGGAAATTCTCTGGCAGGAGCTGAAGCTACAGTCCACAAATAGACTTTCTTCTTCCTCAGGGAAGCCTTTCAACTGATTGGAGTAGGCCCACCCAGATTATTGAGGATAATCTCCTTTACATAGCATCAACTAATTAGAGATGCTAATTACATCTATAAAATATCTTTACAGAAACACCTAGATTACTGTTTGATTGAATAACAAGAGACTATAGCTTAGCCAAGTTGACACATTAAACTGACTATCATGGCAACATTATCAAGAGATTTAAATAGATTTACACCATTTGGTGCAGGGTTCTGATTCCTGAAATCTCTCCTAAAATAAATATGAAGAGATGTACACAACTTTTTATGTGTATTTGTGGCTCTCTCCAATTACTCTTATGATCCCCGTTCTATCAGCTATAGGCACATACACTTTTTACCCCAGGAAGCACGCTTATTTAAGTTCAAGCCAAAGTCATTATTGAGTTATTGACTAAGTCACTGACTCAAACTGGTTGAGTTTTTAATGAAAAGAGAAAAGAGTTTAAAAGGTGTTAAGTCTGCATTATTAAGTCACTGACTCAAACTAGTTTAGTTTTTAATGAAAAGAGGAAAAGGTTTAAAAGACGTTAAGTCTGAAAATATGGTTATTTGCCTGTCTATACTATAGCTTTTCCCAAAGATTCTATGGTAAGCATGTATATTTTACACTCTGAAAAGTAAACATTTTTATGTATATTTTAAATAACTGCAAGAGACAGTTTGAAGCACCAATAAAAGCAAAAACACCTTTGTAATTAAACTAACTACAGCACTCCGAATATGACAACATAATTTGCATTTATCACAATGTTATGATTTTAGTTCAGTGCCTAAAATACTACACAGTGACTAATATTAGGGAATCAAAACTGGATATTCTAGAATTGAGCTCAAATACCTGAATTCCACTGTGGGATGAACCAGGGATGAGCAAAGCAGACAGTAATGAAAATAACCTTGTGGTAATTACTGGAGCTTCGATAGTCTATTGCTCTTTTACATGGTACCCACCAGGCCAAAGTCAAAGAAAACCTAGGTACCAGCATAAACAGCTGTTGCAGGTGGCCCGATCTGTTCTTTACCACCCAAAGGCATCTCTACTTTCCTCCTTATGCCATCTATCAGAAAAAAATAGGCCACATTTTTAAGTATTTTGGGGCCCTCTCCACTAATCCAAAGAAGACAAAACTGCCCATCGGCCTACTGTAAGGCCTTCCTAAGTTCTCGTAATACTAGGAAATGTTATAATTGGTCATAACCCAGGATATTCATTGGATCAGGTCATATGTAATAATGGATAAGGCTGCTGTACCTTAATTTTATGGGCCCGGTTTCCGATCTTTATTTTGACTTTCTGATCTCAGCCTTAGGGCATGACAAGTTAGTTATTCTTTCAAACGTTCTTTTATATTCCATGTACCTCATTGAGTGGACTCACAGTTCTTCTTGGCCTGAGTGTGAGCATTCTCTCTCTCTCTCTCTGTCTCTCTGTCTCTCTCTCACTCTCTGACTCTTTCTCTTTGTCTCTCTTCAAGGTTGTTTGTCCACATTGATCCTAAATTTTTATATCTGAAGTTGAGAGTAGAAAAGAGATAGTTGGAGGTGAGAAGTTTCTTCTTAGGCCTCAAGCTTTAGCCCCATGTTTTTTTTCCAGTTCAGCTTTTATGAGATTGCCTGCAATGTGGTGTTGAAGATTCTCCCAAATATCAGTGAAGGGCTACATTGAGTCTACATTTTGTTATTGGGTTTTTTTGGACACAATTCCCTTAGGAGGTCAGAGGGATTTAAAATGATTGGCAGGGCAGGATCCAGACATTCCCAAATTCCTTACTCTTATTCAGGCATATTTTATTTAAAGGAATTAAAATCTTACCCTTAATCCTTAACAGGGCTTAAAATTAGGTCCTCCTTTTTAGTTTTTGTTTCACTTGTACATGATACTCCAGTATTAATGACACATCACTCTTGCTTCAAGACTGGATAGAACAACAGATCCTATTCCTCTATAAAACATGGCTATTCGCGTTAACATTAATGCCTTTGTTTTGTTCTAAATTTCCTAAAGTTTCTCTGTTCATAGTCTTGGTCTTCCTGAGCTACTATCTCAGTCTCCTCTCTGTTTAAGTCGAGCTCTGTTATTTAATAGTGAATATTATCTTCCTGATAGATTTTGGTATTTACCTCCTTTATTCCCAGCTTTTGTGATTTACCCAGCTAGCTCATATTCATATTGAGTCCTGTGGTAGGCAGAATTATAAGATAGCCCCCAAGATTACTGATCCCTAACATATATACACCCTGTAAAATCCCCTCCTATCAAGTGTGAGTGGGGTCAGGAATATGATGGATGTCATTCTGTGATTAGTTTGCATTATATGGCAAATACAAGATTTTACAGTTGTAATTAAGGCCTCCAAGTCAGTTGATTTTGAGAAAGTCAAAAGTAAGATTACCCTGGGTAAGCCTGGCTTAATGTAGACCCCCCTCCCTTAAAAGAGTGTCTAGAGGTAAAGAGAAGCAGCAGCAGAGATGCCTCCTGTTGGCCTTGGAGACACTGCCCTGTCATGGAGAGAGCCATATAGCAGATAACGCTGGAGGTCCTCTAGGAAATACGGACCTTCGTCCTTCTACCACAAGGAACTAAATTCTGCCAGTAATCATGTGGCCTTTGAAGAAGAACTCAAGCTCTAGAAAGGCATGCAGCCCAGTCAACATCTGTTTGCAGCCTTCTAAGATCATGAGCAGAGAACCCAGTTTAGTGCCCAAATTCTTGGCCCATAGAAACTGTGAGAAAATGAATGCATGCTGTTTGAAATTGGTAAGTTTTTAATATTTTGTTATACAGCAGTATTAAACTAATGTAAGTTCCCAGGTTGCTGCTTTTTACTAGAAGCATAACTGAAGATTATAGTACTTATGTCCATGTAATTCCAGGGTCAGCCAGAAATTCTCTTGGCAACCCTCTCCCCTCAAACACACCCACACACACCCACACACGCACGTGCACACACACACACACACACACACACACACACACACATCTTGAAACTGCCAGTACCTCTTCTGCTCTAGGAGGATCTGGATGTAATCTTAGGTAGGGGGTCCTCACCATCCTGCCCCAGACTAATACCTGAAGACTACCCAGCATGACTTTTCTTTAAGTCTTGAGATAAAAACAACATTGCCCTTAGGGACTCAGGCTCAGCTGGGAAATTTGTTTCCAATAATTACAGTAAAAAGAAACTTCTTGAATGTGGTATTGTAGAGTTTGTTTTGAAAGTCATATTTTTTTTAAAAATCCTCATTCATTATGTTTTGTAGACAAATAATTTTACTTAGGAGCAAAAATGTAATTTTCTACCAGCTGAAGGGTCCCTCCACAATAAAGCTAGAAAATCAATACTTGAAAGCAAGACTACTTCTCCTGAAGCTAAGCTATTCTTATATATATAGGGGGAAAATGGACAAATCACATATATATGGAGAAATAAATCTTTGAAAGCAAGAGAGACCTTCCTTTCAGTTCATTTCTATGAGTATTTCTTTTTGATTTGCTTATAAAATAGAAAACAATACAGGGTGTCCCAAAAGTCGCCATACATAAAGAAAACAGGAAATTTTACAATTTGGGGGAAACCCTGTATAACTATCTGGGTGTGTGTTTGTGTGTGTGTGTGTGTGAATAACTTATAATGTATTACTTCAAAATCCAAATCATTGTCTCTCATCTGTAATTCCCCATGGCTGCTATAATAAAATCAATCAACTCAGTGTGTCTCAACTATCCCATACTTCACGGCATTCCTGTTTAAAATCATTTTTCGGCTTCTTGACATTGTAGTTTCTTGATATATGCAATACCATATTTAAAGCTATGAATCGTACTTTCTAGATAGACTCCAGTGATTCGTATAGTGATTTGTAATGTGTCTCCCTGAAAGCAACCATACAGAAATAAATTACATCATAAAAACCATTTGGTGCCTCAATCAAACCCAGTCCTTATAATTTTGAAAATTTCACCACACATAGGTCAGAGCTACTGCTTTGCATATATGAGTAATTTCCATCCTCATGGATTAGGAATTTCTGAATTTTTTATTATATTCTAGACTCAACTGAATACCAATAACCAAAAAAAAACCTATTTAGTTTATGACTATTATAGTAAAATAGCTGTCTGATTACAAACAAGTAAAACTGGTCTTTTGATCAGAATTCTCACGTGCATACACAAGTATTCAGTAGGTAAGAGCTTATATTGAGGAGGGTGAGAGTTTATCATAGAGCCAAAAGAAACAGGGATGATTCCTTTCTCTCCTGTGATTTCTTTTACTGTCATCTTGGGGTAAGAACAAGGGCATGGTAATCTATGATGTCAATCACTGACAAATAAATATGTATATAAATGAAAACCAAATGTCATAAAATGCCATGACTTTCCTTTGCAACACCAATCATTGCCTTGAATACTTCAGAATCTCACTGGATGTTTTTAGCTATATCTAAGGAAAAATAATTTTGAAATGGCTAATAAAGACAAGTTAAAAAAAGGAAAAACTTACATTACCCCTTCTTCATATCTGCCTCAGTCCCTGAATATGATTATTGATTTTTCTCCCTTCATCTGCCATGCCTAGGAGATTGCAGGCTCCATGGAAGTGGAAATGGTGACCTTATTCATGTTACATTCCCACAGTTTAGCAGAGTGCCTGAAAGATAGCAGACCCTTACAAACATTTGTGGAATACATAAACATCTCTAAGAATTTAGAACTGTGGGACTCTCTAAAATTAGAAAATTGATCAGATAAATCATGTTAGGACAGAAATTTCCCACCATTCCTTTAACAAATTTTTGACTAATCACTAAGCTATGCTGACCCAGAGGTGACTCATAAAAAGGTAGGCTTACACATTAAAATAAGAATTAAGAAAAAAATTCACTTATCAGAGACATCAGTGATTATAGACTACGGGGGATTTAGACTCTACAGAATTAGTTTCGGGGTGTCACTAAACAAATAAACAAGTTTAAAAAAAAAAAAAAACCTCAAGGCCGGGCGCCGTGGCTAACGCCTGTAATCCTAGCACTCTGGGAGGCCGAGGTGGGTGGATCGCTCAAGGTCAGGAGTTTGAGACCAGCCTGAGCAAGAGCGAGACCCCGTCTCTACTAAAAATATAAAGAAATTATCTGGACAACTAAAAATATATATATAGAGAAAAAATTAGCCGGGCATGGTGGTGCATGCCTGTAGTCCCAGCTACTCGGGAGGCTGAGGCAGGAGGATCGCTTGAGCCAAGGAGTTTGAGGTTGCTGTGAGCTAGGCTGATGCCACGGCACTCTAGCCAGGACAACAGAGCCAGACTCTGTCTCAAAAAAAAAAAAAAAAAACTTCAGCAACATCTATAACCCCTGAGAGAAGTGGAAATCAGAATCTAAAGTACACAATATACTACCTAAAATACCCAGTTTTTATTAAAAAATACAAAATATGAGAAAAAATACAAAATATGAGAAAAAATAAGAATATGTGGCCAACATACAGGAAGAAACTGGTCTCTGTTTCAACAGAAACTCTCCAAGGGGGTGAAGATATTGGAATTAGCAGACAAAGAAAAGCAGCTAGCTATGGTCAAAAGCAAAAAGAAATCATGTTTAAAAGATTAGAGGATGATGTGATAGCAATGGGATTTCAGGTAGAGAATATCAATAAAGAGATGGAAATTATAAAAATTAATCAAATAGAATTTAGGAATTGAAAAATAGAATAACTAAAGCAAAAAATTCACTAGAATAGTACGATGGAAGATTTGACCTGGCAAAAGAAAGTATCAGCAAATGTGAAGTGGATCAATAAAGATTATCCAATCTTAAGGACAAAAAGGAAAAAAAAACAGAGAAAAAAATCTCAATAGAGCTTCAGACACATGTGGGACAATATAAAGTGTACCAATACGTGTAAAGAGAGCGTCACAGAAGAGACAAAAGGAGAAACATAAATGAAGAAATAATGGCAAACCATCTCCAAAATTTGATTACTCCCTCCCAAAAAGAAGCATTAATCCACATATCCGGGAAGGCTAACAAACTTTAAGTAGGATAAAGTACAAAGAGATCCACACCTAGACATCACAGAAGAAACCAAAGAGAATATCTTAAAAGCAGAAAAAAAAAACACACAAAAAAAAACCCGAAACACACTTCAACTCATCATGAACAAGAGAACCACATTAAAATTAACAAATGTCAGAAAAAATTGAGGCTGGAGACAGTGGGATGATATATTCAAAGTGTTGTATGAATATTACTGTCAACTACTAATTCTATATCAAGTAAAACTATAATTCAAAAATGACGGCAAAATTGAGACATCCGCAGATAAAAAGGTTGAGAGAATTCGCTGCTAGACTACTTTCACAACAAGAAATACTAAAGGAAGCATTTCAGACTTAAGGGAAAGGACACCATATGGTAACTAGAATCCATGCAGAAATAAAGATTACCAGTAAATCTAATTATGTAAGTAAATATAAAAGAGTAGGTAAAAATATACTTGCACATAAGTAGATATGTAAGTATAAATATATAAATATTTTATCTCTTTTCTTCTCTCAACTAATTTAAAAAACCATTGCACAAAACTTATTATAATTCTGTATTGTTGGGCTTATAACATATGAAGATGCAGATATATGACAATAATAACATGAAGGAAGGGGGAGGAAATAAAAACCGTATTGGGTAAATTTCACTCGAATTAAGGGGTGGCATGGGGAGTGGAAAAGAGACATTATACTTCAGGAAGTTGTTTCAACAACTAGGAATTAGTCTGAGTAGGACCGAATAGGGCAATGGAGCAGAATGGAGAAATTCGAGTGGGATTAAAAAGATATAATTAACAAAATTTGAAAAGGATTATTGGAATAAAAGTTACAGGCAAGTGGAAGCACACGTTAAAGAAAATTTAAATAGGGTTGAAAATCAGGAAAAAGTATCCATTGACATAATTGGAAATGTTGATACTTTACTGTAGATTTATTTAGATTATTTTCCAGCTTGGGGATTAATTAAAAGCCAGGTCCTTCAGTAATGCGGGATGGGGCAGGTAAATTTCAATAAGCCTAAGTCTCCACCTCACCCATGTTGGTCGCTATCATGGTAAACCGCATTGCGTGTGCCCCGAGGATGATGAATGTCAGTAGGAGGAGGAAACAGGCATAAAAGACATCCAGCTGGAGCAGCATTAAATCAAAGTTCTTCATATCACTTAGCATTGTCTGACACTGCTACTGTTAATGAAAATAATTCTACTTCCATTTGATTTCAGTTAATTTATTTTTTAAAATAATAGTGTGATAGTTTATCAATTGATGAATATGAAGTAAACCTCCAAGATTTTGGATTTAAAAGAGACTAGGAGAGGGAATGAGGAGAAAAGACAGAAATGCAATTTCATTTTGCAGGTTGAGAGAAAGACCAGGGCTTCCTTCTGGATACACATCCTGCTTTACAGGTTGAATGATGGCCTAATTTTTCCTTTTTTCTTCTTGGTATCAATGATTATTTAAATAGCTTCCTGAATTTGTGAAAACAATTTAAAAATTCAGAGCATATTTTTATTGTACCAAAAGGTAATTTTTTCCTATATTCCATACCCCATTAAGACGACCTTGGAAAGTCTGACTGGATGTCTGGGTCTCTGGCATCCACAGATCTATGTGGATAAGCCATTGGAACTTTGAAGCCCTAACTCTTCCTTTGGTTTATAGTTACCCACTGCAACACATACAGGATTTTGAGAATTATACTAAGTTATTTTTTCAGGTTAGAGTGATTCATGGAAATAGAAAATTATTTTAGAACCTGGAATTTAAACAAGTGAGCAGTAGATAATTCTAGAATTAATAAAAATGGCAAGCAGTGTCTCTATGGAACCAATAATTCAAGACAACTACTTTCTCTGTTTTTGTGTCCTCTTATCTCATATCAACATCTTCCTATTCCTTTGCCATTATTTGTTTATATGAGAAATACTGCCTTCTAGAAAGTTACTTTCATTATTAGCAATAGCAGAAGTCACTATGAACACCTGGTCAACAAGCCTGGAAGTAAATTGTCTGTCTTGTTTAAACATAGTAACCCCCAAAAAGATAATCTTCACTAAGGAAGAGAAAAGGTCAGCGTGGATGTGGCTATTGACACGATGAAAAAGTATTTCCCAACAAATACTTAGGCCCACAGGAGAACCAGACTTCACCTGTGATAACCACAGGTTTTCAAGTTGTATAAACCTAAAATATACAGCATGATGTCTTGATAACCATAGTTTTTATGTTATAATGATTTGTGACACCTTATCCTACTGAAAAAGTATGAATTGGTTCAGTTTGCTGAAGGTGGGAGAAGTAAGCTAACTTGTGTCGAGTAGCTTTTCTGGGCCAAGGATTTTATATCATCACTTAATTCAATCCTTTCAGTGTTCTATGAGGAAGACACAATTATTTACATTCTATAGCTGAGGTGACCAAGGCTCTTAAAATTCAAATGACTCTCAGGATCACAGAATAGGCCCAGAATAGATTAAGGAGTGGGATATCTGGACACTTCCTACGTTTCTGTACCTAGCACTAAAACATTACCTTACTACTTGGAAAGTTTCTTGACAGTCAATCCAGGAATTCACATTTAGCTTCCTGACCATCACATGGGATATGTAATTAATCCTCTAGGGCTAAACAAGAGAAAAGTAAAACAAGAATATAACACATCTCATTGGTGTTGATCCCATTCCCAAGAAGTAAATTCTGACCAAACATTAAAAGAATTTTTTTTAAATTCTGTATTGTTAGTTTTACAAGGACTTCCCCTGTCTCAATCAGGCATTATCATATGGTGTCATAGGCAGAGTTTCCCAGCATAAGAGCTCTGAGCTGGAGTTAGAGGGCAATTTATCAGAGCATATTCTCAGGATCAACATCTGTAGATGAGAAAAAAAGAACGCAAGATTGGGCCAAGACAGAAGGTAAGCTATGCTCAAGATTCAATAAAGGTGTCAACCAACCCCAAATAAAGCCCTGAAGCTGGGCCCTTCAGAGTTTTATTGATTTTGGATGAGATGGCCAGGTCTTCATATATGCATGTCAACCAGTCATTGAATGATATGGGTCAGCTGCCCTGGGAAGGGATGTGACCTGGAGCAAAGGATTGCCAAAATATTACCAAGAACAATTTCTAGAGATAGTGACAGCTCAAGATGATCAACTAGCCAACTTCCAACCACTGAGAGAAAACGTCCTTTATTCATAAATGGAGTTCTGGATGGACCATCACAGCATCAAATACATGTAACTATTAATAGTTAATGGTTAAGCCAGTAATCAAATTCAAACTTATCTGCTTTCAAGCAAATGCTTTGTCCCTTATATTATTGTGTCTGTCTGAATGTTCAACTAAGACTGGTTATGACTATACCAAAGTTTTAACCTTTCTAACCATACTTTTAAGTATCTTAAAGAGCAATACATATGCACCTGGTTGCTCTAGTAAATATTTGGTTTGCCTACAGCAGTAGTGAACTGGATGTGTGAAGGGGCAGACTGTAGCATGGTATACTCCCCTCAGTCTCCAGATATAGTGAAGTGATTCAGAGAAACCACTTGGGCAAGCAGTCATGTGAGATGTACACCAAGGTGCTGTTGCAGGCAGACAGCAGTGTAGTCTTTCCTAACCCCTGGAAAATGCTCAGCAAAATGAGAGTTGTGTTCCAGTAAATTCCTTCCCGCCCTTGCTCCCCACCTTGGAAGTGGTATTTGCAGCTTTGCAAGGAAATACAGTCAGTGCTGCCGGACATTGGCTTTTTTTTTTTCTCCCCAGGAGGTATCAGAAGGCAAAAGATTCAGAGCAGGTAAACTAGGAGTAAGTTAACGGTGATCTCTAATGCTTCTCTTGGCCAGTGAGGAGTGACCCTAAATGGAGGACCCAGATATTATCCAAACCATAATATTGGAGTCTTAGTTTGGGTTCCTTTAAAAGCACGGGCTGAAACAATGACTCAGATGCAGGTAGATTTTTTTCGAGGAGGTAATGCCAGGGAGCAGGAAAGAAAGAGAAAAGAGAATGAGACAAGAAAAAAAGCCTTTGAAAGTGTCTATTATTTGAGCTGGTTATTGCAGTGGCCAACTGGGGATCCATCCACTAAGGACCTTTCGAGAAACCTTGCAGAATGCATCTCGAAATTACCCTATGAAAAGATGGGCACCTGGGACATTTTCCTAGTGACTGCAACCTTCATTGTACGAGTTTTCCTTGGGGAAATTAATTCTCCCACACTTCCTGAGTAAGCTTCCTTGTTTTTAGAGAAAGAACAGTAGAGAGCCCAGGTGGGACACTGTCAGCCTGTGCAGGAACTGTTCACCCCGTATGCAGCTGAGAATTAGTCATGGGCAGAGGGATCGTGGTGTAGGACACCAGAGTTGTCTGCTACAGCTGGTGGTTGCCCATGTAGTTGTCTACATGTTTTTTGAGGAATTAGCTCTCACAAAAGCAAGAGTGGAGAGGTGGTCACCTTGATTGTCAACTCTGCTCTTCAATGTTTCTGCTCTCTGATGCTCATAGGAGCTTTCTTCTGCCCACATTAGAAAACATTTGCATCCTTAGGAATTGTTTCTCTAGGGCACTTGTGGCCTTCTTGCTTTTAACTCTGACTAGATCCTCCAAGATGCAGGAGCAATTTATCCTCACTGGGCCTCTCTTCTCACCCCCAGCAAATATCTGTACCTGTGCCTGCTAAGAGGAGCAGAGGTCAGGAGATTCTGTAAGTAAATTTTTTGCAAAGCTGGGGTGGTTTCTCATAATTATACATGTTTTAATTAATGGGCCTGATCAGTGCTTAATAAAAGAGCCAAGAAAAATGTCATTTTAGTGACCTTTCATTTTGTCTGTTAAAAATCTGTCTTGGGTGCTGGGAAGAGCCTCTGAAATAAGCCTTTACCACTAATTGACTTTGTTACTTTTTGGGTTTTTCTGTCTTTTCTGTAAATTCTATGATTTCATTATATTATGAAACTAGCTTCTGTTTCATATTTTTTCAATTACTCAGGCAGTTGAGATATGACATTTCACTTCATTCTGATTCACTGAATATAATTCAGCAAAGGGTGGAGAGAGAGCTCAACTCTACAAGCAGACACTTTTCATTGCAAACCAGTTGGCTTTTCTCCTACTTTTTGAAAAATCCTGATAACATTCATGCTTCCAGATTTCTCCCCTCCCCTTTCTTTTGGCTATTTCCCCACATTGAACCTTGAAATGCAATTTTTCAGCACAGAAAACAAGGCCGCCTTCTTTGGCTGATGTCTAGAGAAGAAAAATAAACATGAAGGTAGGTTTTAGGATTCCTTTCTTATTAACTACCAGATGTAGGATTCTGAATAAAATGGTGCAGATTCTAAAACTCAAATGCTGGCTATCCCTGGTTATTCAATAAAGGACACAATATTTAATTTTTTAAAACAGTGAACTAGATTTCTTTGTATGTCATAACTCTCAATTTTTCACAGCATCCTTGTGACTAAGTGCTATTGCTAGTCCCATTTACAGATGGTGAAACCGAAGCATGCAGGCATTAGGTAACACTTTCACAGTCTATGCAGCTATTAAGTAGGGGAGCCAGGAGTTAAACCCAGGCAGTCTGGCTTTAAAAACCCATGCTCTTCACCCACCATCCTATGCTGCCTCTTAGCTAAAGCTGTCTCTGTAAAAGTCTTTGGTATGAATTCACTGACACCTTGTCAAACCATGATGGAGTTCAGGACACCAACGTTATTTATATAGTCTGTTTAAATTTGTTTGAAAATTGGCAGTAAAGCAAGAATACTTCTGCTGATTCTAATCTTTGTACACACAATCTAATTTCAGCAATCCTGATTTCTCTCACAAATCAGAGCCCAAGGATGTGTCTGCATATTTTCCTACAATACCACGAAGTGTCCCAAATATGAAGGCTGCAGTTTGGAGATATTTTTAATCACGGTAAATAAAATGTGAAGGAAAATAGGAATTCTGTTAGTGAGCTTTGACCTGCCTATATTTTAAAATCCCCAGGAAACCTCCTTAATGTAGCTAACAGTAGCAGCGCATTGGTGCACGTGCATACTGAGATTCTGTTCCGATTCTTTTTTTCTTTTCAAGATGTAATGAAGTCTACAGCACACTAGATGGTAGCCTTGCCACGTGAGTGCCCAACCCAAGCACGGTCTGAGAACTGAAGTGAGAACCGTTCTCTTTTCAAAGTAGATCATTTAAGAAGATGTGAATGCAGGGCCAATAACGGGTCTACCTTTCTGATTTCAGGGTTAGGGGTTAAGACCTATAGAGTTCAGAGAATTGTCCTCTGCTCAATAGCTCAGTAGTGTCAGGAAAAGTTGTCCTACTGAGAGTTTTTCCCTGTGCAGTTAAGAAAGGTCACTTTCTGCTCCTTGTAGAGTCGACATTATTGTAGAAAGTTTTTGTGGAGACCATCGGAAAAACACAAATAGTTTATTTGTAGTTATACACTAAAATTGCTGATTTCTTGTAACTCTTAAGTTATATGATCAATTTATAACCATGTATAATTAAATAATTATAGATAAAATACATGCTA
Organism: Indri indri; assembly: GCA_004363605.1. NCBI lineage: Eukaryota > Metazoa > Chordata > Mammalia > Primates > Indriidae > Indri > Indri indri. The sequence continues at coordinate 177,351 of RJWJ010000552.1, forward strand.
GACATTGTGTGGAAGTATTTTTTTTCTTGAAAACAAAAAATTTGAGGGATGAATAAAAAGTTAATAGTCTCAATATTATTATATATGATTCATTAGTGTTATTGATCATCTCTCATTTTTTTTCCGTATGCCAGAAATGTGTCCTCTAATCTTTATCCCTGTTAAACCAGTTCAAGTCCAAATGTTTCATACCAATATCCTCCAGTAAGCATGTCCTGCTCACTGCTGTATGGAAACTGAAGGGGTTAGAAAGAAGAAAGGAATTTCCCATCTCATAGAGTCTACAAAGACAGACAGTTCTTGCATCCCATGGGGAAACCTTGACCACATTACCCTGTAAACACAAAGACTGCTTTAGGTGTATTAGCCATTAAACAGACTTTTGTGGTTTGGCTTTGGAGCCAACTACCACCTATATACAATAAAGTGCTTGTGAGAAATAGATTCATTGAGTAGTACAAACTGTTCAAATGATTGGGCTACAACCAACTTCTAGATTAGGGACTAAGAAATAATGTTTATCTCTTTCATTTCCTTTGGCCTCCTACAGTTTAAATCAGATATTCCAAGTCAGAGAGTTGCTGTGTTACAATGTTAATGTATCTTGCTACAACTATTTTTATTTATTTATTTATTTAGACAGAGCCTTGCTCTGTTGCCTGGGCTAGAGTTCAGTGGCTTTATCATAGCTCACTGCAACCTCAAACTCCTGGCCTCGAGCTATCCTCCTGCCTCAGCCTCCCAAGCAGCTAAGAATACAGAAAGACACCACCACACCCAGCTGATTTTTCTATTTTTTGTAAAGATGGAATCTTGCTATGTTGCTCAGGCTGGTCTCAAACTTCTGGCCTCAAGCAATCCTCTGGCCTCAGCCTCCCAAACTGCTGGGATTATAGGCACAAGCCATTGCACCTGGCCCTACAACTGTTTAACAAGGAAATAATTGAGACATGACACAGGCTCAGAGGAGCAATCCTGCTTCATAATAATTTTCTTTGAGATAATGACAAACAGGTTTCTATAAAACTCTGCATTCTGGGGGGCAAAATCTAGGTGAGTGTTTTGCACAATGTTGAATAAAGACAATTGATTCTATAGGTTGGTGCAAAAGTAATTGCGGTTTCAGACCATGAATTTTAAATCATTACAACTAGGCTCAAGCACATCTTTATTAATCAAAATAGGAACCATTACAATCAACACATTTTTGTCAATGAGAAATAAGTTTGTTTATTCCTGTAGCATAAAAATCCATGCTTTGGGATTCGAGGAACTCTTGGGAAGCATTTTCTGCATCCTGCTAGCTGTGAAAGTGTATTCCATGCGAAAAGTTGTCGAGATGCTTGAAGAAGTGGTAGTTGGTTGGCAAGAGGTCAGGCGAATGTGGGGGATGCAGCAAAACTTTGTGGCCCAATTCATTCACCTTTTGAAGCAATGGTTCTGCGACGTGCGGTCAGACGTTGCCGTGAAGAAGAATTGGGCCTTTTCTGTTGGCCAGTGCCAGCTGCTGGTGTTGCAGTTTTCAGCGCATCTCATCAATTTGCCAAGCATGCTTCTCAGATATAATGGTTTCTCCGGGCTGTAGTAGATCAGACCAGCAGCAGACCACCAAACAGTGACAATGACCTTTCTATGGTGCAAGTTTGGCTTTGGGAAGTGCTTTGGAGCTTCTTCTTGGTTCAACCACTGAGCTGGTCATCATTGGCTGTCACAGAAAATCCACTTTTCGTTGCACATCACAGTCCAATGGAGAAATGGTTTGTTGTTGTTGCATACAATAAGAGAAGACGACACTTCAAAATGATGATTATTTTGATTTTCAGTCAGCTCATGAGGCACCCACTTACCGAGTTTTTCCACCTTTCCAATTGGCTTCAAATGCCAAATGATCGTAGAATGGTCGACATTGAGTTCTTCGGCTACATCTCGTGTAGTTGTAAAAGCATCAGCTTCAATGATTGCTCTCAATTGGTCGTTGTCAACTTCTGAGGGCCAGACACTGCAGTCCTCATCTGCAAGGCTCTCAGCTCCTTTGCAAAATTTCTTGAACCACCACTGCACTGTACGTTCATTAGCAGTTTCTGGGCCAAATGTGTTGTTGATGCTGCTTTGCTACCCATTTTGAACTTGAATAAGAAAATTGCTTGAATTTGCTGTTTGTCTAACATCATTTCCATAGTCTAAAGTAAATATAAAATAAACAGCAAATAAGTTACTAGCAAAAAAACATAAAGTGGGAAATGCACATTAAAGTGATGTATAACATAACCACATTTATTTAAGAACATATTCCAATATCAAAGGGCAAATTTCAACAATGCTAAAGCAGCAATTACTTTTGCACCAAACTGTAAAATATCATCAAACTCTAAAGAGACACAACATACCCTTAATCCGCATAACAACATATTTGCGACTCATTTTGTTGGCTTTTAAACAAATTTCTGATTGTAGACTTTTTCATCATTTCATGGTTATGTCTGCCTTTCTTCCTTCCTTCCCTCCTTCCTTCAGCAAAGCTATAATGAGTACCTATGTGTCAATTACTATACAAGGGCCACAGTAAGGACATGTCTAAAGGCAAGGAACTACCTGCATATTCTAGTAAATAACCTGAAACCACAGAAAAGCATTAAAAATAGATCAAAGTAATGTTTGAAGATTTGCAACATTTCCAGCTCATTGTTGTATGTGATCATGTACAATATATCATTCAACTCTCAGAACAGTCTTTGAACGAGGAAACCCAGATGCACAGAATTTGAGGGTCTTGTTCAAGAGCATGCGGTGAATTCTAGAGCAAAGATTTAAATTTAGTTGCCTTGCAATGATGTCCAGTGTACTCTTACTGATTATAGTCACAAATGAATACCTGAACATTGTCTCAGTTTTAAAACTAAGCCTCACCTATTTTCTGAATGGCTAGACCAGAAGACTTGGTAAATTGCAATAAAACCTGTTCTGTTAAGGGTAACCAGGTGCCTACAACGGTGGCCCTATCAACTATATGTTTAATTTATACAAAGTTTCCCTAATGTTTAAAAAGAAGAATTAAAAACCAAAATAGTTAGGTTTTTGTCTATGTGATTACACATAAAGGAGTAAACCAGTCCATAGAACCATTTATATTTATTCCTGATTGTACAAAAAAAACTCATCAGAACAAAAATATTAACCAAAAGTGGCCTAAATATATTCTACCTGCTTTCATTTGTTTTTGAGTTCCTTGATCCCCAAAGCTGGACATACAAATGAACCAAGTTATGGCCAAGCTCAACTGTAGTTCTCAAGCCAGGGGCAAGGCAAGATCAGCTGCCTCTGCCCTGTTATGTGGAGGTATTTGGAAGAAAGTTTTACTCCCCAGGATCTAAGTCAAAACCCCATAATAACCTAACAGGAATGGATTCTAGTTGTTTGGCAATTTTAATATGAGTATGGTTGAAAGTCAAATTTTGCCCATAATCTTGAAAGATGAGAAACATGATAAAGTAAGGGGAATTTCTGTTCTAGAGATGAAGATGAGATAAGGGTCTCCAGGTAACATAGCCAAGAGCAGAGACTGACACATAAGCCACTGTGATAAATTCCACCAAATAAATGCTTTCTGTCTTCACAATGTTTGAGTGATATCTGTGCATAGCAGAGGTTGGCCCTCACCCCACTCCTGGAGGAAGCTCAGCAGTACACATGCTATCAGTACCATGGAGACTTTATAAAAATCCCCAGCACTTATGGCACTATGTTGGTGCTCTCTTCCAATCTTCCTTTTTGGGCACTCAGCTCCTGGCACTAAAGTAACAGTAAAGTTTCCTGGCACTCCTGGCTGCTCAAACATCTAACAGGACGGCCAATCCATAGAACTAAAATTCTGTCTTGAGTCTCCACTTTGATCTTTCTGGTTCAATCATGCCCACTTCCCCTCTAGGACTGGAGTCAGCCTGTCTTCTTTTCCAAAAGGTCAGGGCCTCCCTCCATAATCTCCAGCCCACAGACAAAATGCTATAGCTGAAGTGACTCTATATTTATCATCAAAAATCAGTACACATTGAAGATTGAAAAGGGACAGTATTAACAATTTTTTAGGAAAACAAGAGTGCAGTCTGGCTTGGGAATAAGGTTGCTGTCCAGTATCCATAGTATAAATCTCTCCTACTAGGTGTCTATTAACAGGGGTGGGCTGCCTGACTCACTGCTGTGCATGCCATATCATTTGCCTATGGTATTATATTAGGAATTGTCTGGTCACTCTTATTATGGGCTATTTCTTTAGGTTAGTTTTATCAGTCCATGGGACATACTTTCCAGTTTATCTCCATTTTAAATACATCTTTAACTTAAGCTCATGCCTGTTATATCACTTAATGGGAGAATGTTCCCAGCAAATTGTGTTTAATTAACTTTACCTTTGCCATTGTGGATGCCTTGTGATTGGCAAGTATCTACATTTATATTCATGAGATAATTATTGAGTGTCTACTACATGGAAGACACTTAAAAGGAAGGGCATATAAAGATAAATCAGTAAGAAAAGAAATAATGATTACAGTTTTAAGTGTCATTAAAGAAGTTCATGTAAGGGGCATCTGCTTTCATATAGGGGTTAAAATAAAAGATTCAGGTAAAACAACCATCAGCTGTGTCAGTCATTCCTAACATGAAATAATAGCACACTTAGGATAATTTTAGACATATTTTTACAACAGGACTAATTATAAAGTCATGTGCGAAGAGTAGGGAACCACAAGAATAGTTCAGGTAGCAAGTCATCACTGCTAGACTGCAAGGAATGAGAGGAAAAAGCAGTTTCAGAAGCCTGGAGAGGGCCACCTTGAGAGCAGCAGTATCTGGAGTTGGGGGCCACAGACACACTGATGTAATTTCTCAGAGAGAAAGCTGCCTCTGAACTCCTGGGGGCCCCAGCTGGATAACAACTGGATACCGGGGGATATAGGAGCCCATTAATGGAGATCAACATCCATAGGGAAGAGCATTTGGTGGAGATGAGTAGAAAGTAGATTTGGGAATTAAAGGAAAAATGGAATATATCTACAGCCCCACCCCCAACATTAAATGGTTGTCCTAGTTACTACTGATGCATAAGAAAGGACCTCAGACTTACTCGAGTAACAGAATATCTCAGAGTCCAGAAAGACAGACATATCCCTGGCATCCCATGGGAAATGGTCTTGGAAATTCAGAAAGAACATGGGGCACAGCTTGGCTCTGCCCCATGATGTCTGGAGTATCTTTTGGGAAAGTTTGAGGGGCAATTTAATGTCTGGGGCTAGAATCATCTGCTCACTCAACCATATGTCAGGCAGTGATTTTAGCTGTTGGCTCAGACCTTAGCTGGGACTGTCAGACAGAACACCTGTACATGTATTGTCTCCATGTGGTCTGTGCTGCTGCATAGCATGGTGGCTGGATGCCAAAAGCAAATGCCCCAAAAGAGAACCAGGTGGAGGCTGTCAACTTTCATAAATTAGCTTCAGGTTTCACATAGCATCATTTCCACTATAATCACAAGTTTGCTTGGATTCCAGGGGAGGGAACATAAATCCAGCCTCTCAATGGAAGGAATATTAAAGTCAAATTGTATGAAGGGCATCTGGAATTGGAAAAAATGTAGTCATCATTGAAAAATGCAATCTCCCACACCAAGTCAACAGAATTCCCTATCTTACTTTGAGTATCATTTACATGTCTAATATGCTTTCAAAAATAAATTTTGAATTAATAAAATACTAACATAATTTGGCTGATTGTATTTTGGGGGCATTAATTTATCTGGTTGTGTTCTATTCAAACAAGCAATACATTGGGAGAAGGAGAAAAGCCCTTTTTTGAAAGTGGATGCGATACTTATGAACTGATTGGTATAAAGTGATTATAAATCCTGACCTGTCTTCCACAATTTTGATGTATTGAACATCTCCAGAATAATGTTATGTGTCTATTCAGACATACAGCCAATCATTTGTTTTGTAATGTAGGGATGTATATTTGAGAAATTCTGTGTTAAATTGGCTATTTTTCCCTAAATGTTTGTGGTAAGGGAATAACATTTTGTGTTTCCCCATAAAGACCAGTATGGAGCACATAATTTTCTAGCAGTAAAACATAATTCAGTTATAGGGGATTTGAGTCATAGACTGGATATGTTCCATCTCTCTCAGACTGACTCATTACTCACTCCATGTGCACGGTTCTATAATGAAGGAAAAAATTTCCTCTTGGGATTGGATTAAGTTTTGTTAAAGGTATGACTCAAAAATCAAGATATTGGTAGAGGTGACACTATACAGTGTCTTATTTGACATCAGTAAATGACAGTTTTAGAGAGAACAACCCAATGATCACAGCTGAAAGACTGAAGAAAACTTTTAAACGAAAATATTGGGGATAATGGTGTAGAATGATAATGAGCTGGTAAAACAACGGACATAAAAAAGTTTAATGGAGAATTTGGTTATACATTCAAGGAAACATATATGCTTTCATGCAAAGAAGACCTTGATATGTATTTGTTCTATTTGTTCTTAATAAATAATTTTTAAATACCACCATAAAAATGGAGAATAGACAATCTGAATAGGCCTATTTCTATTAAAATGAATTAATAATGAATACCCTCCCCAAACAGAGAGTACCAGTCCCAGATGGGTTCACCGGAGTATTATACCAAACAGTTAAGGAAGAAATTATATTAATTCTCTACAATCTCTTTCAGAAGATAGAAGCAGAGGGAATATTTCCTATCTCACTCTATGAGGACAATGTTCCCCTATTATCCAAACCAAAGATATTATAGGAAAAGAGAACTACAGACCAATATCTCTCATGGACATAGATATGAAAATCCTTAAGAAAAATACTAAAAAATTAAATCCAACAATGTATAAAAAGAATTACACCCCATGAATAAATGGCATTTATTCCAGGTATGCAAGGCTGGTTCAACATTCAAAAATCAATTAATGTAATCCATCACATCAACAGGCTAAAAAAGAAAAATCACATGACTGTATCAAAAGATGCAGAAAAAGCATCTGAGAAAATTCAACACCAAATCATGATTTAAAAAAAAATCTCTCAGTAAAATTACCCTGATTCGATTGTTATATATTGTATATGTCAAAACATCACTATGTACCCATAAATATAAATAATTATTAGGGTCAATTAACAAAAGTCACGGTGTTTAGAGGAGGAAGAGGTCAGTGCGGACTAAGGTGATCAAGAAAGGATTAGGGCAAAGCAATACCTGAACTGGGTCCTTTAAGATTTGCACAGAACAACCAGAGAGCCAGCACATTGCAAGCAAGTTTAGAAAAATAAATTTGGCCTCTGACTGTGAGCATATTTATATAGTTTGATCTATAATATTTTATTATTTACAGTACTTTTATTAAATTTTTAAAAGTTGTCAGCAAAATGAAATAGAGAGAACTTCCCAACCTTGAAAAAGAACATCTACAAGGAACCTGCAGGTTACATCACATCTACTGATGAAAAACTAGTTTTCCGCGGCTGGGAGATACCACTACACTACAGTGGCAGATACACATAATTATACATTTGCTTAAACTCACAGAAAGTAGAACACTAGTGTGAACCTGATGTAATGATGTATCAATGTAGGTTCGACAATTTTAACAAATGCACTGCTCTGATAAAGTATGTTGTTAGTAAGGGAGGCTGTGTGTGGCTGGGGGCAGGTATATGAAAACTCTCTGTGCCTTCTGCTTAATTTTGCTGTGAACCTAAAACTGCTCTAAAATAAAGTCTATTATAAAATCCAAAAGAGACTAGTATAGATAGCAATATGATCTCACTATTAATGGAATATTTTTCCTATTTTGTATTAAAGGGAAATTGTGATACTCCAACCAATGGGTATATCACAGTCATGATCCTGGAAATCAATCTGAAGTCTTCTAACCTCAGATTTTGGTAGTAGTGGGGTATGCTAAGCCTGGTGTCTAGAGCCATGGAGATTTCTATAGCTATTCTTGACTCAAGTTAGAAGTGGGGCAGACACGTGGCTTGGACAACACCAGCTCCTCTGCAGCTTCGTTCTCTAAGTCATAATTTTCAAGTATGCTGGAGAGATCCCATTTACTGGGGCCTTACGGGTGGCTTGGCAAATGGCATAGGCCCAGGTGCCCCATCATGGAACAGAGCTCTGCCACAAAGTGAAAAACACACAACCACCACCACCTCCCAAGTCAGATGATGTTTGCCATTGAGCCCACCAGGAACTGCATAATTTAATCAGTAAATAAGGAACACGTAGCTTAACATTGAGCATTTGAAACCTAATCTTCCATTGCTTTGAAAAAGTGTCTTCTGTATGTCTGTGGTTTCTTAGAGGAAGAAAGATCTTTGAAATGCAAGGAATATCACTAACAATTCTTACAAAGAGCATTTTTAGTGTATGAAAAAATTGCTTTAGATTCATGTGTTCATTATCACTTATGACTTTGAAAGCATCATTTTAGAGCAAAGATATTTCATATGCGGATATTATTTTTAAATATTTCTATAAAATCCAATGATGCATATAAATAACCTATTAGAAATATATAGAAATAGACGGCATCACCAATTTCATTGATGCTAAGGAAGAATCCTGATTTGGAATTTGGCTGCATGAGCCACACATTATTCTCATTTCCAACTGGTACATTTAATAGCCCTATTGTCACTGGAAAATTGCATCCTTTTTGAATGACTAGAGAATGAGCTTGAGTCTTTTCAATCTGGATTCAGAAAGATGCTAATGTATTCTCTTGAGCACAGAAAGAATATATTTTCCTGGGGTCTAAACAGCCAGGCTTCCTTTTTGCCAGCTGTAATTTTATGGAGGTATTTTCCTCTTTTCTTGACGACGGGTTCATGATCTTAGGGGTAACTCAAGCCATCTCTCAACCCCATTGTAGCACGAAGAAGGAGGCAATTTAATGTGGGTTAAAGAAATACAATAAAATGTGAGAGGGAGAGGAAAAAGCATTGTTCACTTTCCCTTAGTGGAACCCACACTGTGTCACAATCGTGGGACTGCCTGCCACCTCACTGGGTACTGCCTTTATGGGTTGTTCTGGCTGGTCTACTCTGCTCGGCCCATGAAATCAGCCCCAAACTCTGAGAACAACTTCACTGCTATTTTATATTAGTATTTTTTAATGAAAAAAATCATTCAGCCTCAGAAAAATCCCCTGATTAGTCCCTTTCTGACATATTTCTCTACTGTCTATATCAATAGACTTAAATAAAATGATACCTGTCTATATCACATTATAGTTCATTAAGTACCTTCATATACTGTCTCTTGGCCAGGGTCCCATTGTCTCCATTTATCTTTTGCAGAAGAGAACTCTGAGAGGGTATAAAGGTATAAAGGTTTTTTTTGTTTTGTTTTGTTGGTTTTTTTGAGACAGAGTCTCACTACGTTGCCTGGGCTAGAGTGCTGTGGCGTCAGCCTAGCTCACAGCAACCTCAAAGTCCTGGGCTCAACCAATCCTTCTGCCTCAGCCTCCCGAGTAGCTGGGACTACAGGCATGCGCCACCATGCCCGGATAATTTTTTCTATATATTTTTAGTTGTCCGATTAATGTCTTTCTATTTTTAGTAGAGACGGGGTCTCACTCTTGCTCAGGCTGGTTTCGAACTCCTGAGCTCAAATAATCCGCCCGCCTCAGCCTCCCAGAGTGCTAGGATTACAGGCGTGAGCCACCGCGCCCGGCCAAGGTATAAAGTTTAACTCAAGGCCACACAGGAAACAAATTGTGGAGCTAGTGCCAGAGACTAGGTCCACTAATTTCTTATAACTGGTTTTCAAACTTGAACACGTATTAGAATCACGAGGGTGACTTGTTAAAACACAGGTCTCTAAGTTCCACAACCCCAAGTTCCTGACTTAGCAGGTCTGGGATGGAGCCAAGCACTTGCATTTCGAACATTTCCTAGGTAATGCTGCTGGGCAGGTCTGGGCATTACACTGTAAGAACCACTGGTCTAGAACATGCTGTAAGTACCAACTTGTGTTATTCTCATGGTCCTCAAGCCAGACCAAAACAAATTTATAAAATGTTTCATGAAGTAAAAACAAATATGTAACAAAAGGAGAGAGGAATATTATTAAAATATCTTTAGGTCAGATGCCTCCCTTTTTTGACCCTCTTACCATGAAGTCCAGAGTTTATCATCATTGGTATTTTACTGCAATGTCCTGAGATTGACGTGGGGACAGCCAAAGGCTGTGGGGAAAGGAGACCGAGTAGGCTTTGTGTTTGCAAAATGCATTTCCAGAGTATAAGCATTTTCATCTTTTCTAGTGATTTCATCACCTGCTGTTCTCTCAGCAGGCTTTCAGCATCTGACCACCACAGGAAACCCTAGCTTGACTCTAAGAGTGAGGGTAAGTCTTATTTTTAGCAAGGAAATGTTCACCATGGCTAAACGTGTTTGGTTTTAGATTTAAACATGGGCTCATTTTTAAAGGCATTGAGGCCAAAGGAAAAACAAATAGCCCTGCATGTGTTAGGAAACAATTGTCTTGTTGAAAGGGAAGTTTTCCAGCTGAAATTTCAAATATTTTTCAGAACAAATATACTATGATCTTAGGAATTTAAATTTAAATTATAGGCTCGGCATGGTAGTTCGTGTCTGTAATCCTAGCACTCTGGGAGGCTGAGGTGGGAGGATCGCTCGAGGTCAGGAGTTTGAGACCAGCCTGAGCAAGAGCAAGACCCCGTCTCTACTATAAATAGAAGGAAATTAGCCAAACAACTAAAAATAGAAAAAAATTAGCCGGGCATAGTGGCGCGTGCCTGTAGTCCCAGCTACCCGGGAGGCTGAGGCAGGAGGATCGCTTGAGCCCACGAGTTTGAGGTTGCCGTGAGCCAGGCTGATGCCACGGCACTCTAGCCTGGGCAACAGACTGAGACCCTGTCTCAAAAAATAAAAATTAAAAAAAAAATTAAAAAAAACTTTAAATTATAGAATACACTAATAATAATGAGCAGTATGTGCCAGGCAATGTTTTAATAAATTAATTTCTGTGTAACATTCTTAGCAATTCTAAGAAGAAAGTACTATAAATATTTCCATTTTATTGATGAGATAACAGAGGCCAAAAGAGACGAAGTGACCTACCTAAGATCATATAGATAATTAAGAGGTGGGATTTGAACCCACACACAGTCTGCATTCTGTGCTTGGACTCAGAACCACTATACTCTTTCCTACCTGACCCAGATATCTTGCAAGAATCCACTGGGGAAAAAAAAGAAATAGGAACAAGACTGAGCCCAAGTGTGATGCTATCCTAGAACTGAGCTGGCAAAAGGTAATAAGTTTCCATTTTAATTCCATTTACCTGCAGTTGGGAATCAGTAGTCTGGGTCCAAGACAGGTAACCTCAGACCTGGGTTGACTTGTGAATACTCTTGATTTGTCTAGGTAAATTGCCTTAATACCAAGAACAAACAACAACAATAACAAATTAGTGAGTAGTAAAGAAAAAGCAAAACCAAATGAAATGATGTGATTCAGATACAGATAAAATTAAGGAAGAAAATAATTTTGTTTCATCTGATGTGTCTTAGTTTAATTAGTATATCTAGCGTCAATCATTTCTCTTTGAAAGAAAAAATAGTATCACTGGCTTTTTTTATGTGAGTTATTTTGTGAAAATAATTGACTTCCAATGAAACACAATGCACCCCCATTGGTTTTTAGCTGACCCGTTGAATGCTTAGCTCTTTTTTTATTTTTATTTTCTGTTTTAATTGTCTAGCAAACTTAAGTTGGGAAAGCGGTGGGGGGAGGGCTGAGACTATCACCCTTCTCCATATTCACATCATTTCTTGGTTACCAAAGACCTGAGCTGAGAAGTGACATTAGCCCAAGCTGTGGCCTCTTTGCAGGTTCAATGTTTTCAACCATCCAATTGTCAAACTTTCTTAGAAATTTTTGGAGTTCTTAGTTTAGTGTTGAAAAAACAACTTTAATCAGCATCCCAATTTTAGTTTATAAGGAATTTCATATGTCCTATCCAGTTTGATTTATATAATAATTCTAACCTAATTCATATAGTTACTATTCTTATTTTTCAAATACAGAACCTGACACCCAGAGAAACTCATGTGGAAAAGCTTTTATTTAGTAAATGACAAAGTTCAGATTTGAATCCCAGCTTTCAAGCTGTAAAATTTTAGTTCCTTTTTTCTATAATGTAATAGCTGATTATATAAAACAACTACATTGTATTTTTTCTTCTAATTGCAATTGAAAATAGGCCACATATATTTTTAAAAGAAAAAAATAACAATCCATTTTTTTGAATCAAGCTCTTAATGTTTGAGGAATGTGAAAATTTAAATAGAAGTTACGTTATGAAATTTGGAAACAATTTCAACATAAAATTTTTTAATTACGATAAATCTTTGGAAATTATTTATAAGTATTTTGAAAATGTTATGTTTAAGGTTTAATTTATTGACAGATGTGAATTTTGTATGTCAAGGATATAATGAAAAATAAAATGAATTCTAGTTTCTAGTTCTGCATGTATGAAAATTAGAAGTTGTTACTCTGACCTAACAATAAGTAAAAAGCTGAACAAACTAAAAAAATCAGCAACTTCTTAGATCCATTAAAGAAATGAAGTCATAGGGAAAACTGCCACCCCCAAAATTGGAGATACAGGCAGATACAAAGAATAACAATACACAGCAGCACAAACATCCAGTGCTCTGCCCCAGTGCGGTCAATTATCTGAGCTGTAATTAACAAATTGCTGGAGGCCCGGTGTGAACAACTCTGAGCATTAAAATCTTCAGGGGCACCTAATCATAAGGGGGTCCCTACACTTTAGTGAGTTTTACATCCAGGAAGTCATCCAGGTTCTCACAGAGAATATCACAGAGAAATATCCTAGTATTTCCAACAAGGGGGAGGGGAAAGGATCCATTTTGAAGTAAGAACACTTTGTTCTTAATACTGTCTGCTCTCAAAGGAAACTAGTTAACCAGAGGCTAACCTCCTGGGCATTTATCAGAGGCTAATGACCTGGGGGAAGGAAACTACCCAACTCCAGTCCACGTAAGACTTCCACATGGAAGAAGGAAAATACCCTAATGTAGCCCATTCTAAACATCCTGTCCCAGTTAAGGAGGGAGGGACTGAGAAATATGTGTGAAATTTACAGTCCATAGGCACAGGCCCACTAAAAGACTGAGACCTACCTGTATAATAGGATTATAGAATGCTTCCTCACCCCCACACCTTACTACCACATTGCCGAAGCCCTATTTATAGCAGTCCCTTTTATCTAATACATAAGGTCCAACTATCAAGAAAAAATTACAAGGCATACTAAAAGGTAAAAAACAGTTTGAAGAGACAGAGAAAGCATCAGAAACAGATATGGCAGGGATTTTAAGATTATCAGAGAGGGAATTTAAAAGCGTGATTAATATGTTAGCAGCTCTAATTGATAAAGAAGAGAACATGCAAGAATAGGTGGACAATGTGAGCAGAGAGATGGAAATCCTAAGGCAGAAACAAAAAGAAATGCTAGAAACCAAAACACTGCTACAGAAACAAAGAACGCCTTCAATAAGCTGATTAGTAGACTGGACCCAGCAAAGGAAAAAGTCCCTAAGCTGGAAATACATCAATGGAAACCTCCAAATCTGAAAAGCAAAAAGACTAGGGGAAAAAAATATAATATCTAAGAATTGTGGGACAACTACAAAAAAGTGTAACTAAGGTGTAGTGGAAATACCAGAAGAAAAAAAAAGAAAGAAGGAAACAGAAGAAAGATTTGAAACAATAATAACTGAGAATTTTTCCAAATTAACATTAGACAATGAACCACGGATCGAGGATGCACAGAGATTACCAAGGAGGATAATGAGAAAAATAAACAAAAAATAATAGGCATGTCATTTTCAAAATACAGAGAATCAAAGATAAAGAAAAAATCCTGAAAGAAACTGTGTGGGGGGGATCAGGGAGGACACACATAACCATATAGAGAAACAAAGATAAAAATCACATTTGAATTCTCCTCAGAAACTATGCAAACAAGAGGAAGATAGAATGAAATATTTTAAATGTTGAGAGAAAAAAAAAAAAAAAACCTAGAATTCTGTGCCCTGTGGAATTATTCTTCAAAAGTGAAGGAGAAATAAAAACTTTCTCAAAGAAAAATTGAGGGACCTGTCATTAGAAAGAAGGAAAATGATGCAGGTCAGAAAATTTTTCCTACGTAAAGTAAGAAAGAGCACTGAAGAAGGAATAGTATAAAGCTAAAATAAAAACTTTTATTTTTGTTATTCTTCATTGACCTGACAGATAATGGTTTGTTCAAAATAATAACAGTAGCAATGTTTTAGATAATGTATGCTTATGTATATATCTTGCGTGTGTGTTGCATATGCTTATATATAACTGAAATAAATAAATAGCAATGAGACAAGGGATGGGAGGCAAGAATGAGGATTATGCTGTTATTATAAGGTACTCACACAACCTGTGAAGCAGTGTAGTGTTATTTGAGACTGGGTTTGGATTAGCTGTAAATGTATTTGCAAACTCTAGGGCAACCACTAGAAAAAGTTAAAAAAAAATATAACTGATATGCTAAAAAAGGAAAGAAAATGGAATCATATAAAATGCTCAGTTGAAACCACAGAAGGCAGAAAAGGAGTAGCAGACAAAAATAGGAACAAAGAACAAGGGCAACAAATAGAAAACAGTAACAAATATGGTGATATCAATCCAAATATAGTAATAATTGCTTGGTGCATCCATGGTCCAAATGCACCATTAAAATACAGAGATTGTCAGAGTGGATTAAAAATAGGACCCGAAATAAGTTGTCCACAAGAAACTCACTTTAAATATAAAGGCACATATAGATTAAAAGTAAATGGTTGGCAAAAGATAGACCATGCTAACACTATTCAATAAAAAGCAGGAGTGGCTATATTAATTTCAGACAGAGCAGGCTTCAAAACAAAGAAAATTATCAGAGATAAAGAGGGGTATTACATGATGATAAAAGATCAAGTCTCCACGAACAATTCATAATCCTTACTGTGTATGCATCTACAACAGAGCATCAAAATACATGAAGCAAAGACTGATAGAACTGCAAAGTGAAATAGATAAATCTACTATTACACCCTTCTACTATTAGACCCTTCTACTATTACACCCGTCTGTCACAAATGGACAGATCCAGCAGGCAGAATGTCAGTAAGGGTACAGAGGAACTCAACAGTACCATTAATAAACTGGATATAATTGACATCTGTAGACTGCCTCATCCAACAACAGAATACATATTTTTTTCAAGCTTGCATAGAACATTCACAAAGATAAACTATATTCTGGGCCATGCCCTATCAAATTTAAGAGAACAGAAATCATACAATGCCTGCTATCAGACCACAATGGAATTAAACTAGAAATCAATAACAAAAAGATAACTGAAAAATCCCAAAATGCAACACATTTCTAAATAACATGAGTCAAAGAAGAAATCTCAACAGAAATTTAAAAATATTTTGAACTAAACGAAAATGAAAATACAACTTATCAAAGTATGTGGGATGCAGTGAAAGCAGAACAAAGAGGGATGTTTATGGCATTGAACACA
The DNA here is from genome assembly GCA_004363605.1 of Indri indri. Taxonomy (NCBI): domain Eukaryota; kingdom Metazoa; phylum Chordata; class Mammalia; order Primates; family Indriidae; genus Indri; species Indri indri. The sequence continues at coordinate 193,024 of RJWJ010000552.1, forward strand.
TATACTAGAAAAAGAGAAAGATTTAAAATCAATCATTTAAGCTTCCACCTTAGGAAACAAGAAAAAGAACACAAATTTAAATCTAAAGTAAGCAGAAGAAAAGAAATAAAAATTAGAGCACAAATCAATGAAATTGAAAATAGGAAATCAATAGAGAAAATTAATAAAACCAAAACCTGCTTCTCTGAAAAGATCAATAAAATCAATAAGCCTCTTAGCCAGAGTAAATAAGAAAAAAGAAAGAACACAAATTACTAAAATCAGAAGTGAAAGAGGGAATATCACTACAGATTCCATGAACGTTAAAGGGATAATATAGCAATACTATGACCATCTCTACACCCACAAATTTGATAATCAAGATGAAATTGATCAATTCCTTGAAAGACACAATCTGCCAAATCCCACCCAAGAACAAAGACGATCTGAATAGACTTGTATCTGTTAAAGACATTTAATCAATAACTAATAAACTTCCAAAACAGAAAACACCAAGTTCAAATGGATTCAGTAGTTATTTCTACCAAACATTTAAGGGAGAAATTTGACCAATTGTTTACAATCTTTTCCAGAAAATAGAAGCAAAGGAACTACTTCCTAACTTATTCTATGAGGCAAATATTGGCCTAAAATAAAAAACCAGACAGAGATTTTACAAAAAAAGAAAACTACAGAACAATTTCTCCAATGAACAAAAATGCAAAAAACCTTAACAAAATGGAAGCAAATCAAATACAACAATGTATAAAAAAAAATTAAACTCCATGACCACCTGGGATTTACTCCAGGTATACAAGGATGGTTCAGTATTAAAAAGTTAATTGATGTAAGCTATTACATTAATAAGCCAAAGGAGAAAAATCACACGATCATATCAATAGATACAGAAAAAGCATTTGACAAAATTCCACGCACATTCATGATAAAAACTCTAGGTAAATTAGGAATAGTGGAGAAATTCCTCTCCAAAAAGCCCTATAGCTAACATCATACTTAATGGTGGGAAAACTAGAAACATTCCAACTAAGATTATGGAAAAGGCAGGGATGCCCTCTCTTACCACTGCTTTTATATGCCATATTGGAAGTCCATGCTAATGCAATCAGATAAGAAAAGGAAATAAAACGTATACACATTGGGAAGGAAAAATAATACTGCCTTTGTTCACAAAAGACATGATCATCTATGTAGATAATCTGAAAGAATCAACAAAAAAATTCAGAAACTAGTAAGCTATTTATAGCAAGGTGGCAGAATACAAGGTTAATGTACAAAAGTCAATCACTTTCCTATATACCAGCATTGAACCAGTGGGATTTTAAATTAAAAATAAAATATCAGTTACATTAGCACCCCACAAATGAAATATTTAGATATAAATCTTACGAATACGCACAAGAGCTATATTAAGAAAATTACAAAACTCTGATGAAACAATTCAAAAAAGAACTAAATAAATGGGGAGAGATTCCATATTCAAGGATAGAACAAATAATGTCAAAATGTCAATTCTTTCCAACTTAATCTGGATTCAATCCAAATCAAACTCCTAGCAAGACATTTTGTGGATATTGACAACTGATTCTAAAGTGGAGAGCAAAAACCTCAGAGTAGCCAAAACAATGTTGAAGGGGAAGAACTAAGTTGAAGAACTGACACTAGCCAAATTCAAGATTTACTATAAAGCTACAGTAATCAAGACAATGTTGTATTGGCAAAAGTAGATCAATAGAACTGAACAGAAAACCCAGAAATAGATCCACATAAATATAATCAAATGGGCTTTGACAAAGGAGCAAAGGCAATTCAGTGGAGAAAAAAGAGTCTCTCAACAAATGGTGTTGAAACAACTGGACATCGACATGCAAAAAAAAAAAAGGAATCTAGACACAGACCTCGCACCTTTCACAAAAACTGATTCAAAATGAATCACAGACCTACATGTAAAATACAAAACTATAAAACTCCTGAAAGACAACACAAGAAAATCTAGATGACCTTGCATTTAGTGATGACTTAGATATAACTCCAAAATCATGATCCATAGAAAAAGAATTGATAAGCTGGATTCCACTACAATTGAAAACTTCTGCTTTGAGAAAAATACTGTCAAGAGAGTGAGAATATAAGGCACAGACTGGAAGAAAATATTTGCAAACGACATATCTGATAAGGGACTCATCAAAACCATACAAAGAACTTTTAAAACTCAACAATAGGCTGGGCGCAGTGGCTCTCACCTGTAATCCTAGCACTCTGGGAGGCCGAGGCGGGTGGATAGCTCAAGGTCAGGAGTTTGAGACCAGCCTGAGCAAGAGCGAGACCCCCGTCTCTACTAAAAAATAGAAAGAAATGATCTGGACAACTAAAAAAATATATATAGAAAAAATTAGCCGGGCATAGTGGCACACGCCTGTAGTCCCAGCTACTTGGGAGGCTGAGGCAGAAGGATTGCTTGAGCCCAGGAGTTTGAGGTTGCTGTGAGCTAGGCTGACGCCACGGCACTCACTCTAGCCTGGGCAACAAAGTGAGACTCTGTCTCAAAAAAAAAAAAAAAAAAAACTCAACAATAAGAAAAACAAATCCAATTAAAAAATGGGCCAAAGACCTTAATAGACACTTCACCAAAGAAGGTATATAGATGATAAATAAGCATATGAAAAATTGCTTAACATCATATGTCACTAGGGAATTAAATATTAAAACAATGGGATACCACTACACACCTATCTGAATGGTCAGCTTCCAAAACACAGACAACATCATAGCCTGGTAAGGATGTGGAGCAATAGGAACTGTGTTTCATTGCTAGTGTGATGCAGAATGGCACAACCACTGTGGAAGATAGTCTGGCAGTTTCTTATAAAACTAAACATACTCTTAACATGTGATCCAACAACTGTATACTTTGGTATTTACCCAAAGGAGTTGAAAACTTTATGTTCACGAAAGCCAACACATAGATATTTATAGCAGTTTTAATCATAATTGCTAAAACTTGGAAGCAAACAAGACGTCCTTCAGTAGGTGACTGGATAAACTGAGGTACTCACAGGCAATGGAACATTATCAGTGCTGAAAAGAAATACACTATGGAGCCATGAAAACACACAGGGGAAACTTAAGTGCACATTACTAAGTCAAAGAAGACAGTCTGAAAAGGCAACATACTGTATAATTTCAACTATATGACATTCTGGATAAGAAACACTATGGAGAGAGCAAGAAGGTTAGTGGTTGCCAGGGTTTGAGGAGAAGGAGAAAGGAATAGGTGGAGCACAGAGGATTTTTAGGGCAGTGAAATTATTCTGCATGGTACAATAATGGTGGATGCATGTCATTTTACATTTGTCCAAACCCACAGAATGTACCACACCAAGAGTGAATCCCAATGTAAACTATGGACTTTGGGTGATGAGGATGTGTTAATGCAGGTTCATGAGCTGTAACAAATGTACCACTGTGGTGCAGGATGAGGATAGCGGGGGAGGCAATGGATGTGTGTAGGCAGAAGGTATATGGGAAATCTCTGTGCCTTCCTGTCTTTGCTGTGAACCTAAAGCTGCTCTAAAAAGAGCTTTAAAAAAAAAGAAAAAAAAAAAAAAAAGGAATGAAGTCCTGATACGATATGGGCTACAATATAGACAAACCCTGAAAAAATTATGGTAAGTGAAAGAACCCAGTCACAAAAAACCATATTTTATGTGATGCTGTTTATTTGAAATGCCCAGAATAGGCAAGTCTATAGAGACAGCAAGTAAATCATTTGTTGCCTAAGGCTGGGGGGTGGAAGGAAAATAAGAAGTGACTGTTACTGGTTATGAGTTTTGTGGGGAAGGGTAGCAAAAATGTTCTAAAATTGACTGTGGCGATGGTTACAACTCTGTGAGTACACTAAAACCACTGAATGCTATATTTTAAATGGATAGATTTAAAGCTATGGCATATGAATTATATCTCAGTAGCACTATTATATTTTAAAACTAGATAAAATGGAAATATAAAACAATAGCAAAAAAGGAAAACCTTGAAAATGACTGTTTCACTTTATCAACTAAACATCCAAGAAAGACCAAAGACTCATGTTGATGACACAGTTGCAATAGCTAATATCTTGGAAAAGAGAGAGAAATGTGTCCCCTCAGTATATAATGATATGAACAAAAAATTTAAAAAAATCAAGAACATAAATTAACACTGCCAACTAATAAGGAAATTAATTTCATCAACTAAAAAAGTGGTGAACTAGGAATAAAATGGGAGTGTCTGGCTTGCCTTTATAACTCCTAAGCCTTCTCCAGCTTTTAGAAGCATTAACAGGGAAAGAAGATCAGTGAAATAAATCGTAAGCATTCTTTCTATGAATTAGGAGAGAAATCAACTAAGTGTGTGAGCAGGCAAGTTAGAGAAGAGTAATGAAAACCCATTAAAGTGTAGAAGCTCCTGTCTTCCACAATAGGCTATCAATGCTAGCAGAAAAAACTGCTGGTAATCACTATTTTCCAGATCTCCATGCTGAATGGAAAAATGATCCAATAACCAAAGGTGTCATCTACCCAAGGAAACAGGTAACATTGCTGCCTATAAGAAGTGAACCCAAATGCAAGACTTTTTAACTTCTAACACAATACAAAAGAAAGAGCAGACCAGGCCCATCAACTATGATTAGCTCTCCTCGTAAGCCTTTACAAAACTATGGAAGGTTGGGTAGAGAATAATTCCCAGCGGTTGGTCAAGGAAGAAGACAAATAAGGTTTTACATAAAGTGTGCAGGATATACATTGCAAACTACTCATATTATAGTAAGTGGAGTAGAATAACTAGGCAAGTAGTACAACAATATGCATGACAAAAGCGAAAGAGGGAGGGAGGGAAGAAAGAAGGAAGAAAGAAAGGGAGGGAGTGACAGTACTTTTTTCGTAGTTTTAAGAAAATTTTTTATTGAAGCAGAAACAGACAATACAGGGACAGGAAGTCTAAACCCTTGATTGAAGGTTATGAAATGTAGTGTAGAAGAGAGAGGATTGCACTGTGTTTAAAAACATAATCTGAGAGTCAGTTAAATCTGTTAATACTTGCTAAATTAGTGAGCTAATGCTGCCTAAGAAACTGTAGACTCGGTAGCATGCAGCTATCTTTTTTTTTTTTTTTTTTTGAGACAGAGTCTCACTTTTGTTGCCCAGTCTAGAGTGAGTGCCGTGGTGTCAGCCTAGCTCACAGCAACCTCAGACTCCTGGGCTCAAGCGATCCTTCTGCCTCAGCCTCCCGAGTAGCTGGGACTACAGGCACGCGCCACCGTGCCCAGCTAATTTTTTTTTTTTTCTATTTTTAGTTGTTTGGCCAATTCCTTTCTATTTATAGTAGAGACGGGGTCTTGCTCTTGCTCAAGCTGGTCTCGAACTCCTGACCTCAAGCAATCCTCCTGCCTCAGCCTCCCAGAGTGCTAGAATTACAGGTGTGAGCCACCACGCCTGGCCGTGTGCAGCCATCTTAAACATTGAGTTGATCGAGGTATTTCTGCTGCACTCAATTGAATCACTCATGTCAGCCGGTCAGCTGGTCCAGCCTGGCTTTGGTTGGCTCAGTCCTATTTCATGGTCTCATTCTGGGGCTCAGCCTAAGGGAGCAGCAACCCGACACAGAAAGCTTTTTTAATGACAATTGCAGAGGCACAGGAGTGCTTGACTGAAGATGCACATTGCACGTCTCTGCTTGCATCACACCTGCTTATTTTCAATAGGCCAACGCAAGTTTCATGGCTGAGCCCAGAGTCAAGGCTGAGGGAAGAATCCTCCTTCACATGGTGAGAGGGGAAACTTCAAAATTTATGGCAATAGTCTGGATTACTAGAAGGCAGGAAGTATTGGAGTCAATAATCCAATCTCCCACTTAAGTTAATTTAAGCAAGAAACGCAAACTGTTTTCTCATCAGCAAAATGTCAGTAACAGTGGCAACTTCATAATATTAAAAAGGATTAATGAATTGCTGTATAGTCGATAATTGGAAATCAAAACGTCAATAAGAAAAAAATGAGTGTCTAACATTTGTTTAATATTTTTTCCAGCCACTGTGATAGGTCCTAGAAATGTTATAGAGAACCACTGATTAGATCATAGTCTAACATTATAGAAGAGGTCAAGATACAAAAATATAAAATTTAAATGTTTTGAAAACTTACAGAAGTGTATATTTTTGATATGTACATTTTTAATGTATATTATGTCTCAATTAAAAGTTTAAAAAATATTAAGTAAAAATAATAAGTAAAGTGATTGGAATAAGAAACAGATACAATGATGGCATAAAACACAGAGTCCAATTTCTTTTTCCACGTCCAGTTTTCCATATTATTAACACCTTACCTTGGTATGACGCATTGGTCACAATGAACTGACAGAGTGAAAATTACTCATGACTGACTTTTAAGATCTAAGGATGTGATTACTTTTAAGGGAACCAGTGTTCTAACGCTTTAATAACCTCTTCTGGGTAACAACGATGGCTTTTGATGCCATTCGATTGCAATTATCCTTTCTCACTGGGTATACTGAGGGGGTGGGGTTGTATTTCCACCCCTTTCCCTTTTAGATTTGGATAGAAATGTTAAAATAATGAGTAAGCATAATCTCTGGACAAGCTGCTTTCTCACAAGAATTTTCAAAGCATAGCGTGTTCCTTTCTTTTGTGGAAAAAATATAAATTATATCTGGGGATGGGAAATCCAGGACCTTGATAGTAAATACAACAATAATATTGTTAAAACTTTGTATATCATTGTATGTAAGCTGGACAAATTTCTGAGAGTTTCAAATATATTTACCCATTTGTTTTCATAGTAACCCTGTGAGAGAGGAATTATTATCACCATTTTACAGTTGAGGAAACTATGTTTTCCGAAAGTAATTCACATGTTTTGATCCCAATTTTGCTCCTAAAACAAGGAAGAAGGCTCCCATGACTGATGCCTGGGGACCTCCGCGTGTAAATGTGGTTGTTCGAGAATCTTAAACAGTTTATTGGGGAACATTCCAGTGCCCGTTGCCTGGCTCCTTTTGTGTCTTCTGTAGCGCTTTCCTTTGTCAGTGCGACAACCCCATGGACCTGAATGTAATTCCTTTTTATTCCGTTCCCTTGTTTTCCATTCCTGGGTGCTATCTCACTCAATATATTCCTATATTTCAGAATACAAATAAATTATAAAACAAAAATTTCCAGATATATAACAAAGAGTTCAGAGCAGTAGGGAAATAATGCTAATTTCAATGAATAGTGCTGAGTCAAATGTTTATCCATATGGAGAAAAAATAGCATTATATATAGATTCAACCTAACACTGTAAACAAAAGTCAATTTTAAATGGATTGCATATCTAAATATGGAAAGTAAACATAAAACTTTAAGAGGAAATTTAGAATAACATATTTGGGTCTTTGGAGTACCCCAAAATTTCTTGAACAGTGCACAAAAATCTCTAACCATAAAAGAAAAAAAGAGATTAGTTTAGATTAAAATTAAGAACTTCTTTTTATCAAGAGTTACCATTCAGAAATCAAGAGGCAAGATCTTGACTTAAAGATGTCTGAAATAGTTGTGTCTCACAAATCATTTTTATCTTGAACATATTAATACTTCCTACAAATCAATAACAAAAACAGATGAACCAATAGAAAAATGTTCAAAAGACTTGAAGAGATACTTTACAAAAAAGGTTATCCAAATATCCAACAAACATTGGAAAAAATGATCCACATCATTAAACATAAGTGACATTCCAACAAAGCCATCATGAGATGCTATATACATCCACTTGAGTTGCTAAAATGAAAAAGACACAATGAAGTTTTGGTGAGGGTATAAAATGATTAGAACTCTCAGGCCAGTTTATAGGAGTATAAATTAGTATAATCACTTTGGAAATTGCCTGGTAGGATTCATTAAGCTTAATACATGAATACTTTATGACCCAGCATTTCCATTCCTACTTACATACCAATAGATGCATACAGCACAAACTTAACAAAAAATATATACTAGAATATTCATAGCAGCAATATTTTTAACAGCTGAAGACACAAAAATACAAAATGATCATCAAAAGTTAGATCAATGAGTAAGTTGTAATCACACAATGTAATACTATACATCATTGGGCACAAACAACAAATAAACACAACCATATGGATGAATCTCAGAAATATAACATTAAAAGAAATAAGTCATACACGAAGTATATATACTGCACGATTCCCTAATAAAGTGAACCTATAGGCAAAATTTCTCCGTACTGGAGAAATCAGGATAGTGATTGCTTGGAGGTGGGGGGATGGTGTTGGGACTGGAAGGAGGGGCCTTCTGGGGTGTTGGTTTATAGATGTGCTCAGTTCGTAAGAAACCATCAAGCTGTATAATTTAGAAATGTGCATCTTTATGTATATATATTATACTTTGATGAAAAAAAAAAAAGTTTCAGCCCACGATGACCTTATGTTCCATCCAGGTAGGGACTTGCTAACCTGAGACAGGAATATAGGACTCAGGAGAATGAGATACCACTTGTGGGATCCTGACCAAAGTGGAGCAATGTGACAGGCAGATTTACTGTCTGCAAATGAAGCAAATGAAACTTACTAAAACTTAAACTTCAGGGCCTATCACTCCCAGGAGTTTCTTCTAAGGGCCCGGGTAGGCCTTTTGTTAAATTTTTCCAAAGTGTCAGCTCCCCCCACCCCTTTAAGTAACCACCTTCTCAACATTGTAGCAATGTGTGTGCATGAGCAACAGTTTTATACCTACTCCCAGTTACCCACCCAGCCCCAGCCTTGCCATGGTGAGTACTCCTCCTGGCCCTGGACCACACCACTTTGAGTCACTGCTGACTTCGTGGTCCATTGGGGCATAGGATCCATGCATTGCAGTTTTCCTTGTGATGCAGAGGATGCAGACACCTCTGAAAAAGTCTCTGAGGAGTTACCTGTTTGGAGGAGACAAGACTCATTTCCCCTTATGATTTCATTCCTTATTTCATTTGAAAAGACCACCACATAGTTACACAAACATGCCAGACATTATTGTAGGCTTAGGAAAAGCTAAAGCAAATTAAATGTGAGGGAACGAACTTAAAACTATGAACTAAATGCTGTATTTCCCATAGTCAAAGACAAAATACCCCCAGATTCAAACCCTTCCCGATGTGTGTTTGTAGGTGCACCCCATGTCCCAATCTTGTTCTCTTTATTGTGGATTTACTGTCGTTTCAGAAAGTAATGTCACCTAACCTCAGGTATGAAAATCTTGATGCATCTTTGGGAAAACTCATCTCTTACCTAAAGGTTGTTAGAGTTACCGTAGCCTTTATCTCCCTGCCCCTACAGAGTTATTCAGTTTAGAATACTTCCCTGGAGACTCTTGAAGAATAGTTCAGGTTGACTCTGGTCCCCTCCAGCACATTTCAGGCTGGGCATAGTCCCACCAAATTCTGTCAATACAGCTACTGTGAGTTACAGCTATGCTTCTTTATTTTTCTCAAGTTTTCAGTGGATAACCAATCATATACTTGCACACACACCAAAAGCATGTACCTCCCTAGAATAAAGATTAACTCTCAAATTTTCATAATCAATAAAGTCTAAACTCAGAGTAAAGATGATTTTCTAACTGCTCCATCACCCACTAAGTCATTGCAGTCCTCAAAAGAGTTTGCATTCACACAGTGGCATAAAGCACTGTTTGTTCCTGCATTTCATCTCCTTCCTTCTTCAGCTTTCAAACTGTGTGGTCCACTAGGGCTACTGAAGACCAAGAAACTTCTACTTACTGAGTTGTTGTCCCACTATACCAGTAAAGACCAAGCTGCAATCTCAAAAGAATGCCTTATAAGAGTCCGATTAACTTTAGACATGAAACCACGATCTTTTTCATTGGCCGATATTTGTGTGAGTGTGTACTATAGATTAGTGATGGTGAGAAAGGGAAGTATTGTCATAGAATTGATCAAACTTTTGTTGTTCCCTTGGCCTAGAAAAGTGGACCTCAAAGTATGGTTCCCAGAACAGCAGAATCAGCACGACTTGGGGACTTGCTAGAATCTACTACACTCAATCAGAAACTCTGGGGTGGGGCCCAGCGATCTGTGTTGAAGTCTGACAACCACCGGCCTGGAACATCCCCACCACTTCTTTTCGACTCTCTGCCTGGCAAGAATGGACCCAAATATTACACCGCTTTGTGAAGTCTTCTTCAAACTCACAGCCCTTTTCACTAAACAGGACAGAATTGCTTTGAATTATTCTGCCCCCTGTGCTTTTAGAACATTTTGGACATATGTACAACTCTCCATTATAGCACATATCAGTTTTTCGAAAATGGCTGTCTTTCACCTATTTCCACGTACATCTGTATCAACTTACTTATATCTCCTGATGCCAGCTGTAATACAAAGACATAACAGCACAGTCTTCTTTTGCTGACAATGTTGGCCCATTAAGTTATGAGTGTTGAAATGAATCACTGGAGAAAGGCAGCATGAACATAGCCCTGAAATTTTCACAGAAGATTTTTCTTCCATTCTCATAGCCTCAGGAGAAACTAGAACCAATAAAGCAGTTATTAAGAAAAGAGAGAAGTTGATGAACTGGAGAAGATTAAAAAGCAGATTAGTGATCAGTATAAATGTTGAGCCATCGTCTTCTTGCTGAGTTTGTACTACTTTGCCATTTCTTTTTTTCTTTTTTTTTTTGATTTCAGCATATTATGGGGGTACAGATGTTTAGGTAACATATGTTGCCCTTGCCCCCCCTCCCCCACTAAGTGCGAGTTTCAAATATGTCCATCGTTCAGGTGGTGCGCATTGCACTCTTTGTGTATGCATATACCCGTCCCCTCCTTCCCCCTCCCTCCTCCCCCCTGCCCAACATCCAATAGATGTTATTCTTATATGTACACTTATGTGTTGATCAGTTAATACCAATTCGATGGTAAGTACATGTGGTGCTTGTCTTTCCATTCTTGGGATATTTCACTTAGTAGAATGCATTCCAGCTCTATCCAGGAGTATACAAGAGGCGCTATATCACCATTGTTTCTTAAAGCTGAATAGTATTCCATGGTATACATATACCACATTTTATTAATCCACTCATGTATTGATGGGCACTTGGGTTGTTTCCACATCTTTGCAATTGTGAATTGTGCTGCTATAAACATTCAGGTGCAGTTGTCTCTCTTATACAGTATCAGTTGCTCTTTTGGGTAAATGCCCAGTAATGGGATTGCTGGATCGAATGGTACTTCTACTTGTATCTCTTTAAGGAATCTCCATATTGCTTTCCACAGAGGTTGCACTAGTTTGCAGTCCCACCAACAGTGCATGAGCGTTCCTATCTCTCCACATCCACGCCAACATTTATTGTTTCGGGACTTTTCGATAAAGGCCAGTCTCACCGGAGATAAGTGATATCTCATTGTGGTTTTAATTTGCATTTCCCTGATGATTAGAGATGTTGAGCATTTTTTCATATGTTTTTGGGCCATTATTCTGTCTTCTTTTGAAAAGTTTCTGTTCATGTCCTTTGCCCACTTTTTGATAGGGTCGTTTGATTTTTTTCTTGTTGATTTTCCCGAGTTCTAAGTAGATTCTAGTTATCAGCCCTTTATCGGATTTGTAGCACGCAAAAATTTTCTCCCATTCTTTAGGTTGTCTGTTTGTTCTTGTGACAGTTTCTTTGGCTGTGCAGAAGCTTTTTAATTTGATCAGGTCCCATTTATTTATTTTGGTTGTTGCTGTGATTGCCTTTGGGGTCTTCTTCATAAATTCTTTGCCTAGGCCAATGTCTAGAAGAGTATTTCCAACATCTTCCTCTAGAATTCTAGTAGTTTCCCTCCTTAGGTTTAAATCTGTTACCCAGCGTGAGTTGATTTTTGTGAGAGGTGAAAGGTGTGGATCCTGGTTCAGTCTTCCACATGTGGCTATCCAGTTTTCCCAGCACCATTTATTGAATAAGGATTCTTTTCCCCAGTGTATGTTTTTGTCTGCTTTGTCAAAGATTAGGTGGCTATATGAGGATGGATTTATATGTGGGTTCTCAGTTCTGTTCCACTGGTCAATGGCTCTATTTTTGTGCCAGTACCACGCTGTTTTGATTACTATAGCCTTATAATAAAGTTTGAAGTCTGGTAAGTTGATACCTCCCATTTTGTTTTTATTGCCTAGAGTTGTTTTTGCTATGCGGGGTCTTCTCTGGTTCCATACAAAGCATAGAATTAGTTTTTCTACATCTGTGAAGAATGATGTTGGTATTTTAATAGGAATTGCATTGAATCTGTAAATCACTTTGGGTAGTATAGACATCTTAACAATGTTGATTCTGCCGACTCACGAGCATGGTATGGTTTTCCACCCGTTTACGTCCTCTGCTATTTCCTTCCTCCATGTTTCATAGTTCTCCCTGTAGAGGTCTTTTACCTCCTTAGTTAAATATATTCTTAGATACTTGATTTTCTTTGTTGCTATTGTGAAGGGAGTTGAGTCTTTGATTTGATTCTTGGTATGACTGCTGTTGGCGTATATGAAAGCCTCTGATTTGTGTGTATTGATTTTATATCCTGAGACTTTACTGAATTCATTTATCAATTCCAGGAGCCTCTTGGTTGAATCCATGAGGTTTTCTAGATATAATATCATGTCATCAACAAATAGTGAGAGTTTGATCCCTTCTGTTCCCATTTGTATGCCTTTAATCCCCTCCTCTTGCCTGATTGCTGTGGCCAGGACTTCCAGCACTATGTTGAATAGAAGTGGAGATAGTGGGCAACCTTGTCTGGTTCCAGTTCTAAGTGGGAATGCTTTCAATTTTTCCCCATTCAGTATGATGTTGGCTGTGGGTTTGTCATAAATGGCTTGTATCATTTTTAGGTAAGCCCGATGTACGCCTATTTTGTTAAGCGTTCTTATCATAAAAGGGTGTTGAATTTTGTCAAATGGTTTTTCTGCATCTATTGAGAGAATCATGTGGTTTTTGTTTTTGCTTCTGTTTATGTGCTGAATTACGTTTATAGATTTGAGTATGTTGAACCATCCCTGCATCTCTGGAATGAAGCCCACTTGGTCATGATGGATTATTTTCTTAATAAGCACCTGGATTCAGTTAGCTAGAATTTTGTTGAGAATTTTTGCATCTATATTCATAAGGGATATTGGTCTGTAGTTTTCCTTTTTTGTTGCATCCTTTCCTGGTTTTGGTATCAGGGTTATTTTGGCTTCACAAAATGTGTTGGGGAGGAATCCATCCTTCTTGATGCTGTGGAATAATTTCTGCAGGATAGGCACCTGTTCTTCTTTGTAGGTGTGGTAAAATTCAGGCGTGAAACCATCTGGTCCGGGACTTTTCTTTTTTGGAAGGTTTTTTATTGCTGTTTCAATTTCAGTCCTTGATACTGGTCTGTTCAGGAATTCTATTTCTTCCTGGTTGAGCCTAGAGAGGCTGTGTGTTTCTAAAAATTTGTCCATTTCCTCCACATTTTCCAGTTTGTGTGCATAAAGGTTTTTGTAATATTCATAAATTATATCTTGAATCTCCCAGCATCAGTTGTAACTTCTCCTTTTTTTTTTTTCCTGATGGAGCTAATTAGGGATTTTTCTTTTCTGTTTTTCATTAGTTTAGCCAAAGGTGTGTCAATTTTGTTTATTTTTTCAAAGAACCAACTTTTTGTTTTATTAATCTTCCGTAAAGTTTCCCTGTTGTCAATTTCATTTAGTTCTGATTTGATCTTATTAATTTCCCTTCTTCTGCTGGGTTTGGGGTTGGTCTGTTCTTCTTTTTCCAGTTCTTTGAGTTGATTCATTAGGTTGTCTATTTGTGATCTTTTTGACTTTTGGATATAGGCATTTATGGAAATAAACTTTCCTCTCAGGACTGCTTTACTTTGCCATTTCTTAATTAACCAGTCATTTTGCTGTTGCCATTCAGAAGGCTTCAGACATCAATATTTCTCACATATTGGGTTGCATATCTTCACCCTTTAAAAAAGTCACATAGTTGATGCTTATGAGCCAGACATGGGTGTTTGAGACATAACTCCCAAACAGATTCATTGTCCCAGTGAAAATGTTCCTTGATTATAAGTTAGATACTTTTGGGTATGGCAGAATTCCCTTTCAGCTGAATATCACTGGAAAATTACTGCTTTAATGAGTTAAACACAATTTTAAAAGTAAATACTAAGGATACAAATTCTAAAAGAATTTCCCTCATTTTCCATTGTCTGGGTTTGTAAACCATTGCTGAATATTTGAAGCCATATCAAAGATCTCTGCCAATCAACTATGTAATTCCTACTTTTGTTTTGTATTAGGATCAGGTCTATGAAATGCTTTTTACACACTTGGTCTTTTTTGTGGTGGTGAAGCAGACAGATTTTTCTTACAGACAATGTTTTTGAAAAATTGAGCAAATTCTTTTCATGTCTCTTCTGGTATTTTCAGGAAAATGTAATGCCTTTTAGTCATTGAAGCCATTACTTTGAAGTTTATTGATAGTGGAAGAGAACAAGAAGTCCTAATTGATAATGGACAATGAAGGAAAGGAACTGTAAGTATTCCTAAAATACTTAATCATCCATCACATAATTTTGTTATCCACTTATATCCTCCTAACAATAAATAAACATTTCTCATTGCCTCTGTTGATATTTTCTACATATAATTTTTATTATTTTGTAAATAGATAACAAAAGGATATATTCCTATTATAGTGTCTTAAACATTAGTAATAAAAATAATGTATGTTTATTTGGGATAATTGGGAAATATAAACATATAATAAAAAACGACAATCACATACACTCCCATCATTAAGGGAAAATCCATTATTAAAATTTTTGTGAAGAACTTTCCAGTCATTTATCTATGTATATGTTTAATTTTTTTCATATCTGGGAGCCTAATGCACCATGCTGTTTTAATAATGTTTTATTTAGTTGATGTATCTTGAGCATTTATTTATATTTTTCTTTTTTAGAAATTTTATTAAGAGAACTTATTGTTTCTCTTATGTTTTAAAATTTTCTTTTTCTTTTTTTTTTTTTTCTTTTGAGACAGAGTCTCGCTCTGTTGCCCTGGCTAGAGTGCCGTGGCCTCAGCCTAGCTCATAGCAACCTCAAACTCTTGGGAATCTTTCTGCCTCAGCCTCCCAAGTAGCTGGGACTATAGGCATGCACCACCATGCCTTGCTAATTTTTTCTATATATATTTTTAGTTGTCCAGTTAATTGCTTTCTATTTTTAGTAGAGACGGGGGTCTCGCTCTTGTTCAGGCTGGTCTTGAACTCCTGACCTCAAGGGATCCTCCCACCCTGGCCTCCCAGAGTGCTAGGATTACAAGCATGAGCCACCATGCCCGGCCTAAAATTTTCTTTATTACCATGATTTAAGGACTCTAAAACTACACAAAATGATTTTGATTAAAACAATTCCTCAGATAAATAAGAAGCTCTAGCCCAGCATTATCTTAGAGAAAATGTGAGCCAGGAATATAATCTAAAATTTTCTAATATCTAAATTTTAGAAAATCAAAATAAAGTTGAAATTAATTTAATAATGTATTTTATTTAACCTAACATATCCCCAAATTGTCATTTTAAGATATAATCAATACAAAATATTATTAATGAGCTATGTAACATTCTTTTTTCATTTTAAAGTCTTTGAAATCTGGTATGTATTGTACACACACAACACATCTTAATTCTGACTAGCTACGTAAGTGCTCAATAGCTCAAGTGCTCAATAGCCACCTGTGACTATAGCTGTCATATTGGACAGCATAACTCTATAGTGCCTTGAATTTTTTACTTGACTACAAAAGACATCAAACAAATAAAATATTAAAACTAGCAAATAAAAGCATGTGATTTCCTTTACATGCTCCTGTTTCATAATTTTTTTCATATTATAGTTTCCCATAAGATTCAAAGAGAGGTTTCACATAAAAATTTGCAATGATCTGAAGGTGAAAGCTTCCTGAAGTCCACCCCACCCTCACCGTACTCAATCCCTGCCAGTCCCACCCTCACTACCATCCCTAGCAGCCCAGAGTTGTAGGACTTTGATCGTAAACTGCCTGCTTCAGCCACTCTGTGCCCTTGTTCTAAAACAATCCCCGTGTCTCCGCGCTTCATGATTTCTTCAAGGTCATGCTTCCGAGCCCTATTTTTAGTTACTACATTCATTTGTCCCCTTTCTACATTGGCAGTTCTGTAGACTGTCCTCTGAGGCAGCAGTCTTCAAACTGGGATCTGGAAATCACTGAGTTTCCAAGGAGTACAGGGGCATGTGGACATTTTAAAGAGAATGAAATTCTAATCCTCAGTGTCTACATACATTCTCATCTAAGATTAACCTGCTAATGTTTCACACAAGTTCTCCCTTCTCACCTCCCTTTTTACAAATACATCCCAATGTACCTTTCTTTCGTGCCTTGGATTACTCTGTTGCTTTACCCAGGTAGAAAATCTTCTAGTGCACACAAGAAAAGAATTATTTCTAAACATTGGTGCAAGCGCTGAGAAAGTGAGCAAGTGTAACGAAAAGGTAGCAAACACTTTCTCAGGTCAGGTGCTTTCTAATTCTCTGCTTTTCACAACTCATCTAAGTGAGTTATCAGCTTCCGGATTATTAAAAATCATTTTTGATGATAGATCACTAAGCAGTTTTTGTTATATAACTTGGAAGAGTTGTCAAAGAATTGCTGGTAATGTAAATCTTTCCATTCCTATCTATTTATTTATGTAAACATGTTTTCCTACCACTTATATCAGAAAAAACTTTAAATAGGAATAAAACTAATGCTGAACCCTGTGTTTTTAAAAATAAGTAAAATATTCCCTGAATGCACAAAGAAAAATCCCCATACATCTCTTTAAAAAATGGAATACAATTTTACTTTTTATGTTTATTGTTTATTAGTATATGTAATATATCTATGTCACTTTTACCAGCTATTTATAATTATAAAGATAAGTCAATCCGGAGCCTTATTACCATCAGAAATAAAATATTTAAATTTTAATTTACATGTGCAGTTTTGTTGCTAAGAATTTTGATAGAGTGACCAATTCAAGTCTTTTAAATCTAAACATTTTCAGGATAAAATATTATGGGGAACATTAAATGGAAATTTGAGTTTAAGGAGGAAAAAAAAAAAGAAATATATGAAGATTTCCAACCAATCATTAGAGAAAAGCTTGTTTAGGTATGCTTTAAGGACAATAGTGGGTATCAAATGGCTCCTATAGTTAGAATGGATTTGTTACATATAAAAGAGAGGTGTCAAAATTTTGTTATGCTAGAAATTGCATCTTTGGGGATTATTTAAATGTATGATAAAATTTCTTCAGATATCAAGTTAAAATGTGCAGTGTGACACAGTTTTTTTAAAAATAAGAAAGTATGCAAACAAAACCTTTGAAGACCCCCTAAAATTAGCCCAGCTCACCTATGTCTGGCCCTCAGGAGGACCTCACCAGCAAGACCTTTAGAATTTCTGCCCTTCAATCTCCACTTCTATAACATGTAATAATAATATTATTTACCGCACAGTGTTATAAGGTTAAAATGAGATAACTTATGTAAAAACATCTTGTAAACTATGAAGTACTAAAAATATGTTCATTAATCATAATTTTTTGTCTGTGAATTTCTTTAATAAAAATATTTCTTGAGAATCTACTCTATGACAGGGACTCCTTTAGGTTTTGTAGATACAGTGATGAAATAAAGACAGGAGGTCCTTATTTTCACAAATCTTGCATTTTAGTAGGATTGGCAGAATACACAAGTAAACAAATGAAGAAAGCAAGATAATTGCAGGTATTGATAAGTGTTAGAAAGGAAAAAATACCAGGTATTTCAACTCTTGCTGAATTTCCATTTTATAGTTTTTGGGAAAAAAAGAGCAATGCCTTCATTGCATGGAACAATGTTCTAGGACAGACAAGGTCTTCACATTAGTCTACAGCCCCCAGTATTATCTCTTTGCATGCTCCACTGTGTCCACTGCCTTCCAGCCACCGTGACCTCTTTACTAAACTTTGAACACTCCAAGTATGCGCTCTCTTAGAGTGTTTGTACCATCCTTTCTCTGGAATGTTTTCTTACTATGTTCATGGACAGGTCCTTCACCCCCTTACATTCTTTTTCTCATATTTAATCTTCTCAATAGGGAGATGGGAGGGGCGGAAAAGAAAAAATAATAATAATCTTCTCAATAAAGCCTGTCTTGGTCATCCTATTTAAAATTGCAGACTGTCTCCTGTCTCTCCCAACCCCACATTACCATTTTACTTTGCTCTCTTTCTTTTCCTTTTTTTCCCAATAGGATGTATCACATTCTAACAAACCCTATCATTTAGTTATTATTTCTGCCTGCTTCTTCTAGAAGTACAAAAATCAAAAATTATGCCAGGTGTGGTAGCTCACACCTGTGATCCCAGCACTTTGGGAGGCTGAGTCAATAGGATCAGCTGAGGCTGAGACCAGGATGGGCAACATATTGAAACCCCATTTTAAAAAAAAAACTTTAAAAGTTAGCTGGTGGTGGCATGTGCCTGTAGTTCCAGCTACTTGGGAGGCTGAGGCAGGAGGTTCTTCTGAGCCCAGGAATTAGAGGCTACAGTGAACTATGATTGCACCACGGCCCTCCAGCCTGGGTGACAGATTTGAGACCCTGTTTCAAAAAAAAAAAAAAAATGAGTTTATATCTCTGAATTAAAATCTCTAGCATGTTCTAATTCAGAAACATGTAAGTTTGTTTTTATGATTGTTATTCTTATTTTGTTTATAAAGATAAATCTTAAAGAGATAACAATTCACCATTTCAAATAGGCATTTTATACATAAGTCAGGGTGGTTTTTTTTTTTTTTTTTTTTTTTTTTTT